>JANZLH020000107.1:503989-534525 GCA_026770325.2 Erythroxylum fimbriatum
AAATAATTTTTTTAAAAAAACTTGGGGGGCCCAGTGACCCCCCAAGTATATATGTATCTCCGTCACTGTATAGAATATACTATTATATAGATTGCGCTCTTTAGGAACGAGTTGATAGAAAGGAGGAGCATGAGGTCTAAAGATTTTGTATTCAATTCCTCCTACCTACACTCTCTCGATCGAGCCCGTTATAAGCTTGTTTTGTGCGGAATACCTAATGACGGAGCCAGAAATTTATAATAGGAGGGTTCAAATATTTAATTTTTTTAAATTTTGGGGACCCAATATACACAATTAGCCCTAAAATAACTTCATCCTTATATATGTATATATATATAATATTTAATTTTTTAAAATTTTGAGGGGCCCAGTGCACCACTGGGCTCCATGTAGATACGTCTCTGGGAGTACCCAGTTGGCCTGATTTGCAGGCTATTACATCAATCCGAAGATTTATCCAGTGCGCATCTAAAAGGTGATAGCTGCGGATTCCTCCGTTTAAAAAAAAAGATTGTATTATAAATGTTTATAATCATAAAGGAAATGACATTCAATGACATGTTCCTAATTATATTTAGAAATATTGAATTATTAAATTAATTTTTATTTTATAAAATAATATTTTTATTTATTATATTATATTACTGTTATTCAACACGAAACTTTTATCTTAAACTTATATTTGTTCTTTTTTTTCCCCTTTTTTCTTCATTCTTATTATAATTTTAGTCTTATTAATTTTTTTCTACGGTCCCTGTCGTGCCTTAATTGTTTGGACCATACGTGTGTTATTTGTAATTTAAATAAGCAACATATTATTTTAAATTAAATAGAAAATCTGTTGATTTGAATTGCAAACCGCATGATTGATAAACAGTGTAATCTTAGTGGTTACTTCTTATGCGGAAAGGAGAGTCCTATATATATAGGTGCCTTTCTTCCTATCGAAGAGGTATCTATTGGAAAACTTAGAGAGAAAATAGAAACTCTCTCAAAAACTCTCTGAAAACACATGATCTAATTTTTCTGCCCACCCAGAAACAAGGGTTACGGAAACGATTAAGGATACACGACAGAAGACTGTAAGGATAAGAAGATTTGCGGAAAGAAGTTTTTGTGGAAAGAAAATCAATTAGCGATTCCGTATATCAACAGGTTTGTCTTGTATCGATTCTTGTAATTGGTTTGCCTGTATACATATTTCTGATCCTGGATTGCTTCCGCTGTGGATATGATTGATTCCATCAAATTTAATTTAAACTCTAATTAAACTTCATTTTTTTATTTTTTATTTTTTGACTTTTTTCAAATTGGTCAGATCTACCAAACATAAAAAGTGACACGAAGCCTTTCTTGCATGTATTAATGTTGAAGTAAAACAGGAGATTGGCACCTGTGACGCGAATAGGTACGAAGTTCCATGCTTTATGGGATGCGGGAGTAAGTTTTTGTGGCATCTTGTGAAGTGAGAAGAGCACATGTTAAAGGAATAATGATGTTGAAGAGCCGTAGAGATAGGAATAACCTAGCCATGTAAACAATTTTTTAGATGTAGGCTCCATATTTGTTAATTAGGCTTAGCAGTTGATTCCAAAGATGTAAAGAGGCTTATGATTTTTGTTAGTTGCCTTGTGATGGCAAGAAATAGTATGGTTCAAGGTAATCTCCACCTGAGTCGTTGACTAAAATATCCCACTTCAAAGTAGGTGCGACCACCAAATTTTCCGATTCCCACGCCACGCAACAACAAATCAAAACTCTTGACAACGTCCTCTCTTGTCTGCTGAAAGTATAAATGAGACATTAGCTAAGCAAGCATATGAGATGTTAATTATTGGCCATCACAATTGGAAGTATAACAATTAATTCGCGAGATTTATGTTAAACTTGTTTACACATTTCAATGGGAAGAAATCTTTTGGCATTATCTATGAAATTAGATGGTTGGCCTGGCCTTTCTTCATAGTCGACAATTCATTGAGAAGATAAAGCTTTTTTCCTTGGACGACTAGAAATGCCATCTCTTAGCATTTTGTTTTCGAATAAATGCATGTGAACACGTTTACGCGAAGTCAAAGTGGTGCATTGGACGGGCTCCTATGAACGTAGGAAAAAAAAAAAAAGGATGGGACTTGGACCATTTGGTTATAGCATCGTCTTTTTCGATAGGCCCGCCCAATAACAAGTCAACAGCATCCGCCTTCGTGAGCCCGATTCCACTTACTTCACGCCTCTTTATTTGGAATCTTTGATCGATACACAAACTCATGAAGTCGACGCCGCAAAAACAAATGGAAATAATTTATTTTACAAACCAGGCTATCATCTTGCTTCTCGTCGTATATTTATTTTATACATTTGATTTTTTTCAAACTTTTGGTATTGAGAAGAACCTAGGAAACACCACAACGCCCTCATGAGTCTTTAACGTTTGTGAGTATTTATATATCGTACTTATAAATCTTATCCTACTACCTTACTGTAACACCTTTTTTACTATTATTTCCTTTTTAAGAATAAGATGACAGAAACTTAGATTTTTGCCTGCATAGATTACCTGATTACTTTAATTTTGAGATTGAGATTAGAACTTGTAGGCATCCAAAGTTCTATTTTCTAACGCAATTAATTCTCACACTATTGACTTTTAGGAATAATTAGGACTTTGATAGAGTTGGCTCGCAATTATATTGAAACTAAAAATATTGAAGAAATGTTGGATTCCTTGCAAAATGCAAAGCACTTTAGTTATCACAAAATAAAGTAACGTTCTCTCGTTTACATTTGAGTTCTTCCATAATTAACTTCAACCGCACTGCTTCTTTACTGGCTTGTATAACTGCTATATATTCTATTTCTATTGTTGACATAGCCACAATTGGCTGTAGTTTTAAAACCTAGTTCACAGCCTCTCCAGCTAATGTGAACACATATCCAGTAGTGGATTTGTTTTTGTTAAGATCATCTATATAATTAGCATCAACATATCCTTTGACAGTAAAATCGGATCCTCCATAACATAATGCAACAACTGAGGTTCCCTTGATATATCTGAGAATCCTCTTAATAGTATTCCAATGCTCTCAACTAGGATTCACCATGTATCGACTAATTACTCTCACTGTATGTACAATGTCTAGTCTTATACAAATTATAGTGAACATTAAGCTTCTCATTACTGATGCATACGGTACTAGAGACATCTCCATCCTCTCTTCATTGCTAGGACTTATACTTAAGGATAACTTGAAATCAACAAGAAGAGGGGTAGAAATTGACTTACAATCTTGCATATCGAAACGTTGCAAGATCTTCTTTAAATAATTCTTCTAAGAAAGCCAAATCTTCCTATTGTTTCTGTCTCAGTGAATTTGCATCTCTAGAATCTTGTTTACTGGTCTCAAATCCTTCATTTCAAAATCCCTAGCCAACTGTGCCTTCAATTCTTTGATACGATCATTATTGGAGCCTGCAATCAACATGTCATCTACGTATAATAGCAAAACTATAAAATCATCTTTATCAAACCTCTTGAAATATACACAAGGGTCTGCATTTAGTCTGCTATATCCAAGGCTTATGATGAAGGAATCAAATCTCTTATACTAACACCTCGATGACTGCTATAGACCCTACAGAGATTTGTTTAACCTGTAAGCCAAGTTCTCTTTTCCTTGTTCCTCGAAACCTTTTAACTGGAGCATATAAATTTCTTCTTCAAGATCTCTATGAAGAAATGAAGTTTTCACACATAATTGTTCAAGATGTAAGTCAAATGTAGCACACATTATCAGGACTTCTCGAACTGTAGTGAGTAGAACCACATGAGAAAATATTTCATTGAAGTTAATTCCTTCCTTCTGAGCATATCTTTTTACCACCAATCTAACACGATATCTCTCTACTTGATCATCACCACTCTGCTTGATCTTGTTAACCCATTTATTGCCAATAGGATTTCTTTCTTGTGGTAGTGATACCAGATTCCATGTCTTATTCTTATACAGAGCTTCAATTTCTTCCTACATTGCTATCATCCACTGAGATGCATCTGAACTATTCGTTGCTTCTTGAAGAGTTGATGGTTCTCTGTCCTCAATTAAAAGACAGTATGCAATATTGCTTGCCATAATATAATCAGAGTTCTAGCTCGGTGCTCTTCTTGTGTGAGTTGATCTCTGAGTATCAAAAACATCATATTCAACTGGCTCTTGCTCCTCGTGCTCTAATGCAGCTTCAGAAAAATCATTTTGATCAAATTCTCTTTCCACCTGTACTGTTGTAGGCTCTGAATTCTCTTTTGAAGTGATAACATCTACTATTTGCTTTTGATCATTATCTTTCAAGAAAATAACATCTCTGCTGATAACAATCTTATAGGCAGTGAGATCCCACAAACGATACCCCTTTACTCCTTCAGCATATCCCAAGAAAATACAACTTCTAGATTTTGGATCCAACTTCGTAGTTTTTTGGGCATTGAACTTCGTAGTTTTCTGCATCTCCATCGATGTCTTCAACTCAATTGCAGTTGATGGAACCCGATTTACCATATAACAAGCGGTATTGACTGCTTCTGTCCAGAATTTCTTTCTAAGCCCGTAGTTCTCATCATCGCTCTTGTTCTTTCCAACAGAGTTCTATTCATCCGCTCCACCACTTCATTTTGTTGAGAAGTGTATACTGCTATGAACTGCTTTTGATGCCTTCTTGCTTGCAGAATTCATCAAATTCTTTACCAGTATATTCGCCTCCATTATCTGAGCGCAAACACTTGATCTTCTTACTAGATTTGAGTTCCACCCATGCTTTGTAAAATTTAAAAATTGGAAACACATATGCCTTCTCCTCGATAGGAAACACCCAACATCTCCTCGAATAATCATCAATGAATGATATAAAGAAATTTGCTCCTCCCAGGGACGTCACTACTATATATTTGCCATACATCAGAGTGAATCAATTCTAAAATTTCCTTGCTTCTGAAATTTGATGTGTTTAACTTCAGTCGACGCTGTTTGCTTATAATACAATGCTCATAAAAGGGTAATGATACCTTTGTGAGACCTGGAATTAGATTTTTCTCTGCAAGTATCTTCATTCTTTGTTCAGACATATATCTAAGCTTTTTATGCCATGTCATTGCAGATTTTTCACCTGGACTTGTCACAACAACTGATGCTTCTCCTTCTTGCAAAGTTTCTCTCTTCAGTATGTACAAATTTGCAGCTATATTCTCTACTTTTCATAAATACAAGCGCTCTTTTAATCACCTTCATGATCTTGTTCTGAATCTCAAATGTGAAACCGACATCATCTAGTTGCCCTACAGACATCAAATTTTTTTCAAGCCCTTCACGTGTCACACTTTTTCAATAGTCTGAGTTATCCCATCATACATCTTTAACTTGATGGTGTCGACACCAACGATCTTCAGAGCTTGATCATTACAGGTGTACACAAATCCTCCAGAAACATATTCATACTGATGAAACCATTATCTTCGAAAGGTCATATGAAAAGTAGCTTCTGAATTGAGAAGCCATACATCAATAAATCTTCTCTTGCTTCCACTAGTCATTGCCACTTCATAGACCATTGCATCTCCATCATCTGAAGTATTTACTGCATTTCCTTGATGAATACAATCTTTCTTATTCAGATTCCAACAATCTTTGTTCAGTTGCCCTTTCTTGCCATAATTGTAGCACTTAAAATTCTTCTTACTATTGGATTTTGATATACCATAACTATGACTTCCACTTGGGCCACGTTTCATTGATCTTCCTCTCGTTACCACCAAGGCCTCTACTTGTTGCGAATTTGCTAGCTTGTCTTTTTTACTTTTACGCTGACTCTCTTCTTCTAGAATAACAACTGCAATATTGTCGAAGACTGAAGTGTCTATGTTGTTTGTTAAATTGTTGACGAGTTGATCATATGAATCTGATCGACTTTTGGAGTAAAAGTTCTGCACGTTCACTTATTTTAATTGTGTGCCCCAATGATGTGAGTTAGGAAAATATAGCATTTAAAGTATTTAAGTGCTTTGTCATCAATGTAGATTCTGCCATGCGTAAAGTATATGTAACTCTAGCTGACCGTTCACTAATGGCTGCTAGACAATTATCTTTCATCAAGATTGCCTTTATTTTCATCTTGCGCAGTGAGAAATTGCTCCCGTTGAATTTTTCAATGTCGTACTTTGCTAACATTACTTCTACCACAACTATTTTATGATTAATGCCTTTGACAGGATGAATAATATTCTAACTTAGCTTTTGATGTAGAGGATCCAAATTTAGTGGCAATCACAGAGTATACAATAAGCAAATATACGCATCCAAAGCTGGCTTTGATACCACTTATTAGGAATAATTAGGACTTGGATAGAACTTGGTCGCAATTATGTTGAAACTGAAAATATTAAAAATAAAATAGGCACACATATTTTATGTGAAAAATCTTAAATTAGGATAAAAACTACCGGCAAAGATAGAAGAATTTTACTACTTAAAAAATTGGAGAATTATAATGAAAAAAGCTAAACTCACGAAAATAAACATAATATTTTTGTCTCTCTTTTTTTGTCTCTCTCTCTCACCCCACGTCTCTCTTTTTCTGCTTGTTGTGTATTTATTTATGCTACTTCTGCCTTTTTATAGGTATAAATGCCTTGTGTGAATGGTTTTTTCCTTGCTAAACATGTAGGCACCACCAGAATTCTTGACATTGACTACCATTAGCACATGTTATCAAATACAATATAATATTCTTATTGGTCGATAAAAAAAAAGGTAATACTATTCTTTATTTTTGTAAGAAAAGTAAAATTGAATCTGAGTCAAAAGCTTATTTCCGTGATCATGATAACATTATTGGTGGTTGCTTAATCATGAATGGTGACGATGGGTAGATATCTACGACGCTTAATTAACGTAAAGTCAAAGCGTCTTGGGACTCAGTTCGATCTCTTTTAAGATTTTTTCTCATTGCTGACATAATGCAGTTTCTAAGCGCACACACGTTAACGCAGTTTCCAAGTACATTTATAAGGCCAAAGAGATGAAATGTGTGTGTATATATATATGATTCATTTTGAGTATGGCATCATAGCCCTCTTCAGAGCTGCAATAAAGTAGACAAAGATTTTGTCTCTTTTGTATTTTGTGGCTAATCTTGATAAGGTTTCTGCTTCTCAATGATTCTGTGTCTTTGCCTTTCTGCTGCTTTTACAGCTGCGCAGGTTTCCTCTTTTTTATCCTGTGCTTTGTTTTGAGTAAAATCAGGCTTCTTTTTAGGATATTGGCATTGGCTCACAATCTTGAAGGTCGTAGCCATGATTCTTGCAGATGAAGCTGGAGACTCATCCAGGCTTGAGGTATATATGATCAAACTTATCTAATCTTTTAGTCCCGGGGGTCTGAAATTTATTCCTGTTAGTTGATGCGAGTAATATTGACTTGGTTCTTATGATATACAGGGCAAAACCAAAGCACTGGTGGTTTGTTGGGTGCTGGGACTTGGGTCCCTTGTGTCATGGAATAGTATGCTAACAATCGGCGATTACTACTACAACTTATTCCCAGTAGGTTTATCATTGTTGTTACCGTATAAACAAAAGCTTGTTGACCTTTATCCTTTTAGGTACATAGATGAATGGGACGTCATCTGTGTTTAATTGCTGCCTATTGAGCTGGATAAATTTAATTTCTTTGAACTGTTTCACTATAAATTGGTTGCTACAGAGCTATGTTTTGATGATTGTTTTCTTTTCTTTTTTTGAATCATTCTGTATCAAGTAGAAATATCATCCATCAAGGGTACTTACCCTAGTTTATCAACCTTTTGCTGTGGGGACAATGGCATTACTAGCTTACAAGGAGGCAAGCCTCAATACCAGAAAGCGGAACCTGGCTGGATATACGCTCTTTTGTTTAAGTACCTTGATGCTTGTAGTTGTAAGTTTGGCTAAAACAGTTGTTTTATCATTTGCTTTACTCCTGCTTGACTACAGTACAAATTGGCAACAGTTGGATCTAGCCACATCAGGAAAAGGAGGAATTGGGCCTTTTCTTGGTATATGCGTGATTGTTGCCGCTTTTGGAGTAGCCGATGCTCATGTTCAGGGAGGAATGGTTGGAGACTTGTCGCTAATGTGCCCCGAGTTCATTCAGGTGACTATATTTGTCCTTATGCATTAGCATTAGCTTCGTTCCGTGTTCTGTTTGAATTGATGCTTTGTGCAGTCCTGGTAATGTTGATGTGTTGCAGTCTTTCTTCGCTGGGTTAGCTGCATCTGGTGCCCTGACCTCTGCTTTGAGGCTGGTGACAAAAGCAGCGTTCGACAAGTCTAATAATGGCTTTCGCAAGGGAGCTAGTATGTTATCCTTTCTATGAGTGTTTCTGGACCATATAGCTCATATCTCATTAGCAATTAGCGGGTAGTTCTACTCTAGTTCTTAGACCAGAGATTCTTAATCGAGATCCAAACTCATTAATGTTTGTGGTTATTTTTCAAATAAATTCCAGGATTCCCTTGATAACTTTTACTTTTATTCTATCTTGCAGTTTTATTTTTGTCAATCTCAACGTTTCTCGAGTTCCTGTGCGTCCTTCTATACGCAATTTACTTCCCTAAACTACCAATAGTGAAGTTCTACCGAGCAAAAGCAGCCAAAGAAGGTTCAAAAACTGTTTCAGCCGATCTTGCAGCTGCTGGGATCCAAACATCAGGAAACCAAGAGGTAACGAAAATTAGTACTGTTTTTGGGCTTAAGAGCTGGTTCTGATGCGGGAAAGATAACTTTTGTGGAAGCATTTGCAGGGTCTAGGTGATGCCAAACAGCTCGACCGTCTGAGCAACAAACAGTTATTACTTCAAAATATAGATTATGCAATAAGCCTGTATCTGACATACGTCCTCACGTTGTCAATATTCCCCGGGTTCTTGTATGAAAACACTGGTGAACACAAGTTGGGTGGATGGTAAGTGCTCATTTAGATATAAGAATAACTAACCTTGTTACAAAGTTAAAGAAAGGAAACGTTTCAGTTTCCTTGCCGTGTTAATGGCACAGGAGAAATAAAATAAAAAAATATAAGATTTTGTTGTAATAAACAAGGTTGTGATCTTTCAGGTATGCTGTTGTTCTCATTGCCATGTACAATGTGTGGGATCTTATATCAAGGTACATTCCCGTTGTAGAACGAGTGAAATTGAAGTCCAGAAAAGGACTCATAATTGCAACTCTCTCTCGTTTTCTTCTCGTTCCTGCATTCTACTTTACAGCAAAATACGGTGATCAGGGATGGATGCTCATGCTTACGTCTTTTCTGGGACTAACAAACGGTTATCTCACAGTGTGTATAATGACGGAGGCACCGAAAGGTTACAAGGTCAGTTGGTAAATAAATTGCATGATTGCAGAATGATTGTGGTTTCTCAGGAAGATTAATTCAGCTCTTTTTCGGGTTTTCTAGGGTCCTGAACAAAATGCTCTGGGGAATTTGCTTGTGCTGTTCTTATTAGCAGGCATATTTTCAGGAGTTGCTCTTGATTGGCTGTGGCTTATTGGGAAACCTTTCTTCTGAAATGTTTAAGTATGTTGATCTAATTGGTTTACTCAGAATCATTTGACTACATTGATCACATCAATCAGATGAGAATTTAAGACATTCATCTAGTTGAAACAGCAACATCTTTACCCTCAGGAGTTATTGTTTGATATATGAAGTGGGCTGACCTCATGCTTAGAAAGAAAATTTCGAATTCAGCCAATTGTCAAAAGTTCAGGGAGATATCTTTTTTAATTAGTTTGCCAAATTTAAGGAAGAAACCTAATCCTGCAGTGGAACATGATTTTAATAGTACTTGTAAACCAGTATGTGTCAATATCGAGGTAAAAAAAACAATAATTTTCAGAGATCGGATCTTAGGCATTGGACAACCTAAACTTCATTCATTCAACGCTTCTGGCCGAAATTATCTATCAATAGGAATGGAATTCTTTTCTGACACAAGGAACACGACACAGACCTACCACGACCAGCTAAGTGGAAATATGTCATTCTTATGTTCATACGAGTGTGTCTAAAAACTTCAATGGGGTCCTGAACTTGGTAACAGATTGTTTGTTTCTATCTCTCTATTCCCGCTCTTTTCCAAGTCCTTTCATCCATCCATAAAGAGCTTGGATCAGAGCGATGGATGGATGAAAGAGCTTGGATCAGAGCGAAACAAAATAGGGGAACAGAAGACGCGAACGCCACCTAATTGAAAATTCTACAGTATCATATAAAAGCATCACGTAACGGTCCTTTTAAAGAAATTATTCTTGGATGTTTACGGTGTTCCACTTCCAATGCTCATTAGTGACTCGTCAACTTGAACAGAAACTCCATTCGTTCGTTCTCTTTGCATCCCAAATAATGGAGTGCGCATTTTCTTTCAGATTTGGACATGAAAACCAATCTAATTGGCAAGGAAAGGTACAAGCATATATAACAATCAATAACGAGGTCGGCGTCACATCGTCCATAAAGAAAAAGAGGAGAATTTTGCCCTGAAATTGACCTCCTTTTTGTTTCTTGTACTTGCCAGGCTAAGTTTATTCTTCCTTTTTTTGGGGGCTTACAGACAATGTGTTTTTTTGGAAAAGTTAAAGAATTGTATTAAGTAAAAGAGGTCTTTATAAGAACAAGTAAATCAAACCACACAGTACAACGATAGCGTTTAGCCATGAATGATGGCGTTTCAAAATCATCTTTAAATAAAGATAACACATAAGCAAAATGTATCGTTTGATAGAAATGGGGTAAGTGTAGATCACGTCTTACCCCATTCACCCAACCCTACCAAATTAGGGTTGGGTGTCTAGCGTCGTCTAGATCCGGTAGCCGATCTACAATAGAAGAGCGATTCGTGGTCACCTCTTGAGTATCATCCACATCTTGGATTGAAGCTATATTCGTAGTGTTCAAAGTCAACAATCGCATCTGAAGGGGAAGGACTCTACTTTCGAGGTATTTTCACTCAAAGTTTACGATCTATTTTTAATCGAAAGTAGCCCATTCTTCACGTTAGTTAACTAATTCTTCATGAAGATGCTAGACTAGGGTTAACCCTTTCTAACTTAGTAGAATATAGTTGTTGCTCTTTGACTCCACTGATTAATAAGTAGTGTACCTCCTTTTTGGAACGAGCTTCGTTTTGAAATCATTTGTTGTTTCTATCTCGCCATATCTCCTTGATGGAGGAGGCGAAGGATATAACATAAATATGTTCATTATATCTTGAAATATGGTTCAGCTTTAGTAGCCATTCGAGTGCTTCTATGAAGATTGTACCTGCATTAGAAATTAAACATAACTCCTATATCTTCTCCCATATAAAATGGGAAGTCGGACAATGAAAGAATAGGTGATTCCTAGATTCTTCCTCTATCTCTCATAGTACACAAACAACATTGATAATAATGAAGTGCATTATGTCCATCGTGCTTAACTTATTAAGCACGGTAAGCTATAGAAGAATAAAGTAACTAGGCCTGAGTGACTTATACCAATTGATAGAACACCATATCAGCTTTGAGTTGTTCTGATTCTGTCACTTTTTGAATCTAGCAATATTGAAGGTGTTTAGAGGCAGGTTGACACTGGAATATGTCCTCCTTATCTAGATTTGGTTGGTAGTTAGGAGTGAGGTAATACAATTATGATGGTATGTTCCATTGACCCCTTAGTAAGATGGAGTTAACTTTTGAATTGATAGGAAATCCATTCCAAAATTGGAAAGCTTGGGGAGATCTAATTAGCATGCCTTTACCTGTCTAATTATCAAACCATAAATAGGCCTTATCACCATTCCCACCCTGCAATACATCAAAGGTTCTAAGATAGTTCTTAACATCAACAGTTGGATTAAGGGCCAAGAGAAGGAAGTTTTTATTAGTATAGACCAAAGGCTAGATCCTTTAAGGATATAGCTATGAAACCATCGAATACCTAGAGACTTCTTTTCCAATAGGACATTCCACAGATTTTTCATCAATGTTGACTTATTAAAAGAGGCAATATGAATTAAGCCTAATCCCCCCTCTTCTTTACTTTTGCAAACTTCTGACCATTTAACCTTTGTAAAGTGACTATCCGAGTTTTAGTTTCCCCATAAAAATCTTCTGAAAAGTTTTTCAATGGTTTTGATTACACCATTAGCTAATGATATGTTTGAGGACCTGTAAATATGAAGAGAATTTAGAATAGATTTGATGAGCTGCAATCTCCCACCAAAAGAGAGAACCTTGTTAAACTATATATCCAATCTTCTATGTATTTTTTCTATAAAAGGAAAGCATTCATTGGATTCTTTTTGTGGTAATATGTAGACCCAGATAAGTCAAAGGAGTTAGCTTCCTTCTCATCCCTGTGATTGCAGAGATACTAATTTTCATCATAGTAACACTACTAGCTAGGATGTAATGACTTTTTGTAAGATTAATCTCCAAACCTGAAAGGTCTTTGAATATAGATAGTGTTGACATAAGTAATTCAATAGACTTCCCATAGGCCTTGGAAAAAAGTAACAGATCATCCCCAAACATAGATTAATTAGCCCAACCCTTTTGCATTTACTATGAAATTTGTAGTCCTTGTTATTACCCACCTTCAGTTGGATCAACTGGCTTAGGACATCCATGCATATGATGAAGAGATAAGGAGATATGGGATCTCCTTGTCTCAAACTTCTTATGCTCTTAAAGATATCAGTTGGTGTACCATTAACAAGAATATAGTATGTAGGAGTGGTGATACAAGCCTCAACCCATCTGACAAACTCCTTAGGGAAACCCAAAAGTCATAAGGTCTGAAGGATAAAATCTCATTCCTCATTATCAAAATCTTTCTTGAAATCCACTTTAATGGTATAATTAGGAGGGTTGTTCTTCCTTTGATACCCTTTTATTAGTTCTTAGACTATAGAAATACTATCCCCAATTCTTCTACCATATAGAAAAGAACTTTAATTATCAGAGATCAAAGAATCCAAGACTAGTTTCAGCCTATTTGCCAAGATTTTAGAAATAACCTTGTAAATGAAGGTGGTGCATGCAATAAGCCTATAGTCATCCAATGAAGAAGAACAAGAGGACTTAGGAATCAAACAAATATGAATTCTATTGCTCTTCTTTAGTAGAAACCCCCTAGAGAAGAATTCCAAAATAACTCTTTTAATCATAGGAACAGTTCTTGCCATGTCCTTTGAAAGAAGTATCTATTAAAACCATATAGTCTAGGAGATTTATTAGGATGCATTTGAAACACTACCTCTTCTATTTCCTTCTCTTCCACTAGTTTAATATAGGTTGTTGCCTATTGCTGGGATATCTTGTTATGACTAAAGGAGCAAAGAGGGATAGTATTTTCTTGTGTACGAAAAGAACCATAGAAACCCTTAAAGAATCTCTCTACTTCTTTTAGAAGGTCTTTTTGCTGGGAAATTTTCTCTCCATCTTGTAATTTAAGGGAGTTGATTCTATTTGCATTTCTCCTAGCTAAAATAGAGTTAAAGAAAATTTTTGAACACTTTTCACCATATTTTAACCAATTGAATTTTGCCCTTTGTTCCATAAGACTGTCATGATCCCTAGCTTTTGATAAGTAAGACATCAGTAAAGACCTCACAGTATTCAATAAGATAGAATTTGTAGGATCCAAGTCAAGCTCATGTTGTATAGCCTGCAAATCTTCCCTAGCTTTAGTAACGATTTGTTGTGTTGAAGAGGATCTTCAACTTAGTAGAGATTTCATCTCCCTTTTGATAGCTCTAAGCTTCTGATTACAAATAAATTGTTCTGTTCCCTCCACCGTAACCTCCAAACCCTTTTAAAGAGCATCAGAAAACCCAACATCACCAATCAGCAAGTTGTTAAACCTAAAAGGACCTCTTCTACCCTAGTGTTGGAGGAGATTCTCTATATGCATAAGCATGTGGTTTGAAAATAAAAGGTCGCAAAAAGTAGATACACTATTAGGAAACTATGCAATCTATTGACTGTTGCACCTTCCGCTATGTATATGTGTGATTCCGCCATGAATCTTTATCCACACTTTGTTACAGTGATCCTTGGACACCAAGCTCTGATACCAATTGAAGTGAATCACACGTTAATAAAGACTTAATAATTGATATACAAATGCACAAGAAGGGGGTTGAATTGTGTATTCTTTTTCATTAATCCCCTTTTTAACAATTTCTTTAAAAGAGACTTGTTCTTTTCTCAAACTATGGAAAATCAATCGTGTAAAATATTTTCCGAATTCTCGTATGAAAGCAGTAAGATTGAAAATTCAAAGTTAAGAGAGAGTTGAGAGTTGAGAGAGTGTTGACATAACAGATTTATACTGGTTCACCCCAAACCATGGACTACGTCCAGTCCTCAGAGATCTTTTTGAGATTTCACTATCTTTCACAACGTTACAAGTATTCTTGATACCGAGCCTCTTCAGGTCTCTTACAACAAGTTTTCTTTCACACTTAGCCTCTTCAGGTCTCTTACAACAAATATTCTTTCACACTTAGCCTCTTCAGGCTAACTGCTTTTCTTTCAACTGAAAGAGTTTTTGAGCTTTTGTTACAGAAAATGATCGCTCTAATTTTTCGAATAATAAGATTTCTCAAATTGCTAAGCTTCTGCAGTCTTCGACTCCGACTCGTATTTATAGTCTTAGTCTTTAACCGCTTTTTGATAACTGCTTCTTTCTTCTTGTTTCTTGATCTTTCAAGACTCAGTTATTCAATTGAGTTCTGTAACTAACTCAAGCTGATTATTAAACCGACGTGGTATCGGTTCTTCTGTCTGATTTTCTTCCGTCTGATTATTTGGATTGCGCCTTTTGTCTCACTTTTGGTTTGCATCTTCTGTCTCACTTTTGGTTTGCGCCTTCCGTCTCACTTTTGGTTTGCGCCTTCCGTCTGATTTTTTATCGTCTGACTTTTATCTTTGCGTTTCCGTTTAATTATTGCTTTGCTCCTTCCGTCTCATATTCTTCTGCTTCCATCTTACTTTCTTCTTTCATTATTATTTGTTCTTCATCAAAATCTTTTACGTAAAGTCATTTTGAATTAACAAATGTATGTAGGGATACAAGTCAATAGGAAGGAGGTGATCGCGATGATAGATACTGGTGCGATGCACTCATTCACGCCAGAAAGGATGGTACGTAAGTTGGGGCTAAAGGTGTCCAAGTCCTACGAGTAAGGCACAAATGGTGGTAGGAGCTGCTTACAACGTCCCAATGAGTATAGGGAATTGGCGAGCCAAGTTCAATTGCATGGTCATACCACTTGAAGATTTCGAGTTGATACTGGGGATCGATTTCTTGAAGGAAGCAAAGGCAGTGTTGTATCCAAGTTTGGAAGGTATGATGATCATGGATGAGAAAAGTTCCTTCTTTATTAACTGTTGTAGATCTGGTGGGGGAATGGTGGATGATACAACGACGGTAGCACATATGTCAGTTATAAGTATCAAGAAAGAATTGAAGAAAAGTATAGAGAACTATCTTGTTGCTATATGGGGGATTAGTGAGGACCACGTGGTGGAAGTCCTGGATGTGATTACAAGTTTGTTTAGGGAGTTTCAGGATATGGTGCCAAAAGAGTTACCGAAGACTCTTCCCCCCTCATCGAGAGATAGATCATGGGATTGAGTTGGTTCATGGAGAAATCCCATCTGCACGCGCCCCATATCAAATGTCAATATTGAAGTTAAGGGAGCTTCGAAAACACCTTGGTGAAATGTTGGAGGCAGGGTTCATCCAATCGTCTAAAGCCTCGCATGGTGCCCTGGTGTTGTTCTAGAAGAAGCATGATGGAACACTTCAGATGTGCGTGGAATATCAGCATTGAACAAGGTAACAATTAAAAATAAGTATCTTGTTCCCTTAGTTCAATATTTGATGGACAGAATGTCGAGGGTTGCAGTTTTCATGAAGCTGGATCTTTAAAGTGGGTATTGGCAAGTGAGGATAGCTGAGGGTAATGAGCAAAAGACAACGTGTGTGACTCGGTATGGATCATACAAATTTTTAGTCATGTCGTTCGGATTGAGTAATGCCCCTGCAATATTTTGCAACTTGATGAATGATGTGTTGTATGATTTCTTTGATGAGTTCGTGGTGGTGTATCTCGACGATATCGTGGTGTATAACATGGATATGGTTGAATATGTGGAGCACTTGATGAAAGTGTTCGAGCGGTTGAAGCAACAGAAGCTATACGTGAAGATGGAGAAGTGTGAGTTTGCATAGTCGGAGATCAGATTCTTGGGTCACTTAGTGAGCAAGGGTCAGGTCAGAATGGATTCGAAAAAGGTAAAGGCAATAGTTGAGTGGAAAGTTCCCACGATAGTACTATAATTAAGGAGTTTTCTTGAACTGTTGAACTACTATAGGCAGTTTATAGTGGGATACTCAAAGAAAGTGGCACCATTGGTGAACTTTCTGAAGAAAAAGAAAGAGTGGTGTTGGTCGGATGCGTGTCAAAAGGCATTCGAGATACTTAAAGTTGTTATCTCAACCGAACCTATGTTGAAGTTGCCAGAGTTTGATCTTCCATTTGAGGTACACACGGATGCATCAGACAAAGCCATTGGTGGAGTCCTAGTACAGGAAGGTTGTCTCATAGCATTTAAGAGTCGAAAGCTCAATAATACAGAGCAACAATTCTCGACCCATGAGAAGGAGATGCTCACAGTGGTGCATTGCTTTGAGACATGAAGAGTGTATTTGTTACAAACCAGGTTCATTGTTCGAATAGGCAATATTGCTAACATATTTTTCAGAACCCAAAACAAGTTGTCCGCGAAGCAAGCCCGATGGCAAGAATTCCTTGCTAAATATGACTTCGTGTGGGAGCATAAATCGGGGAGGCACAATAATGTGGTGGATATGTTGAGTCAGAAGGAGGTGTTTGTGGCCCTATATGCCATTACTAGGGTAGAGTCTAACCTATTGGAGCAAATCAAAGCTGCAGCTCCATTGGACAACACATACCGTAAGTTGGTCTCACAAGTTAAGGAAGGTGTTGTACGCAGGTTTTGGCTCGATGATGATGGGTTGTTGATACTAAGAGTAGTCAAGTTTACATGCCAAGTTTCGATAGCTTGTGAAAACAACTATTAAAGGAGACGCACGACTCATAATAGGCTAGTCGCCCCGGAGTTCAGAGGATGATGGCGCTCCTAGCTCGTTCGTAGTATTGGCCGAAGATGGAGAATGACATTGAGGTCTATGTCAAGACGTGCCTTGTATGTTGGTTGGATAAACTAGAGAGGAAGAAGGAAGCCAGTTTGCTACAACCCTTATCCATTCTCAAAAGATCGTGGATGCTAATTACGATGGATTTCATAAGAGGGTTTCCAAAGGTGGACAACATGGCGACAATCATGGTAATTGTAGATCACTTCTCCCAGTATGGGATCTTCGTGCCAGCACCATGATTGTTTCCCTCAGATATTACGGCGAAGTAGTTCTATATGAACATGGTAAAATACCTCAGAGTCCCTGAGGACATTATTAGTGATCGAGACGTCAGATTTACAAGCCGATTCTGGAAGTCCCTTGACAATATGATGGGTTGCAATTTGAAGTTTTCAACGAAAAATCTCCCACAAATGGATGACCAAGCGAAGAGGATCAATGGTCTATTAGAGGAGTACTTAAGTCATTATATCAGTGCAAGTCTACATAACTAGTTAAGTTTGATTGATACTGTATAATTTTGCTATAACTTGCATAAATCTTCTTCAACAGAGAAGAGTCCCTTTGAGATAGTCTTAGAACAGTAACCTCTCAATCCACTCGAGATTGCACAATAAAGGACAGGTGGCAAGTGTCCTGTGGCATACAAGTTTGCAAGGGATAGTCTTCAAAAAGCTTCTTGAAGGATAAAAAAGAAAACGAACTTACGGAGAAGATTATTAAAGTTTGACGTGGGAGATAAGGTACTGTTGAAACTTACCCTACAGATTTGGAAGAAGATATCGAGCAAGCAAGTGCTTCGTGGATTGGTGCCAAAGTATGATGGACCATTTGAAGTCCTGAATAGAATGGGGAATGTGGCATACAGGTTGAAGTTGCCTAAGAGACTAAAGGTACACCTTACTTTTCATGTTAGTTTTCTTAAACCTTCCATGAGGATACATCAGATCCAATAGGAGTCAAGAGAAGAGAGCTCCACCAGTTGTGAGAAAACAATTCGAGGATCAATTAGGGAAGATCTTGGATCACCGAATAATGGGGTAGCATAGGAAGAACTGACAAACCGAGTTCTTAATCCAACAGAAGGGAAAGCCGATCACAGAAGCTACGTGAGAGAAAGATACAACCTTGTGGCAGTTCAAGGATCAGGTGAATGCCTACCTTCAGACTAGTTTGACGAGGGCGTTGAATTCATTTGGTGGGGGTGGTTTGTTAGCCCCTTACCACATGAAGGCTAGCTAGCAGAGCGGACCTTAGGGGGAAGGTTAGCTGGAGGTAGTGACATGTGAAAGCTCTAAGATGACTGAGAATGTTAGATCAAGCATGGTGCAAGTTTTGGTAGAGTTTCGAACTGTGTACGAGCTGGCATGACTAAGGCTAAGTTCTTGATGGACTAAGGAATTAGTGGGTGCTCAAATGAATAGTCCATGACTAATGGACTTTACATGGTTAAGCATTGGATCGGACCAGCGTGTCATGATTGGCTTTGGCTTGGATGACTCATTATCAACGAACAGAGATCATGGGGATCTTGGATGATGTGGCGGGTAAGATCACGAAGGATAAACATCAGCGCTAAAGGATAAAGACCATGTAGGAGGATCATCTGAAGGTAGTGGACATCTTCGTGGATAGGGATAGATCATGTATAATCTTTTATTTTGTTAGTTGGGATGTAGATAGACCTTATCGGATAGTGTCCTTTTTAAACGAGTATGTAATCTTATAGGATAACAATGTAATTTGATAGGGTAAGATGTGATTATGGGTGGTAGAGTTTTTTTATGATTCTAGCTTGTACCCTAAGACTTGATGCCTATATATAGCTCGTTTGAGCCTTGCTCTCCACACAAAGTGAGAGAACATTCCTTTGTATACTTTGAGGGAAGTAATAAAGGTTGGCAGTTTGTTGTATCTCTTCTTTACTTTATTGTTGCCTTTAAATATTCTATTGCTTCCGTAGTTTCTTGCTAGTGTGAGAGTTAATCACTGCGAGGGTTGTGAGGCATTCAAGAACTCGATTGTTGGTCGATGATCACATGGGAAAGGCTGAGTCTTGCTTAAATGAATCTAAGTAAGATTTTCGTGCAAAGGAGTAGGCGTGACTTATGGATAAGTTCGGTGCTTAAGAAGACCTTTGTAACACCGCGTATTATAAGTTAGGAGGAAAGGCAATTGCATTGCATCAATATCAAAATAGGCATAGTTATATGATGGAAATAAAATAAAAAATTAAAAATAGGAAATGAGAGTAATAATTTAGAGCTTGTTAACTGGGTGTTGCCAAAATTGAGGTCTTGAACAAAAGTCATGCCAAAATTGATAGTTTATATTCTACAATTAATTTTTTGGTTGTATTTTAGTGATAAAATAATTTAAAAATATTTTTTATCTTATACATATTTAAATGTATACAATAATGTATAACAACGACATCTTAGTTAAAGTCCTGTTGATCACAAGGTCTGAGAAGATCTAAAAGTACGCAGTCTTACTCCTAACTAATAGAAAAGTTGTTTTTTGATAGAATCACATAAAAAAGAAGAAATTAAAATAATAAAATTATAATAATTAAAAACAAAATAAAAAATATATACATAAAAGATAATGACGACGATGATGATAAGTATAAATAAATATGTATAAATAAAAATGTAAAAAGTAATAAAATAAATAATACAGTTTATATAAACACAAGGTTAAGAATATGAATAAAAGATAAAATAAGTAAATAAATGCATAAACAAAGAAGGAGACAAGTAAATAAATAAATCAAATAAGTCATTACAAGAATAAATTTAGGCTCAATAAGAAAATATTTAGGTTAAATGTTTAAGCTAAACACAAAACATAAGCCTCAAAGGAAAATGTTTACAAGGCCTATGAGAAACAAAAAAAAACCTCTCTATGTGAGATCCTTTACTTTTATCACAGTACGCTAAAGTTTTCTATTAAGGTTCATGTCCTTTATAAGTTCTGTTAGAGTCATATCATTCTTGATCACCTCTCCAAATTCTTCCTAAGCCTTCCGTTTCTCCTCTTATAGTCTCTAAGTACAACCTTCTCGTATCTTCTCATTGAAGTGCCAGGATGTCTCCTCTTAACATGTCTGAACCACATATGCCTTGTCTCTCTTAATTTTTTATTAATATTAGTCACCTTTAATTTGTCTTTTACTATTATTCCTTACCTATCTCTTCTAGTAAGGCTATTCATCCAACAGAGCATCTTCATCTCTGTCACTTTTAACTTATGACTATGCACTTATTTGATGGGCCAATACTTTGCTCCATAGAACATGGCTAGATTAATAGCTAAATGATACAATTTACCTGAGCTTGAGTGGTATGTTCTTGTCGCATAAAACTCCTTATGCACTTCTCCATTTAAGCCACCGTAATCTAATATGGTGAGCTATGTCTTCATCGATCTCTCCATTATTTTGGATGAAAGATCCTAGATACTTAAAATACTCTTTATGTGGTATAACTTCTGAATCAATATTTACCTCAATGTGCCACCTATGATTCGAAAAGTTACACTCTAATTACTCAGTCTTATTCTTGCTCAATTTAAAGCCCTTTGACTATAACATCTCCCTCTAAAGTTCTAGCTTGACATCAAAATCCTCTTTTTTATCATCCACTAACACAATGACATCAGTAAACAACAAACACCAAGGCACATCCTTTTGGATATTCTTGGTGAGCTCATCCATCACTATTGTGAACAAAAGGGGCTTAATGAGGAGCCTTGTTGTAGCCCAATATCAATAGAAAAATACTCTGTATCTCCTCCGATCATCCTTACTTCAGTCTTTGCACCCTCATACATATCATTAACAACTTGTTTATAGGTCATAGGAACTCTTCATACATATCATTAATAACTTGTATATAAGTCATATGAACTCCTTTAACTTCTAAACACCTCTCTATGTTTTCCCTGGGTACCTTATCATACATCTTTTATGAGTTAATAAAAACTACATATAGGTTATGTTGTCTTTTCCTATTATATTTCTTTAATCTTCTAAGAAGATGTAAAGCTTTTGTTGTGGACCTTTCTCACATGAACCCAAATTGATTCTCTGAGATAGGTGCATACTTTCTCGCTCCCTGTAATCACCTTCTCTTATAACTTTATAGTCTGATTAAGTAGTTTGATGTCTCTTTAATTGTTACATTTTGTTATGTCCCCTTTGTTTTTGTATAGAGGAATTAGCTTACCAAGTATTTACTTATATGATATTTTAACGTATTTAAGAATCATATTAAAATGCTTGGTCAGCCAAGTAAGACCCTTTATACTTAGGCTCTTCAACACCTCTATGGGTATCTTATCAGGCTTTATTGCCCTTCCACTATTTATCTTCCTTAAATCTCTTTTAATTTCTTCCTTTGTAATTTGCCGATAATAAGTAAAATTATAATAGATGTTCGATATGCTAAGATCACCTAATGAGATGTTGTCCTTTATACTTTCATTAAAAAACTTAAAGAAATAACGCAACCATCTTCTCTTGTGTCAATTTCAGTCACAATCACCTGCCCTCATCTTTTATACAACATACTTATCTAAATCTCTCTCTTTCTGTTCCCTAACTCTAGCTAACTTAAATATATTGTTTTCTCAATCTTTAGTTTCCAATTGTTGGTTTAATTTCTTGTAAGCTTTGCTTTTAGCTTATGAAATTATCATATTTGAATTTGTCTTTTCCAGTTTGTAACTTTCTCTATTAATTACTCTCCTTACCTCTATAGTGCTACACAATAAAGCTTTGTAGGCATCCTTCTTGATCTTAACCTTTTCTTGTACATCTTCATTCCACCATCACCACTCCATCTTACTATCCCTAGGCCTTTTAGAAACACTCAAGATCTATTTAGTTGTATTCCTTAAAAGAGTTGCTACTCTCTCCCACATCTTATTAACTTCTCCTTTTAATTTCCATATATTACTCTATCCCTAAGTTTTTTGCCATATCCCTTTTCAAATTCCACCATTTGGCTATGGTACACCTTTTAAGGCTTCACTTCTTCTTCTAACCCTTAATTATAATATCTATGACGTAGCATCGTAACACTGCTCAAAATAACAAGACCTACAACTATAATAGTGGTGAGTCTAAGTCGATCCTCCAGAGAGTGTTCAGTTAGCTTTTGTTATGAAAAGAATCGACATTTAGGTTATCGGGGGTTTTGGTTTGGGTTAAAATAAAATAAAATAAAACTAAACTAACGAAAGCAAATTAAAGAAAACATTCAAAGGTGATGAAAAGTGATGAATACGTTAGGGACCCGGTCATCAGTTCAATCTCGGCCTACATACAGTTGAACGCACTTCATTGCGTTGTTATCTTTATGCCTCTCTTAGCAACTATTAATCGTAGGTTAACGATAAGCTTTATTAACCTCATCTTTTCCTCAGGTTGTGTTTAATTAAGAGACGCTCGTTAATTAAACCTAGCCATCGAACAACCTAGGATAAGCTTTCTAAATTTAATTGGACAACCGCATTACTAGTTAGGAAAACAAATTAATCAAGACAACAACCACATACACTTGGATCATTTAACCTAGGTTATGTTATCCCTAATGATTCAACACCAATTTGAAACACAACAATTACAGATTGTATCCCTAATGATATGAAACCATTAGTTGCCATAAATGAATCTCAACATAACAGTTACAGATTATATTGAAAATTCTAGCAATGGGTTCTTAATAAAACAATCCAATGAATGCATTACGATAATCTTAACCTAATTCCAAACAATAAACATAGGACAACATAATCAATTTCTAAAGAGAAAGAACAACAAAGACAATGAAAGATATGCTTAACCGAGCTCTTCAGTGTAGATATCACCTCTAAACTAGGATGGAAAAGCCTAGCCCTCTATGGGTCTCCAAAGGATGAGAGCTTTGGCCCTTTTCTTCATTCTCCTAAAAACCTCCAAGCTTCAAACATTTCATATACCTTCATATATTTTTTAACGGCAAAACGTTGTTTTTATACCAAAAAGTAGGGTTGGGAAAACTGTATAGTAGTCACGAGTATGCATCATGTTATTCACGGCCATAAGTGTGAGACATGGGACTTATGGATGCGAACCACCTTACATGGGCGTGACTTAAGTGTCACGCCCATGCAACATATGTCATGGGCGTGAGAGATGTCTCATAGCCATGATAATTTCATACATGGTCGTGAGCTATGTTTCTTAAACATGCACTCTTTATGCTCTTCATTTTATGTATTTTCTTGTCCTCTTGCTTTAATCCTTTTCATTCTTGCTCCATAAAGACAAATGGTTTTGAATCTCCGAAAAATGGCTCAAATATAATGCTTTCAACTCACTTTAGCTCTTTAGCTTCCAAATTGTACCTAAAATCAAATATGAACTAAAGTGAGTGTTTTAAACATTTTAAAGCATTAATCACTAAGTATTATGGATTGAATGTATTAACAATTAAGCACATATCAATCAATAATAAAAAATATATGCCAAGTTGATAGGCAAGTGTTAGGTATTATCTTGCAATCCTTATTACTAGGTCAATCGCTCTACCTTACAAGGAAGTAGTGAATTTGAGTTTTCATGGTTCTGCTACTAAAATTCACTAGGTGCTCCTCATTCTTCTTGAAAAAAGAGTTGTCTATCACCAACTCAAACATTGTCATAAGATCTAGTAAAATAGTCTCACTATCATTCCTATCACCATACATGAAACCCCCATGAGTCCATGAATAATCGTCCGAGGTTGCCCCTATATGACTTTTAAATTCTCCTCCTATAATAACTCCCTTATCAAGAAGGATCTACTGAATAAACTCATCTAACTCTTTCCATAATTGGTGCTTAATTTAGGTCCATAAGCACACACCACATTGAAAACAACACCTTTCACCATAATCTTTAAGGATATAATCCTATCATTAGTCCTCTTTAACCCCATAATATGATGTATGAGTTCCTTGGCAACCAAGATACTTACTTCATTCTGTCACCTCAAACATCCTAAATACCAAAGTTTGAACCCATTAATCTCTTTCGCTTTAACCCCTATCCATTTTGTCTCTTAGATGCACACTATATGAATCATATATTTGTCTAAAATTCTCACTAATTCTAAAGACTTCCCTGTAAAGGTCTCAATGTTCCAAGAACCTATCTGTAATTTGCCAACATCATCTCTTCTCTTGACCTGAAACTCATTGAGGGATTCACCGAAGGACTAGCCCTTGTTTTATCATCAGAAGTTGAAGCCACCACTACTATGCTAATGCCCAACACCAGCTACAGAAGACAAGCTTGACAAATCCCCTGAACAACTCTTATATTACTTGAGTAAAGAAACAAAGATTGATATTAAATCCTAAATTAGGTAACACAATAAACGAATATGAAAATCACAAGTACACATGACTGAAAGTAAATTAAAATAAGATGGTGTAAAATCTAAACCAATAACAACAACTAGGTTTTTGTAAAATGCTACACAGTACTTGACAGTTAAAAAGGAATAAACAAAATATTGAAAATTATAAACAAGAAGAATTTAAAACTTTTAATGGTTTGATGAAGTCCAAAAACTGAAATCTTAACACCTAAAAAGCAATGAATCAAACACAAAGAAACATAATCTGAAACTAATCACAAGTTCATCCAATAGAGGGAAAAGAACTTATTGAAGATACCAATTAACTAGAGACGAGAAACAATCAAATCGACCTTATTTGTTTAAGATTCCACACACTAGCTCTATATATTCTTGTTGTAACTAGAATCGTTTAACAGAAATTTCTCCATTACGAAGCTCACTCTAAATCTTCAAAAGAAGAAAACAAAGCATTAGATTTTCTAACAGCCAAAGAAAGAAAAATTTGGAAGCAGAAATTATATGGACAAGTAATGATGACACCAAACACTTGTTGGGTTTGAAGAGTATAAAAAGAAAACCAAATTTCAATAAAAGGAAAGCTTCAGACGCAAAAAATTAATGAAGGATACTATTCAAAACAGAAAAAGGGATATGAACAAGTAACTAAATTTAATAACCTTAGTTTGCAATTTCTAAAGGAAAAATTGGATATGAGCACAAGTCCTTTAACAGATAAAAATAAGTGAATTACATTGCCAACAATAAATAGAAACAAAACTTTGTCATCAACCTAGTACATTAAAACAAGAAAAGATGAAAACTTTGAGCAGCTAAGAAAAATATAAGCCAAGAATTGTAAAACATATGAATACTCTTTTGAGGAAACACATTAAAAAGCTTCTGAACTCTTAAGATAAGAACTCTAAAAAAGAAGACAAGAGTATATATATATATATAATATAATGTTTGGCTATATTCTTTTAAATATGTTAAAAGTTAAACACAATTTTTGGTCATTTACATTTGATAGTATGTACACAATTAAAATGTACATTAATATCTGTATATTGCTTTTAATGTATATATGGATGTTACATACAAAATGACAAGAGTTTTATTTTACGTTAAATAATATTGGTAACAAAAGAATAAATTGTTGCTTTTATTGTTGCAAATTGTTACCTAAAAAAGTTTACTTTGTTGCCTTATAAAGACATAAAAGAGTTGCAATATCTATTTAACATTGTTGCTATAGTTTGAAACTAACGTGTTACTTTAGTCAAAACTTAAAAACAATAACTTTTATTTTGTTGCCTAATAAATTGTTTTTGTTGCTTTATATTAATAGCAATACCACTTTTTGTAACGATATAAATTGTATTGTCTTAATAAAAAGACAATGATAATTGTACTTATAGCTACGTTTTAGTTTGATGCTTGAAGCATTTTTTGTCGTAGTATAGAGACCGTGAAAAATGGTTCCCATAACCAACACTTGGAAACCATTATATTCCTAAATCAGCAAGAGCAAATTAAGTAGCTGACTAATATAATTCAAAGGCCGATGAATATGTTGCCTCCCTACAAACAACAAGCAACAACACCCTTTACAGACTTTATGGAGAAAGGACACAAAGTAGGCATCCCAGAACATAGAAATAGCTAAGAAAGGCAACAGGACCCATAACTTTGCCCCAACCCACTCTAGCATGTCACCAGAGAATCATAAGGATTTGGGAATCTGATATCCCATTTGTTTCAATAACTTAAATGAACCAACTCACCATAAGATTCCAAATTTGGAAATCTATAATGACACTAGTGACCTAGATTCGATATAAGTAGATTATGGACCTATATAAGGATTCAAATGCCTTCAAGTGCAGCACATTCTCATTAATAATCATAAGAGCTATAAGGGACTGATACCACATTATTTTTAGTTTCGCATAGCATATGGCCTGCTTTAAATTTAAATTCCATTCTTATGGATACTATAAATAACTTTGAAGATACCGATAAGAGAAGATCAAAAGTGGAGAATGGAAAAGGTTCAAATCGATCAAGGATGATTTTCACCATTAAATGCTTCACTTAATCATATCTTAAACTATACTCGTGACAAAAATATGCTAGATCAACAGAAGCCTTGCTTTCTAACTCTAGCTTGAAGAACACTAATAAGTATTATCAAGTCTAGAGATTATGGGTACATCATTGATGATTGGTGAGACTCATATGGAGGAATTGAAAACTTAATCCAATAAAGAAAATTTAATCATTTTGTAGCATATTGGAACGAAGTTAAAGACAAAAGATACTAACCCAGAGAAAGAAAATAGAGATATCACTTTCGTATTTGAAAATAATTCAAATGCGTGCCTAACTTGCTGAAAGCTACGGTAAAAGATATGTTAGCCAAAGGAGACTAAAGATGAGCCAACCCTAAATGAAAAAAGTCATTTGAAATTCCTAGAGGATGTAAAAATTGTAAACCATTGAAGGGTAAGCAAAAATGGCTATTGGAATAGATCATTTTTTTAAGAATAAGAGTTAGACCTATCAAATGCTAATGATGATACTAATGTCAAAATAATTTATCAAGAACAATCAAGAAGACTATCAAGATTTATCAAGAACAACAACATTCAAGATTTATTAGAACTTATTTTTATTTGCTATGTTCTTTATTGTTTATTATTAGATTCTTTGTTTGAGTATGAATTAATTAAGATATAGATATAGATGGGACAAACCATAGAATCTATTGTTTTTTAATTGATTTCTTTAATTTAATGCAAGATTCTTGTTTTCTTTATAATTATTCATGTTTACTTACTGTATTGAATTGAAGGAGCAAATGCAAAAGATTCAACTTCAAATTTTATATATAGAGATTGAAGTAGTGATTGTGAAAGATCATATATATGAGTAGATCAAAGAATAAATAATGAGATTAGAATGGAGCCTTAGAGACATGACCATATAAATTTTCTAGGTTAGAGTCAGACATGTCATAAAAATTTATAGAGCAAATTAACACATTTTAAGGGTTTGATCAGAAAGATATTTTATTCAATTAACTTAAGGATATGGATTTTATGTCTTAAAAAAGAATATAATTGTATCTTTAAAATTTCTACTAGTCTATAAAACTGGGATTATTAAATTAGGATAAATTTTAATATACAAAAT
Source organism: Erythroxylum fimbriatum (assembly GCA_026770325.2). Taxonomy (NCBI): domain Eukaryota; kingdom Viridiplantae; phylum Streptophyta; class Magnoliopsida; order Malpighiales; family Erythroxylaceae; genus Erythroxylum; species Erythroxylum fimbriatum. The sequence continues at coordinate 531,838 of JANZLH020000107.1, forward strand.
ATCTTTAGGGGATTCTTCATCTGGATCTTATTTATCCATTAGTTGTTTATTGTTAAATATCACCTTAACTTCTTGTTTCTTATTTGCTATTTTAGTTTCTATAAATTTTGTATTTAAAATTAATAATTTGTCATTAGACTAGATAATAGAAAGATAGTTAGTAATAGTAGTTATAATCCTCATAGGATCGAGACTTACTAAAACTATATTATAGAGAATGACATGTGCATTTGCCTTAGTAATTTCTTTTAGCATTGCTTTATGTTTTAGGAAATGTAATATTACACATTATATATGTAGGGAACCATGCATTTTGTATATATCAAAGGGTTATTTTATAACATCATATATAAACTTGCATATTTGACTTAAAGTAGGTCAATATAGTGGGCTCTTGATATGAATGGATTGGCATATTATTAGTATACATTCAAAATGTTGAACTATGAAGTCATGTATAATAGGTGAAGTGATATAAATGTAAACAAAACATAAAATTCATATTAAATAATCACTAAGATAAGTGCGTCTATCATTTCCTATGGTATATAACTTAGTGAATTGATTATCAATCCTATGAGGATTTTTTAGTACTGAATGTCTTTCTATTATCTAATTTAATAAAATGAATGATTGAAACTAAAGAAAATGATTAACTAAACTAAAATGTCAATGAGAATTAACCAAATCAAAGCAATGAGCAAGAATAAAGCAATTAGTAGATAAATAAGATCTAAATACTTATTCCTATTAAAAACTATATTCTCTAAATTTATCTTTTCTTAATGATTAACTATAGTTACTTGGACTTGTAGAAATTCCTAAGTTATAAACATATTCTTTCTTGAGCAATATAACCCCCATACCTAAATTGATTGATAGAAATCTCTTTCTAACCAAAACTCCTTAGAATGCATTAATTAGTTTTAAGAATTCCTATAATGACCTTAACACATGACATTTATATGGTCATATCTCTAGGTTTCCATATAACTCTCATTATTCATGTTGTGATATATTCATACAAATAATCTTCTAATATCGATATGTGAAATAAGAAATTAGATCAAACACTAGTATATTTCAATGCAACTCAACATAATTGTGATTAATTCTCAAGGAAATTAAAGTGTTGCAATAAATTAAATAATCAATTTAAAATATAATTATAAGTTAGTTACTGGGCTAGCTGAAAATCAAAGTTTACCACTCCTAATTATACATCCTAATTAGTTCATAAAAACATAAAGAAAACAAATAATTAATAAAAAAAAACTAATAGGTTCTTTTGGATCTTAAATCTTGATTTTTTTTTATTGAGTCTTGATTATAATCCCCTCATTGCTCTAAAGTTTCTTTTTTCTTCTCTTAATATGCTTCAATTTAGTTCTCTAGTCCTCCCAGATGACTCTCTCACCATATTTTTTTTCTCATTTTTATCATAAAATCCTAAAAATTATATCAAATATAGGTCAAACATAAGACTATGTAGGTTCTCATATTGCTTTACACCCTTCGCAACTTCTTTTTTGTAACATTCATTATCAATATGGCTCTTCAACACGATACAATGTTGATTATGTGTTATGTATCTACCTATGACGTTTTATATTTAAGACTCCTAACTTTGAAAATGATTATGAAATTATGGAACATAGTACTATATTATTTTATGCTAAGGAACATTAGACCATGTCTAGGCTATGTTCTTTATGTAGCCAATCGTCAAAGAAGTAGAATGCACTAGTTTGCAATACAAGATTAAACACAATTTTGTATTGCTGTCATATTTTAAATATAATACCATCTTCAATTTGGGTTAATCCAAAATCTCTTTAAAACTTCTTTAAATTGACTCCAACTTGCTCATATTGTTCCTTTTTCATTGGAGAGCTAAAACAAGGTATGCAAACAAAATCTAAATTAAATTAATTATCAAATCCTATATAAATTATTTAAAAATAAGCTAGACGCTTTACAAAACATATTTAAAATCTAGTCTAAATGGAATAGTTTAAAAGAAGTAGAGTTGAAAGGTATGGTACTTTAATGGAATTGTTAAAGGTATAGTACTTTAATGGAATTGTTCCATTCAATTTAGCCTACTAAAAGGCTTTTCTATAATATGATAATAGTTGTCATTAGAAGAAAAAAATTATTGTATGAATTTTCTTACCTATACGTGATATGATAGAGATTATATATATTTCTAGTTCATACTTATGAGCATTTAATACTAAATTTAGATTCAAGATTATTACAATGTTCAAGTCATAATAAGAAGAGTTTAAAAGAAGTAGAGTTAAAAGGGATAGTAATTTAATGGAATTTTTAAAGGTATAATACTTTAATAGAATTGTTAGCCCACTAAAAGGTTGTTTTTCTATAATATGATAATAGTTTTCATTATAAGAAAAAATATTATATGAATTTTCTTACTTATACGTGATATGATAAAGATTATATATATTTCTAGTTCATACTTATGAGTATTTGATACTAAATTTAGATTCAACATTATTACAATATTCAAGGCATAATAAGAAATATATTTCTTAAGTAAAAGTAGTTGATCCAATTTATACAAATAGTTTATATGTGTTGGATTAATGGAAACTTATGCTTAACATAAGTGGCAAGAATACATAGATAACTAAGATGATCCTTTTATGCTTTGTCGGTTAAATG
>JANZLH020000107.1:620321-631796 GCA_026770325.2 Erythroxylum fimbriatum
CTGAAATTTAAACATCTTAGAGACTGAATTAGATTCCAATTTCTTCATACCATTTGTAGCTCCATGTCTCTAGTTTACCCCAAATAAAAAATCATCTCATTTGGATCTCTACTGATCCAGAAAACATCAAAATACTGAAGTATGTTTAGTGGATTAACACCAGTTCATATCCTTTAAGATCACACTCACTGTACCCGCCCCACTCTTTTCACTCAATCTTTCTCACTTCAGTTCAGATGGCTACAATTATTGGTAGAGATGTAGAGAAATGTCTTACGAATCTAATGGCTCAAGAATCAAGTCATTTGGAGGTCTAGAGAAGAAGTTATGGCCAAAAGAATCCAACATGTTCGTATCTTTACTCGTATTGTACATACCTTGGCGCAATCGCCATAACTCTCACTACAGGTGTCAGATTGACTTCATTTTTGGAGGACTTCTAGATCTACAACTTTTATGAAGACCTCGAAGGCCAATTATAACATCTGACTTCTGTATCATCTCACTTTCCTTTCGTCTTAGTTCTATTGTCTCATTTCCATCGTCTCACTTTCTATCGTCTCACTTTCTATTGTCTCACTTCCATCGTCTCACTTTCTTCTGTCTCACTTCCATTGTCTCACTTTCTATTGTCTCACTTCCATCATCTCACTTTCTTCCGTCTCTCTTCCATCGTCTCACTTTCTATTGTCTCACTTCCATCGTCTCACTTTCTATCGTCTCACTTCCATCGTCTCACTTTCTGCCGTCTCACTTCCATCTTCTCACTTTCTTCCCCAGAACGTCTCCACTTATAAGGATCATAACTTTTGACTCCGATGTCCAAAATTTTCGTATTATATACCGTTGGAAAGATAAAAGAAATATCTACAACTTTCTAAAAGGCAACTTTACCAAAATCTATTTATATCAATCCCAATTTTGCCCCCAAATTCTGAAAACAAATTTTCCATTCATACAATAACATACTGCACCAAATTCTTAACTCCATGAAAATTTTAAGACTTTTAGAGACAGAAATAAAATTTGATGTCTTCATAAGAAATGTAGTCATACGTTTCTAGTTTAATCCAAATCAAGAATCATCTTATTTGGATAACTAGATAAAACGTTAAGGCTAACAAACCAAAGCACATTCAGGGAACATTTTCCATATCACTACCAATTTGGTTTCTACATCTTTCCTTCTCACAACTCATACCAAGATCACTCTTTTTACTCCCTCTACTTCTCATTTTCAATAAGATCACATTTAAATCAATTATAACTGGAAGTTGTCAATGAATGCATGTACCACTTTTATGTGCAAATATTCAATATTTATGTGCATATATGCTAACATAATGCATGAGCAAGAAAATGCATTGTCTTAATTTCTCTTTGAGCCCACATGTACTGAAACTTCGGGTCCTTACCCTTAATATAGGGACGGGATGTTACAAATCGTAATAATTTTGTACTATTTGATATGATTTGTTTTTAATAATTTAGTTTTACTTTATTTTCTTAATCGAATTCTACCAAACTGATGCCCCAATCCTAAGCATTAGTTTATTCATTAAAAAAGTTAAAAACACACTTTTTGTTGATACAATCTTGCTAATCACAACTACAAATTTTTAGTTGTGCAAAGTTAGGTTTTGGTCTTCGTTTTTTATATTAATTAGTTTTTTTATATATAATTGTTTATAATTGTTTTTTATGATTATCTTTTGATCTTTTTATGTTTTTTAGTGTTTACATACGGTATTAACGAGATCTCCTTATCATAACCGTATATAATTTGATCCCAAAATCCAAAGGCCACAACAAAGGTTGCGTAGGAAAACCAGAATAATTGTTCCATTGAATCAAAGATGCAATTAAAGCAAAGTTAGACTTTTTATTATACTAATTTATTCTGAATATATTTTTTTCCATTAATATATTTACATCTTGACCTGCCATATTCACTTAAATTCAGTCCGCGATTAAACTGGACATCACGGGGGGACCCACCTTGGCTACGTGGCGTATAATTTAGAGTGCACCGAAACTTGGAATGAGTTCATTGTAGAGAACCACAGCTCTAACTACCAGTCTTCCCTCCATTGAGGTCTATCAAACATAAACTACCAAACTCCAATATTTTTTCTGCTCTAAACCTCGAATTTCACTTCTCATCTCCGTGCAATCTCTGAACCCTACATAGTTTTGAATGCCAAGTTTAGGTACCGACATCCAGACATGGCGTCCCATGAAACCATACCTCTTGTCTTGCCACTCCATTCATCGTCATCATTTCTTAGTACTGACACTATAATTGCGCTTTGTGTTTTCTTCACTCTCCTCTGTGCTTGTATAATCGTAGGTCATCTCCTCGAAGAGAACCGTTGGGCTAATGAATCCATCACTGCACTTATTTTGGTATGTAAATTGTAATGGAGTCTCTTTCTTCAATCGGGGAATGAAAACATTGAGTTACTGTTTGTTGTGCCTTAATTCTATCGGAATGAATTTCTGTAGGGATTGTGTGCTGGTGCTGTGGTTTTGCTTGTTAGTAAAGGCCACAGTTCGCGAATATTAGTGTTTAACGAGGATTTGTTCTTCCTCTATTTGCTCCCTCCAATCATTTTCAATGCTGGGTATGATCGCTCTTTCCCTACTTCCTCCAGAACTCTTTTTTTTTTCTTTCTTTTTTTTAAGTACGGTATTCATGGAAACTTTGCCTCCGAGCTTCTCAGATTTTATATTCCTTCTCATTGCAGTGTCTTTTACCATTGATTTGGAGCTTCCTGATGTAAATCCATATAGCAACAGTAGAATAAGTTCGAACATTACCACATGAAAAGATATACTGACCATTTATACCAGAGTTTCAAGAATGAATTCTGATCTCCTTCATAGTGAAACTTCTTTCTGTTTGTTCCACATCTTGTATCTTCGGAAATTTTACAGTTCATGTTTCCTATCTCATCGGTTTTTGTGTGCTTCCTATTTGTCAATTGAATCCTTTTTTGGCCACGCCACATTAATTTCAGATTTTTGTTCCAGATTTCAGGTCAAGAAAAAGCAATTTTTCAAGAATTTCACCACAATATTGTTGTTTGGCATATTTGGCACGGTGATTTCCTTCTGCCTCATATCACTATGTAAGATCCATGAAAATTTCACCAATAAGCTGCTTCTTTACAGCTCAAAAACCTTCATATATACAGAAGAGTTTTACTTTTTGTTACTTTTATGATGATCTTCTAGGTGTATATGGACTTTTCAAGCGGCTTGGAGTTACATCCCTGACAATAAAAGATTACCTAGGTGACTTATTACTACTCTGCAATTCCTTTATTCAAATACATAGCCAAAGAGTTCTCATAGACCTTAGTATAGCTTCCATTACTTGCAGCTATTGGTGCCATATTGTCAGCAACGGACTCAGTTTGTACATTGCAGGTACTTTAAAACTTAGCACACCTACAAGGTCAAGAATTTTATTTGCTTATTGTATTAATCGTGATTTGTTTCTCATGTCAAAGGTTCTCAATCAAGATGAAACGCCCTTTCTTTACAGTGTAGTATTTGGAGAAGGAGTAGTCAATGATGCTACTTCTATTGTTCTTTTCAATTCTGTCCAATCGATAGATTTCAGCAATGTGGATGCCACAACGGCCTTAAAGTTGTTGGGAACCTTTCTTTACCTCTTCTTCACCAGTACTGCTCTAGGTCTAGTAGTAAGTAGACCCACATGTTCTTCCATGTATGTAAAGAATAGAGTCAAGTTTTTATCCATCTAAAGATGCATTATATTGTCTCCCTTCCATTTGTTGGTAATGTATCTTTCCTGTGATTCATTTTCATTCGTATAAGTTTACGAATCTCTGTTCATGGGTTTGCACACTTCATATATCTCTCTTCACTGTCCCTATATGTATGTATTTATGTGTATGTTTGGTTGAATTGCTGCTTTAACTAACTTGCTATAACAACTGCAGGTGGGCCTTTTAAGTGCATTTATCATAAAAACACTTTATTTCGGAAGGTACAATAGATTACTCATCTTATTCTCTCTCTGTTTAATGCTGCCTGAAATTAGTTATCCCTATGTTGAAAAGGATATATCTTGCTGAAATTTCAATGTCTAAGTTTAACTAATCGATCACATCCAAATGTATACTTGTATGTTCACTTACATGAAAGAATGAAAATGGTGAACTTGTGATAGATGAAAGCAAAAGAAAATGGAGGGTGAGGATGATCTTTATCTTATGTTCAATCATTAGAGTGGTTAACAGATGTATTATAAATGTTACCTTCTTCCTTCATATGAAGTTTAATGCTTCAAACATTTAAATTAATTACAGAGGAGAGTCTATAAAATGCACCATGCTCACTGTTAACAAGTTAGGCAGTAAGCATAGTAGCACATCAAGAATAAGACTTAAGCATATCCATTTTGCCTATCCTCAAGGAATCAGCTGATAAGGTGTAAAATTTAACAAAAGAGAAGGCAGCAGAGAACATATCCATTTTGTCCTTCCTCAAGGAATCAGCTGATAAGGTATAAAATTTAACATAATAGAAGGCAGCATAGAACATATTCATACTTGAGCTAAAGATTCACTAACTCCAAGAGCTGTTCCCATCTAGAATTAACAAGTCTGAGGAGGTTACTTTAGTCATGAATTGTATATGCTGCAATTGTGGTGATTTAGTTGTTGTTTTGAACAGGCATTCCACAGATCGTGAATTTGCACTTATGATGCTTATGGCGTATTTATCATACATGCTCGCAGAGGTAGTACTTTCCCTACATATGTATACACAAACATACAAATGTATATCAGTGTTGAACTAAATAAGCTATGAAATAGATTTCTCAGCAAAACCATGATTGATTTATCAACTGAGTGGACAATTGGGATCTCAGGTTGTACTATACTCTTTCTCTCTGTTGTTTATAACCACCAGAGTATGGTTTTTGCTGCTACGATTTTATGTGGTTCAATTGACAACTGAAATAGGATTATGTGCTGGAGATAAAGAGGCCCTTGTACAGAATGCAGAAACATAAATTTTACCTCCCTCTGATAACTGAAACTTTCACTGAAGCATCATGCACACTGAGATGCTATTATCTTTTACTTGCTGCAGCTTTTAAGTCTCAGCGGAATTTTGACAGTTTTTTTCTGCGGTATTGTAATGTCACACTACACGTGGCACAACGTTACTGAAAGCTCAAGGATAACAACCAAGTGAGTCTCTCTGGATTCTCTTTGTTGCCTACTATTTTTGCTATTGTTCATTGTTTTCCACATTTTCCCCAGGATATGTTGGCTTTATAAGATGCAGGAATGACTAAAATGGAAGACAGGGAAAATGGTCATTTTAGATTGTCTTTATCTTTCTAATTCAGTTAGAAGTGCTCTTGCTCATTAAAGGCTCATTTGTTCCACGAAAACCATAATTTTCTGACTTGGGAATCTTATGATTCACGCTGTCAAAAGAGAACACAGATTCAGAAGTATCATGGTGCGTTTAGTATCAAAGTATCGAAGATCATGTTATAGGCAGTGGTAAACAAAGAAGCTGAAGCATGAAGTAGAAAGAAAAGCAATTATGTAGTTAACTAGTTTCTTACAATTTTGTGGGACTGTGAACAAGCTAGTTGACTAAATCTAATCTGATGACTGTTGATTATTTCAGGCACGCTTTTGCAACAATTTCGTTTATTGCGGAGACTTTTATATTTCTATATGTTGGCATGGATGCCTTGGACATCGACAAATGGAGAGATAGCAATTCAAGGTAATTTAACACAAGTTGCCAAGCATGTCTCTCGGGAACAAATTTCAGCCAAATCCCTGATTTGTTTTTGAAAATATGATTCAGTGTAGGAACTTCAATTGCTGTAAGTTCAACCCTGTTTGCTTTGGTGTTAGTTGGCAGGGCAGCCTTTGTGTTCCCCATTGCAAATATCCTAAACTGTGTTCAGAAGAGGGAGAGTACAAAAATTCAATTTAAACAACAGGTGATAAATACAGGAAATAGTTTATTTTTATGTTATCCTACCTTCCAACGACTTGGCTAACCATTCAAAAATCTCAGTTTATTATGTGGTGGGCAGGGCTAATGAGAGGGGCAGTTACTATTGCTTTGTCTTATAATCAGGTATGTAATTAACTGTCAACTGGCACACCAGCTAAGATCAAACAGAATATTTGACTAATAGTCACTCTGCAACGACAGTTTTCTAAAACAGAGAAGACAGATTCAGATTATGCACTAATGATCACCTGTACCATAATTGTTGTTCTCTTCAGTACAATTGTAAGTCCACTGTGGATTGAATCCCTTGTTACGTAGTAAATCATAAACGTGACGGTTGGTTTTCAAACAGGTTTTTGGGTCCATAACAAAACCTCTAATAGAAGCAGTGCTGCTACGAAATAGAAAACAGATGGATTCAGATGCAACTGATTTTCCAAGTTTGGAAGACATAAGGCAGCTTTTCCTTGAGGATAATGATGGTCCAAGCGACGATGGAAGCAGTCAACGAGCTAATAAGGCTAGCAGTTTAAGGCTGCTAATAAGTCATCCCACTACAACTGTTCACTACTGGTGGAGAAAATTTGATGACAGATTCATGAGACCAATGTTTGGTGGGCGTGGATTTGTTCCATATATACCTGGTTCACCCACAGTGGAACCAACTTCACCCAGAAGTTAAAAAATATAGGCTCCTAAACTTTTTGTATTGTTTCACTTGTTTCCAATAAAATATCTTCTTCTGTATGGTGTATGCATAGAGAATTTCTTAGCTTCTCTTAGGACTGGATAAGAAACTACTTTCTCCTTGTGTAACATATTTATATATAGGCCAATTTGCCCTTCTGTTTTGTCCATTTCATAAGTTAACCAAGTAATAATATTCTGTATCCAATAACCTTCAAACAAAACGGGATTGGACTAGGAGCTCTTGCACACGAATCAGTTGATTAGAAATAAATATATGTATAACCTGAGTTATCATTGAACATCCGGAATCATTTGGAGGAACTCTTGGATGAACAGTAAAATCCCTCAGAACAGTAACTTTGCAGCAGATATTTTAGTGGGCCCGAAGCTTTCTTCAGGTAACTTTCTACTTTAGGAAGTTCCATGGTTACTTTCGAGGGAGGCTCTACTCCCTTAGAAACAATGCTGAACCAATTTCCTACGATACAAGAATTATTAGTTGTAAACAATGCGAGGGATCAGTCCAAGCAAAATGTTGAAAACTTGAGTGGTGTTGAGAAGGTTGTTTCTGCTGAACCTTCCGTAGCTAAGCCTAAATACTTTTCTTCCACTTTAATTGATGGTGTCGTTTCTCCCCTAATTGAGGTTCTTCAAGAAGGAGCTAAGATCTGGAATACGACATTAGTTGGTTTTTTTTTTTTGAACAAGAGACCAGCTTACCCTTTCATGCAAATTTGGGCTTAAACAAGACAAGGTTAGAGAGGATTCTACTCACTGACGAAGATACATTTCTTTTCAAGTTTGTAGATGATGATAGCATGTGTAAAATTTTGGAAGTTGGCCCTTGGCATGTGGGTGGACAACCCATGTTTATCCAGAAATGAGTACTTGGTTTGAAATTTGATAAAAATAGTATTGAATCCATTCTATTGTGCATCAATTTCCACAACATTCCTCTAGAGTACTAGTCAATGGATGGCTTAAGCTTTTTAGTTAGTGCAGCGTGAAAACCAGTGGCATTCAACTCAGCCATTGCTAAGCATGAGAAGGTGTGTTATGCTCGAGTTTGTATGGAGATAAATCATAAGAATCCACTTCCTAAAGTCCTGTCAATTATGAAACTTAATGTTGCAAATGAGCTAGTAAAATCTGAAATTCAGTTATCCTGCAATTGGAAACCTCAAATGGGACAACAAATATGGAAGCCAACTGGGAAAAGGTTTACTAAAGGTGACTACAAAGAGTTAATAGGATAGAGGAAGAATCAATCTCTGAAGAGTAGAATGTTGTTATAGTGATGCAAATTGAAAATCATTATATTACTGCAGCTAGTGACAAAGGAAGGGATAGAGGAAGGACAATTTCTGAAGAGCAGATTGCTGATATAGAGGTGCAGAGTGAAGATCATGATATTACTTCAGCTATTGACAAGGGAAAAGCCAATATGGAACAAGCGGAAGATGAGTATGAAAAAGAGACTTCCCAGCAGGATTTTCCTAAAGAATTACAATTGTTGAAGGAACAATTCACCCCCTGTCTTTAATAGAAGATCAGGGATAAAGAGAAGAAAACATAAAGGGGGTTAGTGAAATACCCTCTTTTTGTATAAATATATACGATTTTTTGGAGCATTAGAGGCCTTAATGAGCCTCGTAAAGGTCAAGTTGTTAAAGATCTTTTGATAGAAAGAAAACAACTTTTGCTTTGACTTCTGGAAACAAGAATAGAAACTCATAATCTCCATAAGGCTATGAAATTTCTAGGGAAAAGCTGGAAGTATGAATCAAATCATGAATTCCACTATAATGGTAGGATCTTGTTAGCCTATAATACTCAGAAATTGTATATTTGTGTGATTGAAACATCATACCAATGCATTCACCTCAAGTGCAAACTTTTTTAAACAAGAAATGAGATGGAGATTACTATCATATATGCTGCCAACTTCGAGTTTTAGAGAGTAAAGATATGGGAGGAATTTTTCTCCATTCATTCATTTATGAATATTCTATGGTTAATTGCAGATGATTTGAATTGTGTATTACACCCCTCTGAAGCACACAGTGATAGGATCAATGCTCCAAATCCTAGTAGAGAGTTGGAGCATGTTGTTACCAAAATATAAGTGACTAATCTTAGATTTTCTAAATGTTTCTACACATGGAGTAACGAATAACAAGGAAGATGCCTTACTAGAAAGAAGTTGGACAAAATATTGGTGAATCGCTTATGGATGAGCCAATTCCCCACCTTTTATGCCAACTTTAGAGTCCTTTTATGTTCAGATAACTCCGCCATAGAGGTACTAAACCTCACACCTCCAACTGCCTTCAATTCTCCATTCAAATTCTTTAACTTTCTAACTGACAAAGATGGATTTACATGATGTCTGGAATCTCAGGACTGACAGTTATAAAACATTTCAACTACTGAGAAAGCTCAACATTCGTCGAAATAAATTGAAGAGCTTCTATAAAACAAATCAGTTAACTTCCAATATGAAGCTGCAAGAAGCTAAAAAAGAGTCGAGAAGAGCACATGAGGATTGTTATAAACAACCAGACAATACAACACTCAAAAACACTAAACCTATTAAGCTGGAGAAGTACAAGGAAGCTCTTCAATAACATAATTCACTAGTTATGTAAAACATAAGAATTAATTTGATGAGGGAAGGGGATTTCAATACTAAATTCTATCACAATTCAGTATTGGCAAGGAGAAGGCTCAACAAGATAACTTGTCTCTTAGCTTCTAATAACCATATGGTTACTGATAGATATTCCATAAGGAGTATGATATTCAACTATTTTGATTCCCTACTTGGTGATACAACTGCACCTGGTTTTAGGGGGCCTAAATTTAGTTGTTTTAATGGGTCAGCCTATAGGCCAGGCCCAAGCTCAGGCCCAGGCCTAAACTGACTCGAGACTTAATTATTCTAAACAAAATAACATCAATTTATTTAAAAAAGTTGGGCTTTGAGTAAGCCTGAGTTTGGGCAGCGCAGACTTGAATCAAATTTTAAAAAATAAGTTTTTTTTAATATTTTTATGGACCAGCTTATTGCCATCCCTCCGATTGGTCTTTCAAATTTGCAGGAAATGGTAGAACTTATTGGTTCTCCTTCAACTTAGGAGATTTTAATGAGGCTTTGGCAACCTTTTACTATACAAGATTAAATTAATCCTTTTCAATTTAAATCCTATGAAAGCATCAGACCTTGATGGCTTCAATGCCTATTTTTTAGAAAAGTTGGCACATTATAGGTCAACTTCTTGTGGAAATTGTTATGGAGTTTTTGAATTCAGGAAAGTTATTAAGGGAAATCAATGTTACTCATATGTTCTTGATTCTTAAACTTCCCAATGCAAGTTGTCTTAATGATTTTCTGCCAATCTCCTATTGCAACACCATCTAGAAGGTGATTTCAAAGCTTCTTACAAATAGACTTTAGGAGAATTTGAACCTATTCATACATGAATCATTCATACCTGGCAGAAATATTTATGATAATGTTCTATTGGTGCAAGAATTTATGAGAATTACAATTTAGGACTAAAGCTTTTGATAGACTTTAATGGAATTTCATATTTAAATGTTTGGAATGGTTTAGATTCCCCAACTTTTTTATTAAATGGATTTATTCCTGCATATCAACACCTTTATACAGTATCCTCATCAATGGAGCACCTACTAAGCAATTCAAAGGTTCAAATGGCATAAGACAAGGAGATCTCTCCTTATCTTTTTGTCATTGCTATGAAAGTACCAAATAAGATTATTTTCAACAACATATCTGGAAGACTTGAGTTCAAGGTTCATTATAAATGCAGGGAATTGTCTCTTTCAAATTTTTTTTTTGCAAATGACGTACTATTATTTTGTGGAACTCATCAAGAATCCATTTCAAGTTTACACCAATCCCTTATGAGCTTTTGTAGGATTTCAAGATTAAAAGTCAATCAAGGTAAGAACAGAATATACATCTCTTCTAATCTAACCAATATTTCGAGACTACAACAGATCTTTAATCTAAACATCCAAAGGATGCCTTTCACCTATTTGGGGGTTCCCATTTCAACAAAAAGCTGAAATGTCAGCACTGCTTGAAGATACTGGAAAAATATACTAAAATCGTCAATTGATGGTAGAATAAAGCTTTGTCTCATGCTTGTATAGTGCAACTAGTCATCTTTATTTTGAACACTCTCCATTCCCATTGGAGTTCTCATCTCCTACTCACTAATGAATTACTGAGGAGATTGAAAACTGCATTAAGAATTTCCTTTAATATGGTAAGGTTGACAATCCTAGAGGTCTTAAAATCAAATGGACCAGCTATGTTGGCAAAAGGAGGAAGGGGAACCTAGCTTCATAGCTATTCATACTTTTCAACATATGCAAGTAGCGAAAAGAACTTGGAAACTGTTTAATGATAAAGAATCTCTTTGGAGTAAATGGAATAATGAGTTTTATCTCAGGGAAACCAACCTATGGAAAATTTTTGAAATGAATCAATTCTCTTGACCCTTTATTCAGATTATGAGAAATAGACTTTGGTTGGGTCGGCTGTGGCAGGCCCAGGCCCAGGTCCGGGTCCACTCATCCGTAGCCCGTCTACAAGTGTTAGTTTCCATGCAAACGTGAAGATCTACGTAGAAACCTAAACCTAGCATGTGTTCCCTATATAAGGTACTATTTCGCCATGATACAGGTACGTGAATACAACCCTAGTTTCCCCCATCGGTGACCAATACC
>JANZLH020000107.1:673046-683894 GCA_026770325.2 Erythroxylum fimbriatum
AATCTGGAAAGTTATCTAAAGCTATCTAATGTAATCCCTTAATTTAAGGGATTTTAAACTTATTCTATCTTATCTATATACAGCCTATCTATATCTTAGTATAATTTATTTACAGCTGTTTAGTATCTCAACAAAACAGGCGCCAACTTTGACCATCTTACCGTCGGAAATGCCTTGGTGGAGTAGAAATGCTTTGCACACCATGCTTTTAGTTATATTTTCACTTCTTTGAAGATCTCCATTTGCCAAATCATAAGGGTCCATGGTCAAAGGACCTTATCCACACTTTGCATGAGACAAATCTCTTGGTGTTAACTCTTTCTCTCTCTCTCTTTAATTGTGATTCTCCAATATCTCTTCATCAGGGTATCCTTTGTGTTTGCCTTGGTGGAGATGCAACATGCATTGCAAATTATACTTTAATTTAGGTATATTTTCTCTTCTTTGAAGATCTCCACTTGCCAAATCATAAACGTCCATGTTCTATGGACATTACCATGCTTATATGAGGCAAATCTATAGGGCTCAACTCTTTTTTTTTCCCCTACTATGATTCTGCAATTTCTCTTCATTAGAGTATCTTCTGTGTTGTCTTTTACTTTGTTAAAAATACTCTTTGCACTTATCTCTAGAATATGATTAAAAATTGAGAATACTACGTCTTTCTAAACCTTTTGAAACGTTCCTTCTTTCTTCCACCAGCCCCTCTTGTTTAGAAATTTTAGTTTTGGCCATTATTTTATCATGTTAGAGATTGTTTTCATCTTGTATCAGGATCTAAAGCTTTTCAAAGACACTAAGACTGAAGTATTACTTGATCTTATGCTTGTTGAATCTTTTTGCAGGGGGCTGCTAAAGTTTCCATTTCTAGTCCTGGATTCATTTATGAACCTTATTCACCTCGCGAACGAATTCCATTTTGGAAGAGGTTAGATTTGGAGTTTTGTGTCTTCTCTAGGCCTGTTGTTCTAGATAATTTAATTAATTCAATTTATTTGATTCCTTAAGGTTAGTATGCAGAGCTTTCCTTTAGTAGTCCTCAAGGAGCTATCCTTAGACAAAGAAATATTGCTCCAAGACCCTTTTCTTGTTGCAAAAGTTGTATTAAATATTGCTTCATTTGGGTCTTGAATAAAAGAACTGAAGCGCATTTTTAATATATACATATGTTTCAGAAATCTGATGGATTGCTCCGGCTTTCATTGTTTTCAAATTTCATCTTCATCTACAATTTTCTTCTATTGTCAAACAACCATTTTTAAACGGATTTTCCATCTTAGGTTAACAATTTATTCAGGAAGGCAAACAATTCTACCTAGAGGAAATGAAGATTGGTGCTAGACATTCACTTTTTAATTAAAGTTCATTCTTAGACTATCTAGAATGGATTTGTCAAGATGATTTGTGCTCTGGGAGGAAGGTTCTTAACTTACTCCCCAATCAGGATTCCTTTTACTGGTTCTGTTACATATATCATGTATAGGATATTGAGCTTTAATGATCTATGATTGTGCTTTTTGCTCGCCATTGATCTTGAAAGTTTGACCTTTTGAGGTAGTGTGAACTTTTTAATAGATTGTAATTGCACTCTCTGCTATTCCTATAAGCAATTTAAACAGTATTTCTATGCTTTTATTAACTTATCAGATGGTTCACCAAGAATGGGTGGAAGAGAACAAAAGAAGATCTTATTCTAGAGGTGACAGTCTTCTTTATCATTGTGTTAGGATTTATTTATCCTAATTAATCCACTAATTGGATGTCATGTCAATACTCTAGCCAGATATGGTTGCTGTTCTTTTTTATGTATCTCAATGTCAAAATGATATAATGTCTGTTATTTGTTCAGATGAAAAATGCTTATGCCATTGCTAAGTTAAGAAAAACTGGATACTCAAAACATCAATTCTACCAAGAAGCTATTGAGTTATATAAGGAGGTGTGCTGTTCCTTGTTTTGACTAAATGTGGTAACTGTATTCATTAACGTAATTGCTTAGTTTTATATGTACATCTGTCTCTAATACTTGAGCTTTGTTTCCAGATAAACACACTAGTGGCGAACGGTGACAAAACAACAATAAGGAAAGCAGTGACAGAGAAAATGTTTTCCGTATTTTCTCTTTGTTTTATTTATTGTCTCTGTTATCCTTCTACTTGGAATAATTACATTATTAGATTCGAATCTGCTACATTTTCTCTTGATTCATCTTTTAGTGATCTGATTGGCAGGAGCTGAAGAATGAAATTAAGCAAAGAGAGTCAATGTGGCATAAAGTTTATTGGGAAATGCTAGAACCTGTTGTTAAAATTCGAACTTTACGGGCTCGACTAGTAAGTATTGTGCACAACTTTGATATACAACATGGAAGAATTATGTATTAGGCTTTGGAGACAGCTACCACATTATACTTTTTGCTTTTACTTTAACTTTCAAAAGTTGGAAGGGTGTTTGATACCCCAAGCTCATGTCTTTAACTTCTGACGGCAACTTTTTATATACTTTTTCTTTTCATTTGTCGTTCTAGATTGGTGTTGATCGAAATGACCTAAGTAAAGTTTTCATACAGTTAACACTCGAGTTCCTAACAAAGCAGGTAAGGCCACTTTGAAGATAGTTCTAAAGGTTTTATTTTCCATCTGATCTTGTTACTGAGATGCTGCTTTAATCTAGAGAATGCATTGATAATAACTGGTTCACTTTGTGGGTGATTTATTCTTTATCAGAAGTTTGAAGCATATGGTACTAAAGGCACTGTTGTTGCTGGAGATAAAAATAAGGAGGTAAGATCAGTTATCATACCTATTCTGGATTGTGCAATCAAAGTTTTGTGTTGCCATGCATGTACCTCCTAAGGAGTGTCGTTACAAATAACATAAGAAAGTTTTCAACCATGCATTGCCTTTCTTCTTTGTATTTTGTGCAGGTGGTCGGTTTTAGATGTAACTCTATCTGATATTTGGTAAAAAATAAAGCTTGAGAGTCACGCAGAACTGTTGGAGGATGTTATACCTTCCTCCATTTCATTGTAGTTATGAATCAAGTCTTTCAATGTATATGCTATGCACAAAGTATCTTGATCTTAAGAACTAATATATTATAACTTCCTTTAAAATTTGAAGGAAATTATTTTTCCTCTTTTCCAGCATATGATGTGTATATAACTTCACCAACTTGACGTTTACCAAGTGCTTCAAATTATATCTTAATCTCTATCAAAACTCTCCAGGTCCTTGTCCGTGAAATCTGGGTATTTGAGAAATCCCTGTTTCAAGCTGGGGCTTTCTGGCGTCTCTGTGGGCGAATTGCTGTGTAATTGTTAATCCCCAATAAGAATGAATTTTGCCATGTTATTGCTGGTTGATCATTCTTAATACGATTTTGTAAGCTAAAGAAGATTTCAGGTGTATCCAGTTAATTGACAGATGTAGTTCATTTGTCTGTTAATGGACCATAACCAATGAAATGATGTTTCAGTGGACGTATCACTACATGACAGAAGTTGAAGGATGTTGGATAAGCTTTTGGGTTCATCTTGTCATTTTTGCATTTAACTTGTCAACGTAGTAGTAGGGTTGCGACTGGCAGCATTTAGTTTGTTCTCCGGTTATAGTATTCCTATCATGTTTAGGATTTGATGTGTTTACGTAGACTTGTAGAGAATCATTATTATTTAACAAGAAACCTATGTTTTGGAGTTGGTAAAAAGAAAAGGATTTATTCCTAAAAACTCCTTTTTGTCCATTTTTCCTCGACTTGCAAGAAAAGCAACTTCTCTACCGACTTGCCATAAGTTGGTATTTTAAGTCATTAAGGATCACGAAATGGACCATATGGAGCACCAAAACCAACCCTTGAGCATTTGCAATAGGTTGTACAACTTCATAGCCAGAATCCTATCGACACATGCTCTCAAGACGGTAACTTTAGGCCATCCTGTGCACCATATACCGCATGATGCTAAACCAAAATCGCCCTTCGAAGACCCTTCTGCCTCTCTTAGTTCTGTTAGCAAAGATCACGACAATAATTGTTACAGCCTCTCCGCAGTTGAAGGCACTGATATCAAGATCCATGGTGAGGAAGGAAATGCGTCAGTTGCAGCTCAATCAAGAACTTTAAAGAAAGCTGTTAGCATCAATGATAGTGTAGAGAAGATAGATACAAGGAAGAAGAAGCTGAAAGGGAAGAAATCGTGCGAAAAAATCGACTCATTTGAACAAGAAGACGAGCCAAAACCATTAAGATCGATTCTCAAGGTGGGTTCTAACTTGGGTGGAAAGTCAAATTCTTTGGTTAACTTATTAGGGATGGACGAACCATAGAGGCCCATTTCCTTGTTCTTCAAGGTACCTTGTTAAACTGATCCTTGAACACAATAAAATTCTCACCAAGTACTTGTGTCATGTTTCAATCCAAAAATCATTAACATATATACAGAAACAACTAAACCTGAGATTCCAAAATTTTAATCTTGTGAACGTCAAATTAAAAGGTACATATAGAATGTATCTTCCAGCCTGGGTGGGAAAGGATGAGCAAAATTCAATGGAATGTTTAAAATTTAAATAATTTAAAGAAAAGTATATAATATTTTGTTAAAAATAACTGCAAAATATACGATAACAAATATAAACTAATCAAATGTTGTTGATTAACTATCAACTCAGTTTTCAAACCCGGCTCAAACCAATTAGACTAATAATTTAAGATAATTATAATAAATTATTAGTTTGAGTTGTATTTAATTAGTTCTTAAGAACTATGTTAGATGTGATATCATTAACATTATTATTTTATATATGATATTCAAGTTATGTGTATTTTGCCATTATTTTTAACGGAAGTTTAAGAGAAAATTTTGTTAAAATGCAATGAACTTTTCCAAAAAATTTAAAAACTATTTTTTAAAAAATCACTTAAACCACATGAAAATCTCATATCTTTAACCATTTATTTATAGTCATATTTTCAAATACCAGGAATTCTAATTCTAATTATTAAAGATATTCGGTTTAATTTATTGCCATAGTATGTTATATCAAGATGAAAATGAAGGGATCATTTTTATAATGTATATTCTTGGTTCGGTCTTATTTTGATGGGGTTAGGCGCTGTTGCTTGGATCCATGAAATCGTCTGGCTTTAGCTATGGAATACCTGCAAAACAATAAAGGCACACCGGGGGTTAACTACCGGTAGGCCCCTCCGACGCTCAAGTTAGTCTTTTTGATGAGGGTTTTAGTGGCTATGAATAAAGAATGCTAGGGTTCTAAAGTCGTACCTGTCTCATGGTGAGGTAGTACCTTATATATGAAAAAAAAACCTGCTAGGTTTAGGTCTTCACTTATGAATGAGAGGTCACCATCTATGAATGAGATGTCTATGTCTGGGCCTGGGTCTGGGCCTAGCATGACCACCGACCTAACCATAAGCCCCCTACTCCTCGGGTCTGATGATGGAGAAGGGTCGGAGGAGTACATAAAGATTGTGCGGTTCGGCTGTCTGACAGCTCGTGATAGGCCCGACCGATCGAACGTAGGGATAGGACCGACCGATCGAACGTAGTGGTAGAGCCGACCGATCGAACGTCGACGCCTAATCAAAGCACTAGGTTTAATCATTACTTACGGCGCGCGCGCATCCACCGATGGATTTTTAAAGTTTGAAATGAAGTGTCTCTTTAATCGCTGTGCAGCTGTCATGCGCATACTTTCAACAGTTGCGCCTCTCCAGGTCTCTGACAACCCTAATTCGCCACAGTTCAGATTGTGCCACGTGTCCAACTTAGGCTCGGATTTCACCACGCGTCCAACGTTGATAGGAGCGCCCATTCAGTTGGTTTCTATAATAAATGCTCAGAATCGACATATCTCCTTTACTTCCATTTCTGCATATTTGATCATCCAGCCTCTGCTCTCTCTATTCTTCGTCTCTTTGCTTGCAGTCGTTGGAATTTCTTTTCCACCACCGTCTACATTCTCAACTTCAGTCATCAAACTAGGTACGTTCCTTCTTTCTTCGTCCTGTAAGTTTCCTTTTTCAATAACCATGTCGTCAACTAGCCCTAGAGATGAGCCTAGACTAAGGGATGAAGCCACCTTCCCTTCTCCTTTTTCGTCGCCTCCTCGCCAGCCTTCACCGCGAGCGTCCATGGGTCTCAGCGAAGAAGTGAGTATGGTTCAGAGGGAACTGGCCGCCGAAAGGGCTTTACAAATTGTTGGGCCGTTGGAGGTAGCGGTGGAAATGGTTGAGGCGCCGGAGACCGGCAGGAATGAAGCGCCGGAGACAGAGGGAAATGAAGAAGTCGGGGCAAATGATCAAAAGATGGACAAGTCGTTGAAGCGTCGCCGAGCGACCGATCGACGATGACCGATAGGAAATTGAACCGATCGATCATCAAGAATAACATCCCTTCATCATGGGGACCCAGGCTGCCCTCCAAGAACGAGCGGATTCATAGCACTATGGGGAGCTATTTTGCTGTTACAGACAACTTTTTCTCGATCAGTGGTATGAAGCTCCCATATGCCCCGATCATCGAGGAGATATGTCTTGCTTATGAATTAAGGCTGAGCCAGATCCCTCCAAATGGTTGGAGGTTCCTTAACGGTCTCGCCCTACTATGCCATCATTTCAGGTGTTCCCCATCGATCGATATTCTGCGACATTCTTGAGAATGAATCAAAGTTCAAGCATCGGTGGCGGGATCCCTCACCTCCAGTATAGGGATGCAAGGTATCATCCTGCTGGAACAATTAGGTCGATCAAGGCTTGGAAGACGAAGTACTTCTTTGTGAGGCCCCTAGGATCTACCTTTGAATCTAGGCAGTGGAAATATCCCCTGACCGAGCGGTGGAATGACGTCTCTGATTTGTCCCTTTCCAGGGAGGAATGGGAAGTGATCGGCCAAATTAAGGCGCTCGATCGGTATGATTTCGACCGTCTTATTTTGGGGTATCGTGGAGAGGCGTCGGTCGATGCATTTTTAATTGATTCCCCTCCTCGAATTAGCTGGCTAGAAGAGGAAACTGCCCCTCTTGGTTGACTCCTCGTAGTTTAACTATTTGTTGTATTCATAAGTATTAGTTTCGATTTCTAACCTGTTTCTATAATCGCTCAGCCATGGCAAAGCTCAAGGATTTCGCCGGATCCTCCAGCTCCCACAAAGGCCAGCACAAAGTTGCTAGGCCTTCCTTGAAGACGAAGGAGCGAAGCAAGAAGGGGGAGGCCAGCGCGGATGTCGCTCAGCCAGTTGTACCTTAGCAGTCTGTGCTGCCCGCTCTGCCGACTGTGCAGGAACAGTCTATAGCGCTCGCTCTATCAACCGTGCCTGAACAGTCTATAGCACTGTCAGCCCAATTGACAAACGAAGACCGAGCTGTTGTGGAAGAAGAGGAGGAGGAGGTGGAAAGACCCCTCAAGAGAAAGAAAATCTCTCGGAGTGTCCAACAGTCGTCCAACCAATTGGACAAAGGGAAGGGGAAGGAGCGAGCGCTCCACTTGGACAAAGGCAAGAGGAAAGAGCGTGGGCCTAGCTCCGGGAAGAGGGTGTCTACGATCAGTCTAGATAAGACTGTATCGCTTAGGGACAGCAACGTCACGTTGCTCAGAAGGTCGTTCCTCCTGAAGACGGAAAGTTTTTGGATTCGTTGAATAATCAGGAGCTGATGGCCAATCTCGTTCGTGGCTGTGCCAGGGATCTGGCGTTCGCCTTTATGATGCATCAACGTGTCGATCAGCTCAATGAAACTACCCGATCGCTGGACCGGGAGGTTAATGATCTTCTTGAACAGATTAAGGCTTTAAGAGCCGAACTTTCAGAGGCGAAGGAGGAGAAGGACGTTTTACGGGCCCAACTCTCTTCATTGGAGGAGGAGAAAAGTATTTTAGAGGAAGAGAAGAGCGTTTTGAGAGCTCAACTTGTTTCGGGAGAGGAGGAGAAGAGTAGAGTAGTTGCTTCCAGGGATGAGCTGGAAAGTGAATGTCGAGCATTGCAGCTCAATAATGAGGGCCTGAGGGGAGAAGTGCTTAGGGCCAACTCGAAAGCGAAAATGGAGGAGGAGCTTCGTTTGAAAGTCCTCCATGATTGTCTTGAAGCGGTGATGGACAAAATAAAGGCTGAGAGGAAGCTGCTGGAGCTGCAAGGCTCCGTCAAGGAGCAAAGGATCGAGGCGATCAAGCGATGGAAAGAGCAGTACTTACACAAGGAGTGCAAAGAATTTGCTTGCGATTTGGCTCTTTCCATCTTGAAGAACTGCCACAGCATTTGCGTCCCCGACGGGTCGGATGGTCCTTCATTCGAGGACTATGCTGAGCCAATGCTTCCCTCAGACCTTGGCCTTTCTCTCGAGGAGTTAAAGGAGATAGCTGAGCAGGAAAGAGAGACATTGCCAGATGAGCTACTGGACCTCAGTTCAGATGAAGAGGAGCGAGAGGTCTCCCCTGAAACTACTCCTCCAGCCTATCCAACTGTTGGTGCTTCTCCTCCCACCGACGGGCCGAAGTAGAGTGTTTATTAGGACCTTCGAAGCTCATCTGGTCGGGCTTGTGATCAGAACGAATATTTAAAGATATAAAACCTTTCTGATTTTTGATCTCCGTTATCTTCTTTATTTGGTGTGTTAGGATTGTTGTCTTTTCAAATTATAGGCAGCGAACGAGTACATTCGATTCATATCAATTGGTATTCATGTTCGAGAGGATCGTGGCTGAACGATCCTGGGACGATGTTGAGGCCGAGCGATCCAAGATTGTCTTCTTGGAATCACCTGGTTCTAAGATCCAGTCTTGGCAACCTGGCCGAGAGATGTCGAGGCCGAGTTATCCAAGATTGTTTTCTTAGTATAGCCTGGTTCCAAGATCCAGTCTTGGCAACCTGGTCAAGCGATGTCGGGGCCGAGCGATCCAAGATTATTTTCTTGGTATCGCCTGGTTCCAAGATCCAGTCTTGGCAACCTGGCCGAGTGATGTCGAGGCCGAGCGACCCAAGATTGTGTTCTTGGAATCACCTGGTTCCAAGATCCAGTCTTGGCAACCTGGTCGAACGATGTCTAGGTCGAGCGACCCAAGATTGTGTTCTTGGAATCGCCTGGTTCCAAGATCCAGTCTTGGCATCCTGGTCGAGCGATGTCGAGGTCGAGCGACTCAAGATTGTGTTCTTGGAATCGCCTGATTCCAAGATCCAGTATTGGAAACCTGGCCGAGTGATGTCGAGGCCGAGCGACCCAAGATGGTGTTCTTGGAATCGCCTGGTTCCAAGATCCCGTCTTAGCAACCTGGCCGAGCGATGTCGAGGATAGTCAGTTGGTAGAATGTTCTCCCTTTTACCCAATTTAACGAAACTTTTCTTGCCGAGAAGTTTGAAACCCCTTTATTGATGATGATAAGGGCGTGGGCCATTAAAAAACCTGATTGGCAAGACCAGGGAAAAGGTACCTACTGGCTGCATGTATAAGTGCATAAGCAATAATAAAATACAAGATAAAGAAATAAATAAAGTAAAGCTTATCTATTGGTAAAACGTCTTCAGGTTTTGAGAATTCCACGGCCTTAGTAGAATCTTGTCGTTCGTGCTGCGCAGGATCTTTATATCTTTCGGCCCAAATTTTTGAACTTGGATCGGTCTTCTTCATTCCATGTGATCTGCTGCATTTATTCTACAGGGTTCATCCTCTCAGTTTCTTCGTCGGCTTTCACATCAAGAGAACTTGTCATAACGACCGCTCCTTCAAGGGTTCTTGTTTCTGCTAAGTAGCATTCCCTAGCGATTCTTTGCTGACCCCTGACAATACCGATTCCATGGGGTATTGGGAACTTCATTGCTTGATAATAGGTTGAAACAACTGCTCTGAGGGCGTTTTGGGGGCTCTCCCAATTATTGCATTATATGCTCCCACAAACTTCACGACTAGGAATTCAACCTTCTTCTCTACTTGGCATGGCTTTTGTCCGAATTTTACGTTCAAGAGGACTCGAGAAAATGGGTAGGCTGATGCTCCTATTACCTCTTTGATGGGTCCCTCTATTGGTAGTAGCCGCTCCTCCGGAATCTCCATCTGCTTAAAAGTGTAGTAATATAGTTGGTCGACCGAGCTGCCTGTGTCAATTATTACCCGTTTCACTTCGCTACCGTCCATGTTCAAGGTGACCACTAGTGCATCATTATGAGGACAGATAACACCATCCAGATCAGATTCGTCAAACGAGATCACCCCATCGTTTTGCTTCTTTTTCTTTGCTGACAAGTCTTCAATGACCTGCCTGGCATACCGCTTTCTTCCTTTGACGGTGGATCCTCCTGCTGCATTACCACTGAAAATCATGTTAATGACCCTAACCGATCGATCATCCCGTTGTTCGGAATTTCTGTGGACTCTTCTGCTGGACTGTCCTCTCACGTCGCGTCGGTCGTCTGAATTCCTGTTCTGCCCCATCCCATCATTCCTATCATCTCGCTGCCAAGGCTTCCGCCAGTTATTCGACCGACCGCTCTTACCCTCGCTGTCCCGTTCGACATTGTTACCGTACTTCAAAAATCTACCCAGCTTTCCTCTTTGGATAAGGAGCTCGATTTCTCGCTTTAAGTTCCAACAATCCTTCATGTCGTGCCCTACATCTCTATGGAAACGACAATATAAAGTAGAATCCCATTTTTTTAGGGGAGTTTTCAACGTATTAGATTCTCGGAGGGGTTCGCCTTCAGCTCTCATGACCTCCAATACTTCCGCATATCGCCTGTTGAGCGGGGTGAATATAACATCCCACCCCTGATGGGAAGGGTAGAATAGTATTTTGGAAAGGGCTAAGAGTGCTTAAAATTGTTTGGCCATGTTCAGGCATACCTTA
>JANZLH020000107.1:683994-705732 GCA_026770325.2 Erythroxylum fimbriatum
GGTAACCCGCGGGTCTACCCATACCCGCTGGGCAGGGTATGGATTTTCAAAATCATTACCCATTTCTATAAATTTACCCGCGAACTCGTACCCGTGTGACCAGTACCCGTGAGACCCGTACCCATACCCGGACAACCCGCCCGTTTGCCAGGTCTAATGGCATCTGGTGATACAGGGCATGAAATGGATGATTGGCGATGGCAATAGGATTCGATTCTGGTTGGACCCTTGGCTTGAGGGCATGGGCCCTCTTATCACACACGCAATCACCAACATTCCTGCAAGCTCGAGTACCCTCCGGATTAACCAATTTGTGGATGGGGATGGACACTGGAACTGGGCTACCATACAAGCTTACCTTCCACCTTCGATATGCCGACGAATCGCCGGGACACTCCCCTCGAAACCGTTTCTAGGACAAGACAAGGTCATTTGGGGCCTTTCTGATACGGGGCACTTCACGATCGCTTCCTCCTATTCCATGTTATTAGAGCACAATGACGTCGCGATAGATGGCTTCTGGAAGTTAATTTGGCAATAGAAAGGCCCTCAACGCATTCGAACCTTTCTATGGCTCCTTGCGCACGATCGGTTACTCACTAACCAACATCGACTACGTCGGCATCTAACTACAGACGGCTCCTGTTACCACTGTGGCCTTGACGAATTCGCGTTGCACACTCTGAGAGACTGCGACAAAGCCAACCAAGTGTGGAAATCCTTCCCCCCTCACGTTGTTCATCATGAGTTCTTCTCGTTGTCGACTCGTCAGTGGCTCAGTACTCACCTCCGCCATCACGGGCATGTTTTTGGATAGGATTGGTCGACACTTTTGGAGTCACTTGTTGGCTCCTGCGGACCTGGCGGAATATGACAATTTTTGATGATCAGTTTAGTTGGCCTTCCTTACCCATTTCTCTCATTGTGTCTTTTGCAGATTAGATATAGAAAGTTGACGTTTGGCAAAGTCAAGCTGTTTCGGGACATCGGCCTCGTCGCGAGCAACTGGTCAGATGGAACCCACTGCCAGCAGGATGGGTCAAGCTCAACACAGATGGCATGTGCACACCTTCCTCCTGGACAGTCGCAGCGGGAGGCATCCTACGAGACAGTTCAGGCAATTGGCTTGGAGAATTCGTCCAAAATCTCGGCTGGTGTTCCCCGGTGATAGCGGAACTCTGGGACGTGTTTTCAGGACTAACACTCGCATGGGCACTAGGTTATCGTCGGATCGAACTGGAAGTGGACTCGATTGTGATGATCAACCTCCTTTCTTCCGCGGCGAGTCGGTCCACGACTTTCAATCCAATCGTTCAAACAGATTAGCGAACTGTTTACTCGGAATTGAACGGTTGTGCATTGACATATCTACCGAGAGGGTAACAGATATGCTGACTGGTTAGCTAGCTATGCGGAGCAGTTTGAGATATGATTTACTTCTTTAGACACTACACCTAGTGGGTGCCAATCTATCCTCTTAGAGGATACGTCGGACTTAGTTTCCCTAGTTTTGTAACCTGTTTTTTCACCCCTCTAATATTTAAAAAAAGCTTACGTTACTTTAAATCAATTTAGCATTATAATTAACAGTTGTTGGTGGCTTTATAAGGTTAAAATGTTAACGTTGCTTAATAATATATTAATTAGGAGAAGAAAATGATCTGGCATCTTAAACTTGATAAAATGACTCTTTTGACGCCGGCCATAGCTTTCCTTTTCTCAAATGGGAGCTGCCTATTCTTATTCTCTCTCCTGTTTTCCCACCACAACCACTACTCACTGTCTGTATCTTAACAAATCAAGCAAAAACCCAAAATCCATTCACCACTTCTGGGGAACAATTCAACCCCAGTTGTTATTCGATTGTTCATATTCTTCTTCTTCTTCAGCTTTGAAAATTGTAGCTTTCAACTCTAGAAAGGTGGTTGAGACAGAGAACCACGCAGATTCTGCCAAAAAAATGATTGATTTTCATAGCATTGATGAAGAATTGTTAGAAAAGATGGTGTATGATGCTCTAGTATGGAGCTCTCTCCATGGCCTTGTCGTTGGTGACAGAACTGTTCAGGTATGTGTCTAAAAATTGCAACTTTCTAGTCTCTCACCAAGCAACTCACTGCTTCTATAAAGATAATTGATTGTATATTCTGCTATTAGATTGGAATAGTTGTGACTGCTGTGAACTGTTTGGTGGGCCCCTCGCTCGTACGCTACCTTAGGTTGTCATAATTGCTTGTATGACCATTAATTAATGGATCAATATTATTCTGACAAGTACATAAAGAGTTAAAACTTGTTTTTCCCTGCATATTTGGTCTGATTCCAATGTCATATTGGTTTGTGGTATCAGTATCTGAATAATGGTTTTAATCTAATTGATAGAGATCAGGAAAGGTACCTGGTGTTGGCATGGTACACGCCCCGTTTGCCTTGCTGCCTGTGGCCTTTCCAGATGTTCAATGGAAGCTAGCATGTGAAGTGGCACCCATTTTCAATGAACTTGTTGATCGGGTCAGTATGGATTGGGAATTTTTACAAGATTCGTTATCCAGGTATCGTCAATTACATACACCTAGAGGAATATGTTGCAATAGTTCAACGTACTAGGATATGAAGCTTATAACAGGGGCTGCCTTCAGCAGTTCAGATGTATGCAGTATTAGTTCTTGGAACGAAATTTTCTGTCTGAAACAGATAAGGATGTGGCCTAATCTGCATGAATGTGTTGTACAGTGATAGGATCTTTACATGAGACACACACACGAGCATGTTTCTGCACTTGGTTATTCATCCCATTCTTGTTCAACAACTACATGAATTTACTCAAATGTCTTATCATATCTCTGTCTATTCAATAGCCAATATGTTGTTTTGTCCTATTCCCCTACTCTTTGACTTGAGTATTTCCCTTATGGATTATATTGATGGAAATTTTTTGCAATTAAATGAGCAGTAAAAGTTAATGTTTCTTTTAATCTTGACATTGCAGGACAAAGAGAGTGGATGATTTTACGTCAAGACTTCTAGAAATTCATTCCAAGACACTAGAAATTAACAAAAAGGAGGTATCGTTTCTCAATTGAGTCTTAGACTCCCTAGATAATCGATTGGGTGGGTTCAATTCATTAACTACTTTTTTCGAGGTGAAATGGACTAATTTTCTTCTTTCTTGGAGTATGCTAATACTTTTGAATATAAACCAGGAAATTCACTTGGGTTTACATCGCTCAGATTATATGCTTGATGAACAAACTAAATTACTACTCCAAATAGAGTTGAACACAATTGCATCTTCATTTCCTGGTCTCAGTTGTCTGGTCAGCAAGCTTCACAGGTTAAGATACTTTAGAACTCTGAAGTTTGGCTGCCCCTATTACCATCTTGCTTCAATAGCTATATGTGTTTGGAAACTTATTTGGATGTTGAGCTTTACTTTGTTATTGTAATGTTGGGTTTATACCTGTAGAATAGTAATGGAGCAAAAATGTGTTATTATTCAATTCCTTACTTGATTGGAAGCAATTAACTATCTGCTATTCTCCTAACCAAGTACCTTTCATCATTAAATGCCATATGATAGCCATTTACATTAATGACTTCCCTATTTGACTTCCTAGAAGTGTACTTCTTAGGTTAGAGGAAAGAAAATTTTCATGTGTATTGATTCACCGAAGAAGTTGAACTACATAATATTGTAAACATGGCTACTTATTTTTATAGGAGCTTGTTGAAGAATTATGGAGAACTCCTTGGATTGGATCTCAAACGGGTACCTGAGAATTCTGCAGTTAGCAAGTTTGCAGAAGCATTAGCTTTGGCATGGACTGAGTATAATAACCCAAGGTTATATCCTAGTTAAAAGTCCTTCATTGTCTTCATTCCTGTTGTTGAGGTCATATCGGTTAATAATCATGAATATTTTGTGCAGTGCTGTGGTTATGGTTGTTGTTCAGCCTGAAGAGCGCAACATGTATGATCAACATTGGCTTTTTGCTACACTAAAGGAAAAATATCCTTTCATTATTCAAATAAGTATTGCATTTTGGGTTGTAGCAAAAATTTTAGAATATCGTTAAGCTTAGATATATTTGCCAAGTGATCAATGTCTATTGATGAATCTATACGTTTGAAGCTGGTGACCCTGATCTACATTAGCATGAGATTGTACTGCGTGTTGAAAGTAATTCTTAAAGATTAGTTAACAACATTTCATATTGTGTTAATAAGCTTATTGGTATTTGCTAGAGATTTTCCTCGACTTTATGACACATATGACATTGCAACTATTCGAAAAACACTAGCAGAAATTGATAAAGATGGGGAGCTTTTACCAGATGGAACCCTTCTTATGTGCGTACTTTCTTCCATTGAAGTTAATATTTCTTATTTAGATATGCATACCTGTTATGCTATGTTTTGGTTTTGATAGCTAAAACATTTTGTGTGCAGGAGTGGCCAAGCAATTGCAATTATTTATTTTAGAGCTGGTTATGCACCAACAGATTATCCATCAGAAGTAGTATGTTTATATTTCTCTCCCTTTATTTTGGTTACAAGTACGTAGGTGTTTCTTATTGCTTCATAGTGCTTGCAATCATTTTCTATTTCTTTTAAGTACAAGTGTTATGTTAAGTATAAGTATAGTCTATTCTTTATTCATGTAACTAATAGCATTGTGTATATTAATGTGATATATGGTGAATTAGCGTTAAAATACTACGTACTTCACTCACTTTTGCATGATGTTAGAGTAGAAAAACTAGAGATGACTTGCGCCATATAGGGCTCGAGATTGAGCCTGATTTTTTTTATTGGCCTGAGCCCAACCTGAATCCTAATTGAAGCCCGAGTTCTAATTGGATTTTAGGTAAAGTTTAGGTCTAGGTTGGGTTGGGTCGGGTCCCTTTGAGTTCGAAGCTCTAAAATGTTTTTTACAAGGACTACTACAACAGCAACAATAATAACACTTAGTGAGAGTCCCGCTGTTAAATCAGTCTTTTTCTGTTGACTTTGGGCTAAATCCGAGTGATGCAAAAGAGGTTAAAAGTTTATAAGCAAAATAAAAGAGGATAAGTTAGTCAACCACAAGCTTTAATTTGGTGGAATGAAGAATGAGAATTGAAGTGGCAGTAAGGATAACAAGGGCCGAAAGTTACATTATACTAAGTTTTTCTTGTTAGATAGGGAATATAATAATAAGTTAGATATACTGTCCTAATTTGTTTAGAACTTAAGCTTATTTAAAAATAAAGAATATTTACTAGGATAGGATTCAATTTTGAATATTTTAGAATCCTTATTTACTAGAATAAAGATTTTTAAGAACTTCTATAAATGTGTGTACCCACCCTTCAAGAATAAGCTATCCTAATTTTTTCTATAATTTGAGTTTTTAGTTAGCAGGTATGATGCTTCATTCTAAGAAAGATTCTTAGAGCCTAGGAGTAACTTTTAGTTTCCTACCTCCCATTGTTTTTGTTCATCACTAAATTCCAGCAACCAAAACCCTAAATTTTAGTCATATCAAACCTAAATTCCATTCACAATAAACCTAGAAATCTTAGCCTAAATTTTTAGCATTCAAACTCTGAATGATGGGCCCCCTTTTGTGGCAAACAGTAGGTCAAGATCTTCATGGGCTTTGATACCATATTAGAATTTTTTAATAAGGGTAGAGTGTAGAGCCATTTAACAAGAATTAGGCTTGGGTTCAACTATTGCCAAAATGACTAGAACTAGCCATTTAGTTCGTTGACCCTTACCAGTTATTAACTCTTTGACATTTTTATTTTTAATCAAATGTGGGATACTCTAACAGGGAGGGTCTCAAGAATTTTTTCTTGCTTGACCTGCCATCTTTCTCTAAGTTTATGTTTGAACATATGTCTCAAAATCAACAAAAAGGGCATATTTTTCCCTTGAAGATGTGAGATTTGGCAAGGTGTATTCAAGGAATAAGGCAATTATCCCTGACTCTATGTAAGTTTAAGACATCAACCTAAATCCTAAGAATGGGGTAACAATTTATGAACCCCTTTTGCATAGTGAAGCCGAATCTCAATTGAACAATAATGATCAAGATCTTCCAGTCATTATTAGAAAAGGAACTAAGCTATGTACCAAATGACCATTATAGCCTTTTGCTTATTTTCTTTCTTTCAAAATTTTTGTATCATCTCATAAAGCTTTCCTTGTTAATCTAAACACCATTGTCATCCCCAAAATTCTATCTGAGGCTTTAACCAATGAGAAATGGTAACAAGCTAAGAATGTGGAAATGGAGGCATTGGAAAAAAAAATAAAAATTAGGAGTTAATGAAGTTGTCAGTGGGAAAGAAACATATGGACTATTAGAGTATTCTATATTGACTAAACATGAAAATGTTAAAGGGTATATAAGTGGTAAGGACCAACTATCCAAATGACTAGTCCTAGTCATTTTAGCAGTGGTTGACACAAGCTCAATTCTTGTTAATAAGCTTTACACTCTATCCATATTAAAAATTTCAATTTGGTATCAAAGCAGGTTTGGTCCGGATTATTAATTTCTCAGTTGTCTATCTGAATGTCCAGCCCTAGTGGCCTAGTCTGGTTACTGCTGCGTTTAGTTCAACTGACAATTGAATGCCAGTCCCAGTTGCACTTGAGGGAGAGTGTTAGAGTATTCTATATTGACTAAATATGAAAATGTTAAAGGGTTTATAAATGGTAAGGGTCAACTATCTAAATGACTAATTCTAGTC
Source organism: Erythroxylum fimbriatum (assembly GCA_026770325.2). Taxonomy (NCBI): domain Eukaryota; kingdom Viridiplantae; phylum Streptophyta; class Magnoliopsida; order Malpighiales; family Erythroxylaceae; genus Erythroxylum; species Erythroxylum fimbriatum. The sequence goes on from JANZLH020000107.1 coordinate 690,738, forward strand.
ATTTTGGCAATGGTTGACCCAAGCTCAATTTTTGTTAATAGGCTCTATATTCTACCTATATTAAAAATTCTAATATGGATTGTAATTGGTCTTACGTAGTGAAGTATAAGGTAGATGGATCAATTGAAAAGTATAAAGCAAGTTTGGTAGCCAAAGACTATACGTAAACTTATGAAATTAACCAAACGACTTTACTCCAGTTGCAAAGATGAATAATGTTAGAGTTCTCCCGTCTTTAGCAACTAACTATGGTTGGGCGTTGCAACAATTTGATATCAAGAATGCACTTTTGAATAGAGAAATCGAGGAAGAAATCTACATAGAAGTGCCACTAAGTTATACAAATCATTTGGCTACTCAAATTGTTTGTAAGCTAAAGAAGACCAGTTACCACAGGCATGGTTTGGGATATTTACAAGGTAATGATAGCTATGAGGTATAGACAGAATCAAAGGGATCATACATTGTTCATCAAACACTTACTTTGGGTGAAGTCGCAGTACTGTTAGTGTAGATGATGTAATAGTGACAATGGATGATAACAAGGAAACACAATTGTCTCTAAGTCAACGTTTGGCTAAGAGGTTTGAGATTAAGGAGTTAGAAAGGTTGAAATATTTCCTTGGCATTGAAGTAGCTCACTCTAGGCAGTATATTTATCTCTCGAGAAAAGTATGTTACTGATCTCCTAAGAGAAATAGAGAAGACCACTTGCAATAAGTACTCTGATAGACCCACTTGGAAAGGAAGAGGCATGTTGTTGTGGATAAGGAAATATATCAACATAGGGAGGGTCATTTTTTTATCTCATACACGACAAGATATAGCAAATACAGTGAGTATGAGAAGTCAATTCATGCATATGCCAAATGAAGTTACTTTGTAAGCAGCTCGCCAAATAATATATCTGTTAAGAATACCCACATATGAGTGCCCCACATCGAAGAAAGAGAGGAAAGAAGACTAACATATAAGCCTAGTGGGCTACTCCACCCATTGCCAATTGGTTTTAGGATGAAACTTTACTTAGGCTTGTGTGTGGTCTAACTTTTCTCCTTATATGGGCTAGTTGGCCTATTGCAAATTTGACATGCTATTAGAGCAGGTCTAGTCTGGATTCTTAATTTCCCAGATGTTTATCTGGATGTCTAGTTCCAACGGCCTGGTCTGATTACCTCTGCGTTTATTTCAAGTGACAACTGAATTTTCAGTCCTAGTTGCACTTAAGAGGAAGTGTTAGAGTATCCCACTTTGATTAAAAATGAAAATGTTAAAAGGTTAATAAATAGTAAGGGCTAACCAACTAAATAGCTAGTTCTAGTCATTTTGACAATGGTTAGACCCAAGCTCAATTATTGTTAATGGGTTCTACACTCTACCTATATTAAAAATTCTAATTATATTCTATTGTTGAATTCTCTTTTGAAAATAAGGGCTAATGAAATAAAACTGATAGTAACATTTGTTGAGACATCAAACCTTTTCAACAGAGGGTGGTAACATTTATACCCCTTTTGGGTCAGATTAATTAATAAACACACATTTCAAAGCCCTTGAATCTAACTTTTTGCAATTTTTGCCTATGAACATGGAAAAATGACACACACCTAAATACCCTAATAATAATTAAACAATTAATAATAATTTTTGAGAGGATTTCCATTAGACTTTTGAATCATAAGACTCTTGAAGGCAAACGGTTATAGTAATGCTTCCTCCAAAAAGGATTTAGGGTCTGTTTGTTTGGATGTTAATTAATGGCATGGAATAGAATGGAATGGAATGGAATGGAATAGAATAGAATGAAATAGAACGGAATGGTTTATAATGGAATGAAATGTAATTTAGTGAAAAGTTGTTTGGGAGGGATGGAAAGGTTCATAATGTAATGTAGTGAAATGTTGTTTGGAAGATGAATGGAGTAGAATGTAATGTATAATAAATGACTATTATACCCTTGATATTAAAATGGTTGTTATGGGAGATTTAACGCTATGATTTTAAAACATAAATTATGTCCAATTAAAAAGTTACGGTTCAAGTCACAATCATGACAAATAATTTTTTTATGTATTTTCTATGTTAAAATAATAAAAGTTTTATTATTTTATTATTAATTATATAAAATTTATTATTAATTATATAAAAAAATTATTATTAATTGTTTAATAAATTTTATTTTATTCTATTATATCTTATTTATATTTAAAATAATTTATTTATATTTTTATTTATATAGAAATATATACAAACAATTAAAGAATCATTTTTTAATATATTTTCTATTTTTATTTATATTATTAAAATAAATTGTTAATAAAATTTTTATTAATTTATTATTAATTATATACAATTTATTTTTAATAATATAAAAATATTATTATTAGGGTAAGGAGAAATAGTATAAAAATATTGTTAATTATATACAATTTTTGTGGACCGTAATAAATGAGTATAGGGAAAAGGGGGTTAGGGTTAGAAGAAATAATTGGTATTAAAAAAAATTATTGAAGGTATATTAGGTAGTATGTATTTATTAGTTTACGTTCCATCCTAAACTCTTCGAATTAGAGGTTTCTTATTTTCACTGTTTACGATGGAATAGAACGTAACATAAAACCCTCCGCTTCCATCCTATTTCGTTTGGTTCCATTTCATTCCATTATGAAACCCTCAACAAAACGATGGAAGTATGTTACGTTCCATTCCGTTTCATTACCAACCTCTCAACCAAACGAGGCCTTAGGGAATTTTTTATAAAGGAAGGCTCAGGTTGATTCAAGGAGGTAACCGTTTTTCCTTTTTATGTACTCCATTTTGTTGTGGGATTTCAACATAGGATGACTAATACAGTTCCCTCTTTTTGGAAGTATGGAATTAGGACTTGATTGAAATATTCTCCAGCATAATCAAACCTAAACCTTTTGATGTTGATTCCAAAATGATTTTATTCATGGAACAAAACTTTGGGAGGACAATACGGACATTAGATTTGTGTTTGAATAAAGATACCTAACTGACGCGAGTACAATCATCAATGAAGAAAACAAATCATTTTTCCCTAGAAATTTTAGGAATAGGAGAAGGATCCCAAATGTCACTATGAATGAGATAAAAAAGAATAGAACTTCTTTGATACAGGTTTGTGTTTGGCACACTGACACACTTCACAATGAAAATCATTAACATATAGACCTTTAAACAAAGAGGAAGTAGAATTTTAATGACACTTAAAGATGGATGTCTAAGTCGGTGATGATGGAGCCAGATTTTCTCTTTATTGAATGGAAAAGATGATGAAAGAAAGGAGTCAGATAAACCGCGTTTAATCTTGCTTGATAGGTTTAATTCTTCAAGGCAGTAAAGGACATCTTGTACTCTAGTATGTCCAATCGTCTTCCTTGGATCCTTGTCCCGAAATATACAATAATTACGATATAAAATAACTTAGCAACTCAAATCTCGAGTTAGTTTGTTGATAGAGATCAGGTTCTTGGATAATCGAGGAACATGAAGAACTTCCTTTAAGGTTAGTAATGGATTGATCTTTACAGCCCCTATGCTTGATACGGTGGTCAATGAATTACCAATTGTAGCTATTTTCCTACTACTTGGACATGTGGAATATATTTAAAAAAAGGGTTTGATGAGTGGGTCATATGGTTAATAGGTCCTAAATGGTGGTCAATGAATTATCAATTGTAGCTATTTTCCTACTTGACATGTGGAATATATATTAAAAAAAGGGTTTGGTGAGTGGGTCATATAGTTAATAGCTCCTAAATCCATAATTTGAAAGTTGGCAAAAGTTGTTCCTGAGACATTTAGTGTAATAGAGAGTGGAAACTCACCTGAATATACCCAAAAACGAGTACCTGAAGGTTTGTCGAGGTTGCCAATAATAGATATTACCTTCTAAACCTCTTCTTGGTTAAGACTACCTAATTCTAGAGGTGTTCCTTCATTTTGTTGGACTTTTGTGACTTGGGCTTGACCAACTTTTCTTGATTAATCTCCTCTCAGTCCCCACCCTTGGCTTGGAGGTTTTCTATAAAGTTTCCAACACTTTTCACGGGTATGTCGTGCCTTCTTATGGCAAGTTCACCATAAGTTATCACGGTTGTAGGCTTTTCACAATGTGTTGCTGAATTATTGCCACAATTAACCACCATGGCAGAGTTGTTTGTGTTGAGTGGTTCGAGCATCAGCTGTCTTCTCCTTTCTTCTCCACAAACTAAGGCCACAACCTCATTAAAAGTTCATCAAGAATCTGGATTCTGAATTGTTCAAATTCCAGATTAAGTCCAACCAAGAAAGACTATCTTGCTCAATAAGGCTTTTTAAAATAGCTGCCTATTGAGGTCATTTAGTTTTTAAAACCTTGTAGTGGTCAAGCTCTTGCCACAAGATTTCAACTGATTAGAATATTTGGTAACCATTTAACTCCCTTTTTTTGCAGTCATAGTCTTTATCTTGGCTCATTCACTTGGGTTGCATCCCTAGCCTTGTAATACAGTTGTTGGAGTACATCTCAGGTGTCCTTGGTTGTAGCCAGGAGCATACATGTGTCAATATCGCGCCATAATCATGGAATCTTTATCCCATTCTTCAAATCGAGGACCCTTTAGTTTTAGCTTCGCACTTGTGAGATTATTGATCTTCCGTTTCCCTTTTAGTATGGTGCAAACGAGTTAAGATCATTAAGTTAATGTTTTCTATTCAGCTTGTATACTGCCTGGATGTTTTGCAATCCATCAAGATGTTGATATTGAAAAATCTCCTTTGATTGTGTTGTAGTGGTTATTTCTACTACTTTTTGATATGTCCGCAGAAAAGAAAAACGCTCTCTAGGAAATTAAGGCTGATTGCTTAAAGAAAAAAAATTACCAGCAATGAAGGTTGGTTAGAATCTCAAGACTGTCGACAATGAAAGATGGTCAGATTGATTTTTCCTAGGAATTCAAGACCTTACAGCTCTAATACCATGACATAATTTGAGGTTTGAGAGGATATTTTCTGCATTGCTTGCTTAGAAATGTATAAGAGGATCAATTATTTACATATTATCTTAACAACTAAAACAGAAACAAAAATAATGAGATCTCATGATCATAAGATATTCTAATTAAATAGAAAATATTAAAAAGATATGAAAATCCTAAAATAAAATTGTTTTCCCACAGTTACAGTCACTTGTCTAACACCTAACGTTCGTGATGCGTGGGAAGATTGAAGGTGGAAAGCAGCATTAACTCTTGGGGAAATTGTTGATATGCATGAGGGAAAGAATAAGCATGACAATGAAACTTGGTAAATTGTTGATAAAATATGCTTCAATTCGAGGAAGAGTATAGGGCAATTTAACAAATAACTTTGCATCGTTAGGAATATATTAACATGATATACGGTGAATTAGGTTTAACATAACCTATTCACTCACTCTTACACGTTAGATAATAACATAGGTCTAAGATTAAGTTACCTTTGATGCAAATATTTTGCATCAAAAGAAGACTTTTCCCAAGTATGTGAGTGTTATATGTTTCCTACTTATATTCATTGGCAGGAATGGAGAGCTAGGCTACTTTTAGAGCAATCATCAGCCATCAAATGTCCATCCATATCTTATCATTTAGCAGGGACCAAGAAGATTCAACAAGAGCTTGCTAAACCCAATGTTCTTGAGAGGTGGTGAATATTTTCAGTCTTGTTTCTTAAAACTGTCAGCTTCATATATTCTAGGGACTACAGCTTGCTCCTAATAATTGTCAACTTTATACTTTTCAATTTCTTGGTTACATTTCCAAGTAATGTTTATTGGCAGCCCAAATGTAGTCCACTGTTAGTGACAAATAATGCACTTTTGGGGTTATTAACTGCTTTTGTCAGTGACATACCTGGCAGAATGCCACTATCACTATTTGCTATAGAATATTTTTAGATTTTTTAGAGAAATGAAAATACAATTGTCTCCTGAAAGTCCAAACCTGAATGAGAAAAGTCCATGATTCTAATTGCTTGTTCATGTGCTTGGTTATGATAGAATCCTTTAATCTTAATGAGCAAGCAGTTGTTAAGAAACTCCTTTAAGAAACTCTTTTCTTATAGGTTTCTTGAGAACAAAGAGGAAATAGCAAAGCTGAGGAAGTGCTTTGCAGGCTTGTGGAGTTTGGATAATTCAGAGATCGTTACAACAGCTATTGAGAAACCTGAACATTTTGTTATGAAGCCTCAAAGAGAGGGCGGAGGTCCTGAATTTGTTAAAATTGATAATCTTTTGGATTTTAGTTCTATGACATCGCCTGTTTTTTCTCAACTGTTGATTTTCTTCTTCAGGTAACAATATCTATGGTCATGCTGTGAAGGAAAAGCTTCTTAGACTGCAAAAGGAAGGAACTGAAGATAATGCAGCTTACATCCTCATGCAAAGGATTTTTCCATCAGTTTCTCCTGCCTTCTTAGTACGTGATGGCATTTGTCATAAAGAGCATGCCATATCAGAACTTGGAGTATATAGTGCTTATTTGAGGTACATAAAACTTCTGCATTTAAGGATATGAATTTCAGTGTTATGTTCAATTCCTTACAAAATGAAGTTAAGGGGATGGTTTGCTTCATTTGATTTTTGATGTCTAAAAAAGATGGGAAGAGACCTTGGGCTTCCCAAAGAGCAGTGCTTGAAACATCACTTTTTCAGATATAATTCAGCTTGAAACAACATTAAATTATGCAGGAGCAAGGATAAGGTTATTATTAATGACCAATGTGGATACTTGATGCGGACAAAGGTATCTTCATCAGATGAAGGAGGAGTTGCAGCTGGATTTGCCGTCTTGGATAGCATATACTTGACCTGATGGATTAGGTTCATAATTGTCTCCAATTGGCTTCAATGCTTTGACCCAAAGGGTTTAACTTTGGTTTACTTTCTCACCTTAGTTAAACTTGCTTGATATCTGCAGATTTTGACATGGAATAATGTATCCACTTCCCATTGAAAGTTGCGGGTTCAGTCTCATTGGAATTCATTTCTCAGAGTGGAATACTGAATATTAAGGAAATTTCTTTTCTTCCCTTGTTTCATTGTAAATAGGATTATCATTGGTGATCAACGTGTGCACATTAGGATCGTGAACATAAATTATATGTTGGAAAAGTTTCGACCAGTGCACACTGAGATCTCAATTGCAAAATCACTCTATTTTGAGCAGCCCCCTTGGCACCATAAGTAGATCTTACCTACAGAAACACTTGCACCCTCTGTGTCACCGAATGTTTTTCTGCAAAATTGACAGACATAGAGTTTCTCTCTATTTATATTCGTGTGGTGATGTCTTGATATGAACTCCCTTACTGCTTTTTGCAATGTTCACGTCTTTGCCACATTAGTATTCTAGCAGCATCAGGTATAAACTATTACGTGCCACAAGCTTTCTTGCATGTCAATCCTTCTCTCCTTGACGCGTTGTAAACTTTCTGGCATGGTTAATCCCAGCAGAAAAAAAAACGGCAGCTGCTAGTTAGCAGTGAGATAAAAGAGTACATATTTTGATTCACATGACATGTATGGATATAATTTTAGCTATTTTTGACCATTGCTCCTCTCAAACACAGATTGATGATAGGGGGACGGTCATACCTGTTTCAAGGAATCGGCACCAATTCAAAGTGCTAGTTGGGAAAATACCAATAAAAAATCAAGGGTTTTTTTTTTGGTGATAAGGTTCATCTAATGAAGTTCCTGCTGTTACAGCACAGTCCAAAATAGGGAAATAAAATTCCATGGAATTTTTATATCAATAAAGCCAGATTTTGCCAAATCTCTGAGCTTTACATTCCATTTGATCTGCAGCAGCAGGCCGGAAATTTTCCAAGAGATGATCAATCCCTCATATTCTCCTCAATTGTCTTACAATGCGTAAACCATACTTTGAGCATGTTTTTGGCTGATGGATGATGGCTGATGGCTGGCCTCACAATACAATCCGAGTTAATGATGCAACAGCCTCAACCAGGGATTATCTTTACCATTCCCAACTAGAACCATCAAATTCTAACCTGAATGCTCTCCGCAGTAGCAGCAAAAGAAACCACTAGCTACTACCGGCTAGCATATCATGCATACTCATTGGAGTTTCCCTTGATTGAACTTGCTTCGCTACCTGAAACTCTTAAATGTTTATGGTTGAGAGATACTATCATTTCTTTGCCACAAGTGTTCCATGATAGCCGATCAATCTCTCTTCTTTTTTTTTGGGTCCCTAGTTTACTGATTTATCTTTGTAATCAAACGAAAAACAGAAATCAAGAAAAGACTATATACTTAAGAGTATTATGATACAAGAACCTCGAACATGATATCGTGAACAAATTACATTTATGACAATGAATTGAAAGAATGGCAGTTCCAGGTTATGGGTAGCCCATTCACATACCGGAAGAATCATTATCTCTGACCTCGCTTTCATTATCTCCGTCCTTTAGATGATCAAAAAATTCATCAAGGTACCAAGGACAACTTTCATTCCATTGACCCTTTTTTGCATTTGCCCGCCACTTCTGATCAGCAATCATTTCAGGCGATAGACCCCATTCTTGCATTTCTTCCTCCGTATGATGAATCGCTAAACTGTAATCTCCCCCTTGGCCCAACTGCATCACCCGAATCTCACAGTTCCCCAGATTATTCAGGTGCTCAAATTGTTCAACTGTCCACTTGAACCACTTCATGAGGAACACACGACAAGTTAGCCCATGTGATATGATAATCAGATTCACATCATGGGAAGGGTCCTGATGAAGCCTGTTCATATCTATGTCCCTCCAAAGAGATTCCAGAAAATCTGCCAAAGCACAGCTCTTATCAAGCACAGCTCCAAAGAGATTCATTTAGTTATTAAGCTACTCTTCAGAGATGTAGTTCATGGCATTTTCCTGTAGAACATCTTAATGTATGTCCATTAAAGCAATAACCACAACCACATACTGCAAATTGATTCATTGTGCCATAGACTCTGCATCTTCCTTCACCATTACAAAGCAAAAGGAAGAATTTCAACACAAGTCCAATATACAAAGGAATTGGTTGAGACTCATATCCTGCGAGTTCAGCTTTCACTTGGGAAAACAAGAAAGTCTAGTGACCATAAGGGTGACTTGGATACATTGTCAACCAAATTCCATACAATGTAAAATAGAGATCCTAATCAAGAAAAGCAACAAGAAGCAATAGAGGACCATACAACATGGACTCATCCAGAATACCAGTGAGCTACTTCTCTTTTGACAACTCACATCAACATCAGTCTCATCAATCATTTGTATCCACATCAAGTACCAACGGGAACAATTTTAAGCAGAAATGTTTGTTCACAAGCAATGTGAGGAGAGAATTTTGACTCCAAAATGAGCAACACACATCTACTATTGAATTGCAGCGCAACACATTCTAAACAAGAGTAGATTTTAATCCAAATGCTAATCACTTGCATAAAACCACAAATTCCAGTTTCAAAATCATATAGAAAGACCCCAAATTGTTAACATCACTAAAGTTCATTTGCTTAGAGCTATTTTACTTCCACATAGTATGTCAATAAAAAATTGTCAGAGTTGGGCTGAAAACAACATAGAACATGGTAAGGATGTTTGAATGTGGTTAGGCTTTAAAACAAAACATATAAGAACAGATTTGGGAGCATACATAATGAAACAAAATTTAATCTTTTCAAGTTCATTTTTTGTTTGAGACTTTCCCAACCCTAAAAATCACGACTTTCTAAATGGTTCCATTTCATGGTACCTTGCACATCAAATTCTAGAAAGACAAGTGGCATAACATTTCAAAAGCAATGATTGCTTCATCTACAAGCGCTCTGTAAAATATGCCCAGGAAGCTTTTAAGAGCTCAATTCATTGAAGTCCTGATGCTAAAATAATTTTGGAAGGAAAAAGGACTAGGAGGACTTATGCTTAAATTTTTGAGTTCTATTGTTAATTTACACACACAATATCAATATGTCCAAAGTTACCATTGCTACTTTGAAGCAAAGAGCTAATTTGGATACTTTATTTTATGTTCTTGCTAACTGATACATTATCACAAATTCCATACAAGGAAAAAGAAGAGATCCTAATCAACAAAAGCAACAAGGAGCAATAGAGCACCACACAGTTCATAGATTCATCCAGAAGGTGAGTTCTCGTGGAAACAAATATTCCTACCAGTGAGCTGCTTCTCATCAAATGTCTCTTTTGACACATCATAACATAAGTTTCATCAATCGCTTGTAACCAGACCAAGTATTGAGGCATATTATGCAGAAACAATATTAAGTAGAAATGTTTGTTCAGCATCTCATAAATAGACAAGAGCAATAGCAAAAGAAAGAATTTTAGTTCCAATTTGAGCAACACACATCTACTATTGAATTGTAGTGATATACAGTCAAATTTGTCAAAAACTGGGCTTAAATAAAAATAGAACAAGTGGGGATGTTTAAATGTGTTTAGGCTTCCAAAAGCTAAATTTATATCATATAAAAACAGACTTGGGAGCATACAGAATGAATCTTTACATGATCATTTTGTTGAGACTTTCTCAACCCAAAAATCACTTCTAAACTGCTCCATTTCCTAATCCCTTGCACATTAAAGTCTAGAAAGAACTAGAAGGACTTTTTAAGTCGAGTACACAACCTGGATGTTTGAGTTCGGTTGTTAATTTACACAAACAATATCAACAGATATCCCAACAGTTGATACTTTAAAACAAAAAACTAATTTGGACACCATACAACTTCAGAAACACCATGCTACCCTCAACGATATTGTAACTGAATCAATTTCTTATCTACAAGAATCCAATATACAAAACAATTATAAGAAGCCAAAAAGACTGAAGTATAACAGAATGAAGTACTTTCAAAGCCCAATAAGGAAAGAAGGAAAGAACTAACAATACATAAGAAAAAACAAATAACGTCAATTTACAATCTTTAGGTTTTCATAAGATCCCATTTCCATTTCTTTCTTCTCTTTAGCTCCAATCACTTCACTGATTCAACTTTTTACCCCTAGGAAACAAGAAATACACAAAAGAAAAAGGATGGAAAGAGAAACGCACTTGAAACGCGATCAAATACATCTGCAGCAGATTCACCTTCAGGGAACCGATAGAAGAACCTTCCAAACCTCTCTCTGGTCCTTTTGATGACCCTCATGCGCTCTTCAACCTGAAAGTTTCCGAAATCCTGTTCTCGTACCCTGCATTCCTCTCTAACCCCAACGATCCTCTCCCTCTCAAAAGACCGGCCGATCTCTCTAAGCGTGGATCGGGTGCGTTCGTAAGGCGACACATAAAAGTACGCTCGCCAGTTCTTGGCACATGTTCCATTTTCAGAGAAAAGATTAAGCAACCGGGCCCCTGCTTCACGAGCCTGAGCTAAACCAAGTGGGGTTAGCGGGATTTTGTTGTCAGGGATGGTGGTGTATGCGGCGGTGTCAAGGTTTCCCTGAGACTCACCGTGGCGGACAAGGATTATACGCTTGGGAAGAAACCGGTGAAGGTGGTGATTAATGGGGGGATGGTGGTTGTTTTGATGGGAATGGTTAGTATGGCGGTGGCTGTTGTTGTGATGGTCTTCTTGCATCTTCTCTCTCGATTCCAACTATGTTATCGTTGTTGCTGATGTTGCTTTGGCGATTTTTGGGTGCTCTTCCTCTCTGCCGCTATAGGGATGAATGGCTGTGTTGTTTCTGCTACAAGTTGAGTGATCAAATAAATGTTGATGATGGGCAAAACGTTTGAGGGCCGCGTCTTCAATGCTTTGTAGGGAGGTAGGCAGCTTTGCGGGGTCATACTCACACCCATGTTACTTCTTCTCTTATCTTTCAAATACACTGTTTGTTTCTAATTATAAAATATTAAGTTTAATACACTCCTATCCTATCGTTATAACGACTCTTTCTTTCTATTTATACCTTATGATTAGGTTATCAGATTTTTTGTTTAATATTATAATATTTTATTGTGTTTAATAAATTTTAGTCATTTACATATTTATGTAATTTTCGCGTGAGTCCTGCATAGGTCCTGTGTGAATCCTATAAAATAAATAGCTGAGATTTTATAAGATATAATAAGACAGAGTAATATTAGACAGAAGATCTAAACTCTGTAGACCAGCCACCGACTAATATTTAATTATGTTGAGAGTTTGTTCGTTCAGTCTGTAAGACTCGGAAGATTTGCTTCTTTGACCGTAACAATGCGTGTGGACAGCTGCGAAGCTTTCACAATTCAATCACCTTTGCGTATGAGCCAGCTTTCTATGACGTTTTGTTGTCGACCTTTGCACGGCTTCCTTTCGTGGATTTAAGTAGTATTTTGTATTTTTATAAATTAATAATATATTATCACAATATTTTTATATTTACTAAGTTGGTTCGCATGAGAAAATTGTAATAGAAATGAGAATGAATATAGCGAGTAATGAATATAGCGAGTAATGATAATAGCTATTATCATTATAATTATGATGGTTGGTAATGAGAAAGGAATGACTACCATTACTATTACAGTGGATGGTTTGTAAAAAATATTAAGAAATAAAAATTTATTATATTTTAATTAATTTATTATATTTTAATTAATTAATTATTGATATTATATTTTAATTAATTATATTGTAATCAATATATATTAATTAATTAATGAATTACATTTTAATGAATTGTATTGTAACTAATTAATTAATTATTTTTAATTAATTATAATGTAATTAATTAATTAATAGTAATATTTTAATTAATTATATTGTAATTAATTAATTACAATATTTTAATTAATGAATGAATTATATTTTAATTAATTATATTGTAGTTAAATTAATTACAATATTTTAATTAAGTAATTAATTATATTTTAATAAATAAATAATAATAATATTTTAATTAATTATATTGTAATTAATTAATTACAATATTTTAATTAATGAGTGAATTATTTTTTAATTAATTAATAATTATATTTTAATTAGTTATATTTTAATTAATTATAACAACCATACCCTTATGTTATGATACCCATTCCTCTATATTATGAGGGGAATGGGGTATTACTCAAAAATGGGTAATGAAAATAATACCTCTATAATTATACCCCCTTACCAAACTTAAGTTTTCATTCCATACCCATTCCTTTTTTCTCATACCCACTAAATAAGCACCCCCTAAGTTCTTTTTGAAAGTTTTAGGAATGGATGTGCTCGTAAGAGCCAATTCCTGAAGGTAAGAAATCCATCAAGACATAAGTTATCTTTATCTGCAACTTTGATCATATATTTTTTACAGCACATCTTTCTTTACCGGTCTAATTGAAATAAATAAGAACTGGCCTAATTTTTGATCCGATTTATATTTATAACTCTTATAACTAAAACTAGTCCGTCCAACTGGTTTATTATTAACCGGCTGATTTATAAAAAAAAACCGAACAATTTATTTTCAAAAAACCGGGTGAACCACCATAATTTACACGGGTGAGACCCACCGCAAACCTCTCTCTTCTTTGAGCACATGGAAGCTCCTGTTTTATGTAGTTTTTGAGTTTTTTTTTTTGGAATTTTAGGAAAATTATATTGCCAAAAACCAAACACTACAATGTACAATCCTACAACTGGAAAACCTAAAAAGTTACAACCGCAAATAACATCTCAACCAGGAAGCTCTCGCCATCTAAATATTCCAGCGTCCGCTCATTGCTAAACTTACACCTTCGTGCTTCTCATGGGCCACGAGAACCTCCCTTATCGATATCTTTATATTTTAATTTAAAATTTTGTTTTGAATTATTATTATTAAAACTAAATTACTATTTTTATCTTCAAAAGTACTAAATTTATTTAACCTTACAATAAATTATATTTTTCAAAATTTAGGTTAAATATATATCTATAATATTTTAAATTATTATTTTTATCATGAATTTGTTTAATAAATTCAATTATTAATCATTATATATAAGTAATTTTACTTAAGATAATTAAAAATGTGTTAAAAATAAAGCTATTTTTGTTGTCTTACGACTTACAGTTTCTTGATGTAACCAATTTGAAAGTTGTGTTCCAAAATTGCAAAGATTTGTAATTCGAATTATAAGTCAATATATGAGTGCAACAGGGTGTGAAAGAAATTGGAGCACATTTGAATTCATCAATTCCAAGAAAAGGAATAAATTGGAGCACAAAAGATTGACTGACATAGTCTTTGTTTGATACAACTTAAAGCTTCAGAAAGTTATGTTATTATCATTATTAAGATAGATATAGTTTCTTATAATTTTTTAATAATTTAATTTTATTGTTTACTTGGACTCTTAATAGAACAAGTAGTTCAGTAGGTCCAATTTGTATTGATAATATCGATCTTTTGGTAGATTGAGAATCTAAGAAAAAAATTCGATAAATGAGAGTGACTTGGAAGATAATCTTAGATGAGAAAGCATTGACATGTCATTTGATGCAACAAATTTGAATGATGTTGATGATGAGACTCCTCTCATTGATGAAGATTTTGTATTAAATGAAAATTGGAGTTAATGCAGTTATACGAGTATTCTGTATTTAATTGAATGAAATTCCAGGTACAATGTAAGTGTAAATGTTTTTATTTCAGGTTTCACTTATAGTATTGTTTCCTTATCACGAACTCTTGATATAAATTGTTAAGGACATCTATTGTTTTTTTTCATTTGATTAATTATTATTTATTATATAATGAAATTGTAATATTTTCATTTACTAAAAATTGTAATATTTTAAATACCTAGCATTATTCGTAATTTTATATTTGTATACAATTAAATGATATTTTTCATATTAATTGTAGTTATTATTTCTATGAGAAATATGAGAACTTTAATGTTAATAAAAATAAATAAATTGTTGTTATTTTAAAATTTTATTATTATGATTTTTGGATATACGGTTAATGT
>JANZLH020000107.1:730854-751163 GCA_026770325.2 Erythroxylum fimbriatum
TGTTCTATGGAGGATGGACCGATCGGCCCATGGGCTGCCTTAAGCGGGTCCGGGCCTTGCACGGCCGACCCGACCACTAAGAATTATTAAGTGAATTAAAGTTTAAATTAAAGTCTTATTTCGCAAAAAGGGCAAATTCATTTAGATTTTGCCCTTTGATATTTAGATTCATAAGAAGATATAATGTAAATAAATAATTAGTAGAATTATTGAACCAATCAAAGCTTAGATTAAATTATAAATTCTTACACCAGATGAAGAATTACATAAGTAGATCGACTATCTGATATTAAAAATAAAAATGGTAATATTAGTTTATATATAAGAAAAAATAATGCCTTAATTTTCATTTACTACTAAGAGCTTTTAACCTAGCTAATAATTAAAATAAAGGTTGCATTAGAAATAAAATCAAATGTATTATATAAAAAGAAAGATAGATTATGTTAAAAATTTTAATTATGTTATGAGGAATTAACTTATGACTTACATTTTATATATAACAAAGATATACCTAAGTTTTAAATTTTTAGTGCTAGCACACCGTCAATCTCGAAACAACGGGTGAGAGATTAATGTATATAATTATTTCTCTTCAGTTTAGGCCATGGACGGAGACATTTTACTTAAAAAAAATTATTTTTTTAAAATTTTAATTTATAAAAAAATTAAAATTTTGCCCTCATTAAAATTTTTTTTTGCCTCTAGCAAATTTTGCTCCCACTCAAAAAAATTTCTGGATTCGTCCCTGGTTTAGGCCGTTAGCCCATTGGATTTGGACCATAAAAGTGTCTACTTTGCATGAACTGAATGTGTCTGTCGTAAGAGTCTAGATCTTCTGTCTAATATTAAAGTGTCTTATAGTATCCAATAAATCTCAGTCATTTATTTATATGGGTCTCGCATAGATTCTGCGTGGGTCTAATAAAATAAATGGCTGAAATTTTATGAGACAAAATAAAACAGAGTAATATTGGACAGAGGATCTGAATTCCTGTCGAGTCCAGATCCTTTGTCTAATATTATGATATCTTATAATATCTAATAAATCTCAATTATTTATTTATGCGAGTCTCATATAAGTCTTGCGTGAGTCTCACATAGATCTTGCGTCAGTCTTACAAAATAAATGGTAAAATTTTATAAGATAGAATAAGAAAAAGTAACATTAGAGTGATCTAAACTTCGGTCATACCCCGATAACTTTTTGCAGCCACGGAAAGGATAAGTACCAAAATGTGGATAAGCGTGTTGTCCACCCTCACCTTGAACTGACCAGGTCGAAAGTAAGAACCTTACTAGCTATCCGATGGCATTTCGATACTATTTTGATACATGGAAAAATGGGTCCAACTCCATCCATAGAAGGGTATACATGACACAGTCATCGGAGAAGAAGAATTCCCAGGAAGTAATAAGAAAGGCTTCGGCGGAACAATTTGCACCGTTGGCTTCAACGTTTAGGAGGAGACTGCTAGCTGGAGTTGGTTCAGCTTCTCTAGTGGCTGTTGGCGCAAACTTCGCTGGACTTACCAGCTTTTTTCTGGGGTTATCCCCAGAAAGCGCTCGAAGTCTCAAACTTGATGTGCTTTACCCCATTAGAGGGTATAGCCGTTGTATTGACACAAACGAAGGATTCGGTTAGTAAGTTCGATAACATGTCCTTGAAGCCAGAGTGAAGTTCTTATAGGACGCACAGTTGTATATTCATTGTAGTTTTTAAGATTGTGTTTTGGACTAAAGAAGAGTTTTGGTGCATTTTTAAGGATAGAATTCATATACCCAGCAAGCTGGGTTGGCGATCAAAGGATACTGTATCGTGCAGCTGAGAGAGAAGAATATGATAGGTCACTTGACCCTCCTCCCATAACTGCTCAGAAACCCGATGGCTGGCGGCGAAAGAATGTAAATGAGCCAGTTGTTGCATTTGGTCCACCAGGTTCCAGTGGCGAGCTCAATGTCAGTGTCATTGTTTCACCTGTTCCTATTGATTTCTCGTGAGTAACTATGTTCGTATTGTCAAGGCATGTGAACAGGAATATATATATATACTTGGAAACAGAATCTTCGTCACTGGATTTTAACAGCTTGACATTGCCTTTCTAGGTTTGAAGCATTTGGAGGTGCTAGGGAAGTGGGTGAGGTCATAATTAAAACGGTCACAGGATCTGGACAACGACCTGACTTGAAAGGAACACTGATAGGAAGCAGTTCAAGGGCAGGATCAGTGGGCTCTAGGCGGAATGTGAGGTATTACGAGCTAGAGTTCACAGTTGAAAGCCCCAGATTTAGACGTCATAATGTGGCAGTTTGTTGTGCTAATGGTGGTAGGCTTTACACTTTAAACGCACAATCACCAGAGTCGGCTTGGCCAAATGTCAAGTCAGACTTCCGAAGAATCGCAGATTCTTTTAGTCTCATCTCCTGATACGCGGAGGGGAAAATTAGATGTGCCTTGGGCAGTTTGTATGCAAATCCTTTACCCAAATGTATTCAACACATGCTTTAAAGCTGCAACCTCAGTTCACCCTAGATGGAAATGTGGAAAAGAAGATTTCCAAGACTTTTTGCAAACCTGTCAAGACATTATACGAATAACTTCAAACTCGTTCGTTATTCATCATCTAATGATTTTACAATTCCTGGCAACCAACAAGTCACTGATCTTGAGAATTATACAAATATGTAATTCTAAGCACTACGCTTACAAGATTAAAGAGACATGACAACCTTTTATAAATTATCTTTTCTATTTAGTTATATACAGTAATTATAATTCAGGCGCAAGTTATCTGTCTTCGCTTGGTAATTTTTTCCAGGTTCTCCAAATTCTCGGAAACTGCCGCAGTTAAATTATGATCCTCAAATCCAATCTCTGCACCAAGTCTGAAATATGAACATATTTAATTCATTAGTCCCACCATAGAAATGCACTTGGAAAACCCGAGGGGAAAAGAACATTTTTATTTTTCTAATGTTTCGATGTAAGCTATCATAAAGTCCTCGATCACAATCCTCTTATGTCAGTAGCCAATGAGGGAAAAGGAATGCATGGACAGAAATTTGACAAGTTAATATTTGCTTACTTTGGATCAAGCACCAATTTCTGGACCTCCTTAATGGCTGAACTGGCAGCGTAAAGTGATATTTTCCCAACCTGTACCAAACCCAAAAAAGAAATATAAAAACCCAATCTTAAATGCATAAATAATATGAAAAAGTGATAAACGAAAATGTGCAAATACAAAGAGTTACAAATAAACAAGTGCTTAACATTCTTAAGCAATGATTCTTTGCCTCACCTCCAACACTTGAAGTTTTGCTTCGTGCTCATTTGGTAAACAGCGGATTTCTTCAGCTAACCGAACAGCCTCACCAACACTTTCAGGAGATAAGAAATCAAGTCCCACCTGAACATTGGACTGCAAAATTTGACAGAAATACAAATTATACTTGCTTCTACTTCCCTTTCACCAAACTGTCCAAACTTCCATCTACATGATCAGGTCATCAAATAACACACACAAAATTGCTGTATGGTGGAAGATAATTTTGTCCAACAAACACTATTTATTTCTATACAGAAGTTTTATTCTCTCACGATCAAGATTTCTCCGCCGATCAAAACCATTTAAGTTCCTTTTGAGCAGAAATACACAAAAGATATTTCATTCCATTTCCAAAGAATGACCATTCTAATGCAGACAAATGAGCACAAGATAGTCATGGACATTCTTTTCATGAGTAATCCATAAAATCTAAAAGTCAAATATTCAAGACAGATGTGTTTGACAAAGTGATCATTTAGGATCAAGAATTTATCTTTGTTTTTCACTGAAAGATCACTTCAGACATGTAATCTTATTGTTAACCTGCTGGAAAGCAAATGAATCACCATCAGCTTACCATAAGGTTCCTTGTTTGAAAAGGGCATCCAGCAGGGACAAACACCGCTTGCCCCAAATGTTGATCAAATGACCATGGCTCAACTCCTGAAGACAAGGAATAGGTTTCCATATCAAATCAATTTTCCATGCAGGTACATTTTTCTAAAGACAGCAAACTTCAAAGCGAACAGCATAGGTACACTTATGCTACTCGCACGAGAAGCCTAATTTCCCAACATATAAACACTATCTTGGAAAGTGAATATTTGCAAATTTTCATACCATATTCTTCCTTCAATTTTCTCTTATGGTGCCGATCAAGGAAAAATGCTGCATCATAAAGTGGTCTTGTTGACTGGGAGCCAAGATAATAAGATCAGTGGCATTATTTTATAAAAAAAGGGCCTATATTTTGATGCTAAACGGATAACTTACAAAATCATTAGCTAGATTGTCAGCATGCCCAAATTCCTGACAGTGTCTTTGCAAAAAAATGGCCAACTTTGGAACATCCTGCCGACGGAAGACATCCCAGTGAATTCCAGCACAGGTTTCCATAGAGGTGTCACCCCCATTATTTTGTAAGTGTGGGTCCTCCAACCTATCACCCTCTTCAATGGTGTTTTGACCCTGTTGATTTTCATTTGTCTCAAACTTTTCAAGAATGGTAGTTGTTCCTGAATCCTCCAATTTTACATTGTTATCAGTAGCTATCTTCAGTCCATGCAGTATGTTATGTTTACCAAGAGAAAAATCAGGTAACCTTCCCTCGTTCAAGCTTGTCTGAGTGCCATCTGAGTCACTATCATCATGGCCCTTTTGCTTGATTTCACAAGTGTGCACCAATAAATATACCTGCCACAGCCAATGTTAGAACACAATATTCTCTCACCACAAACATACATCTTTAATCTCTAATATTTTCAAATCTCAATAACAAAGAAAAGAACCTAAAAGAATTTTGTTGTGAAACTTAAAAGAAATAAGTTACCATGTCATGCATTTTGAAATGAAGATTGGTCACTGAATCACCACTACCGAGCTCCTGATAGGTCCCATAAGATAAATAGATCTTAGGTCCCGCATCATTCTGCAAGGAGTAATTAGGCAACTTTGCAGCAACATTTAGAAGACCCAATCTTGAATGGATAAACTCAAGTAGAGGCAATTGACTAATAAAATCAGGTTTCTGGTAAAACAAGAACTCCTCCGAAGCACTGGGGGAAGGCCAATCCTTCAACTTTAACATTTCTGGTAAACCATTTTCACGGATTCGTCCTTTTTTGTATCCCTTCACAAACTGATCAAGTTTGATTTCAACCTGCTATCACAAAGATTCACATTTGTAAGAGATAGAATTCAGTATAAACAATTAACAGAAATCAGGATAAAAATAAATTTCACAGGTTCAAATACAAGGAACAGTCAGGAGCTCACCTCAGACCCATTTAAGCAATCTATAGCCTTCACTATTCTGTTCTCATCTTTCATTTTCTCATCAGATGTTTCCCGAATCCCTCTCCATATAACCACTGGGTCCCAGCAAGAAAATGATGAGGTATCAAATATCTGCTTCACAATGACAGGTTCTCCCTTGACCCAGTGCTGTCTGAAGTAACTTATTCCTTCTACCTTAATGTCTTTAGATGATGGACAATACAAGAAATTATCTTCACTGTCCTCTCTGTAAGAACACTGGGAAAGTACAGAATCACCTAACCCAGACTTCTTTAAAGCATTAGTATCATAGACCTTACAGCCACTGACCATTTCCTCCACATTCTTTACCAGTTTTGCAACCCAATTCATCTTGAAGATGCGACTAAGATTCAATGACAATAAATTACAGCCACAATATTCCTTTGGTGGGCATGGGACACTGCCATCACTATTTGCTTTCCAGCCAGGATACTTATCTGACAGATGGAGTTTTAGTCTGGCTTTTTGCCCTAGCTCTAAAGAGGTCTTATTTTCTTGACTTCCTCCATCAGTATGATCTTCGGTCACATGACTTTTAAGACCATGTGTTGCTGACGCCCGGAGATCTTGACAGCAATGAAGGCAAAGATCATACGAGCAATTTGTGCAATGCCAATGGTAATCGATAACAGGTATTCTACAAATATTACTGCAAAAAGGTATTTCATAGTTAGTTTTCTAGAGAAAAAAAACAAGCCTAAGAATGACCAAGACATCCTCACAAAGTAGCCACTTAGGAACATAAGAAATTGGCCACAAAAACAATTCAATTGAATATAAATCACCAATATATTCAGAGACATATCATTTAGGACAGAAGGACCAACTGGATGGACGAGCTAACTCTTCTAATTATGGCAATACTGATTAACTATACACAGGACATGCTAAAACAGCAAGCAGTAAGCTTCTCATCATACCAGCACATCTGCTCATCTGCATTCAGCTTTATCCGAGCAAGATCAATATCACTTCCTGAAAAAAAAAAAAATCAATAGAATAATTATGGGAGGAAATTAATTCCATATGTGAGAGGAATATCAACAAAATCTTACCCCGGAGGCTTTTCTCCAATTCTACCTCAGAGCATTGCTCACTGTTGATCTGCTGAATTACAGGAAGGACAGAAGATAATAGACAGTAGAGATATTGCAATTTGTCCAGGACTGGTATCTCCCGTATTCTTACCTGCAGCTCATAAAAAGTATTATGCTCAACATCTGGAATGAATCATCCTGCAAGTTATCCATGGTTTATTCAAACACTAAGTACCAATATGTAAAAGTTTACCTTTATCATATTATCTCCTCGTAGGCACACCCTACAATTGCATATACCTCGACATGCAGGACAAATTTTCTCAATTTCTCCCAATGAAATGTCTGGATACCTAGATATAGAAACTAACAAACTGAGTATCATATAATGAAAAACAATAGGCATCTGGAAAAAGTAATCTAATCTTACCATGCAGCAGCACAACTATCACAGAAACCTCTTTTATCACATCTTTGACACCAAATAACTCTGTTTCTATCATTTCTTCGGCACTGGTGGCAAGTTTGCCCACCAGTCTCTTCAGATGAATCCGTGCTTCTATCAGAGTATTCCTGAAAATAAGTTGGACATCTCAGCACCCATAGGATCATACAGCAGAAAGAGGAGCAAAAAGGAATACAATGGGCCATTGAAGTAGCCAAATAAATAAAAATAGAACAAGATATTATTATAGCTGATCTAAAACCTCGTAAAGGCTGTCAAGATATACTCACTGTCATAGCACTAGCATCATAACTTCTCTGTGATCTACTCTTGGATGAATCCACTGCAGAAAGGGATGGCGTTCTATAAGGTTCCCAGTTCTCTTCAAATTCAACATCTCTTTGATAATCAACATTTGTATTTAGAGAGTTGCGAACAGACAAACTCCTAACAGGTGTTTCAGGTGAATACTGAACCTGACCCTTTGACGCCTTCTCCTTGTGCTTCTTTGTTGATGCTAAGAGAGGATAGTCCTCAGATTTCTTGTTCACTAAGGGTATGTCAAATTCATCACTCTTACTCTCCAAATAAATATCACAATCACCTATTAATTTGTTTTTCTTCCTGAGACTAGCCCTCATTGCAGAATTAGCTGCCCTCTTCTTAGCTTGGATGTAATGCTTCTCACAAACCGTTTTATCCGGCATAGACATGGCAGTGCATCTCCATTGTTTCCCATCTGACCTTTTGCAACGTAAATCATCTGGAATCCCAACATTGTCCTCACCATTACCTGAGGAGGATCGCAGGCGATCCATTGAAGTTGAGTGCCAAATTTTAGACAGAGATGAGCACTCCCAGATATTTGTTACTAAGCCACCTGTTACAGGACATCAATTGCCCATGATGAGAAGAGAATTAAGACAGCAGATTTGTAGGCACCTAACCAAACAAAAACATAAAATTGCAACCAGTGACAAAATTAAAGAATTTATACTGAAAGGAAGAAACTAAGATCAAGAAATCATTGAAAGTACATGAGATTGATCAACCAGCAATTCGTGAAGAATTTCTGTGAAAAAAACATCACGTAAATGAAGCTAACCAAAAAAAGAAAACTCAAATTAGAAGATCCCAAAAAGAAAGGTCCTGCCAAGCCTTTCAATTTCCCCAACAAAAAAACAAACAAACTTCCTTTGATGAAATTCTGCAACTTTAACAAGAACACATCCACATGCTCATTAAACAACAATAGAACGCCAACAGTAGAAAGATAGCATTGATCCATAACCTAACAACACACAAAAAGTCACAAAGCAGATATGATATCAAAGCTGGGAACAATTAGCTATGCTGCCACTAAGAGAGAAAACATGCCCTTTTTGTCTTTTTATCTGCAGATGCATTGGAAATTGCAGTTATAAGCATTAACATGCTATTATATGCACAGACTTGTATATGTACAAAACGAAGAAGTCGCAACACCGAAATTAGCAGTAATGCTAATGGTGCCAGCCAGAAACAACGCAGTCTATCTTTGGCTTACAGCCTACCTAGGCAGTAAAGAGACAAGTACAAATCCATTCCAAGGAACTAGACACATGCAGAGAATGAAGTTAAACAATTTCCAGCAAGAATTGGAGATAGATTAGTAAACCAATTATAATAGACTCAATTATAATAGTGTCCTTCTTTAGTTTTAAAACAAACCCTTTGGTGACGTTCTAAACAACCAGAAAAAGAAACACCTAAGATCAAAGGGGAATAACAAAAGCAAAAGAAAGCAGAACAAGTGGGTAATACAAGTGTTGAGGCAAGAACGAAGGGAAATAATTGCGGTCAGAAAACCCAGATCCAAAAGAACCAATGCTAGCGGAAAAGATCAAGAAAGCATAAAAGTTGAAACGAATAAGAGAGGAAGGAAAGAAGGGTTTTACCTGAGAATTGGAGTTTGATTGATGAGCTACAACTAGGTAATGCAAGGGGACAATACTAAAAGGAAACAACAGATCATGGGATTTCTTATAATGATAATCAGCGAAATCGAAGAGCTGGTTCCGTGTATATTTTCCGAGTCCAACTCCAACTCGAAGAAAAGAGATCGCCTCTCGCTCCTCGCCGAAATCCCCTTTTCTGTGTTTCTTTGTCTTTGTTTTGGCTTTTTCCATAATTTTTCGTTTTAAGAAAAGGAGTTTTTAAAGTCTCTGTCTTTTTTTTAAGGTCTTTCAGATCAGACAACTGCGGCCCGAGGAATGATGTTCCAGTCACCCAGCAAACTCAACTCCGTTACCCTCTGCAATGTATGTACTTTTGTATTGTATGTTCTGCGTATGTACTTTGGGCATACATGTAATCTATGAATGACTATACTCTCCACGACTGCGTATGCAACCGTCTCTATACACAAACCGTGTACATTCTTTCAGAAAATCAGTAAGAAAAAAAACATCTCGCTTACAACGTAAGGATGGTACACGTATGGATAGATTATTTTATTTAAAAATAATAAGAAATTTATAAAATAATATAAGAAGTAGTTTCCTCTATAACGGTCAAATATTCATGTAGTCCTCGTAGAAACTTCAATAACAAAGTAAGTGGCTAACTCAATCACGTATCTTGTAAAATATAAATGACACAACATCATTAATATATTAAAGACGAACCATAAAAATTATAACAAAGTGAAATCTTATATAAGTAAAATTTTACATTAAAATGGAATATTATCCTTTTTAGGAGATAAAAAACCATTTAAAATTTAATAGAATATAATTTAAAATTTAAAACTATCCAAAAGAATGTTAAAATTGTTAGTTTATGCCATTGCAGCCAATCGATTGGATGCAATTTTATGTATGACGTTATTATTCAATTAATAAAAAGGCATTCTTTATTTTTTTTGTATTAATTTAATTGCATTTGATGTTTTAATATTAAAGGTAAAATCCCTAGAACAATTACTATGTAATTGAAATTATGATAAGACCATAATTGTGAAATTTAATTTACATTTATGTATTATTTCTAAATTTTTCTTGTTGTAGTTTCATCAAGACAGGATATTGTTGAAACGGTAAAACTAGCATAAATTATGTATCTTTCTTACGAAGAAAGCAATTAATTTCATAAATTAAATTATACCAATACTTAAACTAATGTATGGGTGATTATTAAAGAATAAGTCACTAAACTGACCTGACAATGAGAATCCTAAATGGAATATTACTTATGTATCTGTGGATTTTCTCATAATAATGGCTGTATAGTTGATTCTTAGACTTGAAATTACCAAGCTATCTCGTATGAAAATTACTATGTTTTGATGCTACTTATGAACCGTCTTAAGATAATTCACTCGGTAGTGATTGGATGCAATATGAATCATACGGAGATAGTTGAGTTAGTCAATAAAGGATTCGTCACTCTAAAGTAATTAAAGAGAATATTCAACTGTTCTTGATTAGTACTGATTTATGAAATTCTCTAGCCAAAGTGAATTGAAATTTGAAAAGGCATTTTCAAATATTAATTATAAATCAATTACTAATTAGCAAGAACGAATATGATTGGATGAAAAGAGTAGACACTGTATCCATTCTCTGTCCAATTGAAACATTGGATGAAAAAATGATTACATTATATATCATAACCATATATGAACAAATTTAGTTAACCACTTTGACATTTCTGATATTCGGGTGGCTATGACATGTTGCTAGACATCAATCTTGATTCATAATTATAGAATTAGAATTTATAATCATTGTCAATATATTAGAAACATAATGGGTCACACATTAAAGAGTAATTTATGAAAGAAAAATCAATTTAATTAAATTGGATTTAATTAAAAAGTTTGAGGAATTTTAGGAATCAAATGTGAGATATTTGATTTTATTAAAATTAAAATAATTATAATTTGTTTATAATTATAATTATAATTAAAGAATTTAATTTTAATAAAAAATTAAAAATCCTAATGATTTTTCTATAAATAGGAAGAACAATTAGAAGCTAACACTTCTGTTTTCTTTCTCTCACAAGGTCTTGAGAAATTGCTTTGCAAATGTCATCAGAGGCTAAACAATTGAACAACTTATGGTTGACAAATTGGAAAAAGTTTCAAAGGATTTTCAATAGGAACACGAACAAGGTACGATTTGTTGTTCGTATTCATGTTTTATTCAATTATCGGGATCCGTTCAAAATCTGTAAAAAAATTTATTTTTTTACTACGACTGTGATTCAATCACGATTGGATTCCAACAAAAATCTACATTAAAGAATGTATCTAATAATTAGAAGGATACTAATATTAAAAATAAAAAATTTTATTTTTAAAACTAGCAAAAGTATATAAGAGTAATCTAAATATACAAAATAGCAAATATTTAAGATATAAAATATCTAAAAAATGTTACTTTTTTAGTTGTGTCAAAATTGTTATGTAATATAAAGATTGTACATGTTAAAAATATTTTTTAAAAATAGTAAATGATAATAAAATTAATAAAACTGGAAATGTATCTCAGAACAATTTAAGTAGTAAAGATCCATTGGACTAGCCAAAAATGCCCGTACTGACCATAACTAATTGATACAATTTTTTAAAAGAATGAAATTAATTCATTGGCCATAAAGTAATAACAAAAGTTTTTTAAAACAATTACACGAAGCATAAAGCCTTTTGCTCGCTATATTCTTTCTTGCCTCTTTCCTACATATTCTTTTATTTAACATGAAAGTGACACTAACATTGTAACACACGTTCACCTACGTAAAACAGGCAGACACCACTTGTTTTTTGCATGCATATGTTTACTTCTTTGTCCCTAAAGGTGGAATCAGCCACTCCAGCTGCCCCTACACCCGGGCCCGACCAGATTGTGAGGGGTTAAACTACGGTTTGATCTCGGTCGACCACCTAGCAGAGCGGCCCATGCGCTCCCGTTACCGGGAATCGAACCTTGGTCCTTGTCCCAAGTTACCCTGCTAGATTGCCAATCGAGCTACTCGTGCGGGCGCATATGTTTGCTTCTACCTCTTAACGCGCTTGTCACCTTAAATTCCTTATTTCATAGATTTCTCCAATTTTGCTTTGTTTGTCTACTAAATTCTTTTGTTTATGTATATCCAGCTGTGGAGTATGATTTTTTCGATTACCTCTTTGATTAAGCGATTGATGCTCCTGGGTACATCTCTGAAGGAGCGCCTATTCTTTTTATCCCACAAAGCCATTTCCAGGTAAGATAAGGTGATTGTGTGTGCCATTTCCTCTCTCTAGTTTTATGTATTAATCTTATACTCTATGCAATGATTTCTTGGCATGCGTCTGAGGGATTCACCAATTCACACTTTTGAGTCACTACTTTCCATGCCCTGTTTGGATAGGTGCATATTGGAATAATAAGTGATCCATTGATTATTGTTCACTTTCACACAAGTAGCATCTATTAAGGATTCTTGGATATTTGCTTAATTTGTTGATGGTTGGGAGTTTTCCTTTCGCTACTATTCACAAGATGTGCAAAGCAGGTGGTTGAGCTAGCTTGGACCATAACAAGTCATGCCATCCTACTTCTGGTTTAGAATTCCAAAATAGATATTTTGCTAACCTATTTGAAAATTCCTCTGATTTTGTGTTTATCCAAACTGTTGTTTCTTCCTTTCCAAGGATTAAAATGGTATTCAATAGAAGAGATATCATATTTGCATTTGTTACCTTCCTAAAAATCAAGTCCTTATTAAGAACGACTTGACATTCTCCTCATAAGTATCCTTTAGTGGTTGAAGAGCTAGTTGAGTATCTATGGCATCATGTGGAGACCACCTATCACTAAAAAAAAAAGGATGCTTTTACCATTACCAACTTTGTAGGAAATTGATTGCCTAATGTTATCCTTTAATTTCAATATGAACTACATTGTAGAAGATGCTCTTTTAGGATTGCTTATAATCCAAAGACTATAATAGCAACGAACTCACTTAACCCATAGATAACTTTATCCTTGATGAGTGTCTAAATTCTCCTAGCAAGCATTGTTATGTTTGCCACCCTTAGAGGGATAAATTCCAATCCTCCATGGCTTTTGGGAAAACACACATCTCTCCACTTAATTCTTGCTTGTTGCCATCCTTATTACTTTCATTCCATAGGAACTTCCTTAGAAGTTTATCAATTAATTTTATTATAGACCTAGGTAGAGCCAAGTGAGAGGCCTAATATAGGTTTATAGAATTCAAGAAATTGATCGAGGCCTGCTTGCCATGGATAAAGATTTGGAGCTCCAGTTGCTTATCTCAATTGAATTTTCATTATTAGAGTTTTGAAGTCTGAATAGGAAGTCTAATAGAAGCACATAAATACCTAGATAGGTAAAAGCAAGCTTCTAGAGTTTAAAGCTTATTATGGTAGCAAAACAATGGGCAATATAGGATGGACCTATTGAGAGAAACATCCCACTCTTTTCATTGTGAACCTACATCCTATAAATCTTATTAAAGATCTTTATAGTAGTCACAATAGAGGATATTGACTGATGATCAACCGTAGAGAAAAGGAGCAAGTTATAGGCAAAATTAAGGCTAAGAATTCCATTCTTTTTGCATATGAAATGATGCTTAAAAAGCCTACCCCTTTCTACGACCCTTACAAGTAACACGTTGAAAATGTCTATTGAAATAAATAATAAGTATGGTGAGAAAGAATTTCCCTGTCTAAGGACTTTCAAACTTTTGATCATGCTAGAATGTTCACCATTAACCAAAATATTGGATGACACTCTTGTAATACACTATTATATCCATTCAATGAGAATACCTAAAAAAAACATAGCCTTTGAGACAATTAATAATGAAACTCCACCCCATTGAATCATAAACTTTCTGGAAGTCCACTGTTAGAGTACATTTCTAGCATCCTCTCTTCCTTGTGTAGCAAAAGCTCCTATATAAGTAAAATAATGTCCCCAACTTGTCTTTCTGGAATATAGGCTCCTTGTTGGTGTCCAATTATGCAGGAAGAACCTTTCTTAACCTCTTATTTGGATTGTTCATATTAGCTTGCAAATGGAGTTATGATAGGCTATAGGGTAAAGACTTTGAATGACTTATATTGATTTCCTTTAGAAATTAAGCTAATGAATGTTCTATTTATCTCTCGCAGAAGTTTCCTTTCCTTCAAAAACTCTTCTATTGCTTATGTAATTATATTTCCAGCAAGAGCCCAAGTTTTTTTATAAAAGAAAATGTTCATGTCATCAGGTCTTAAAGCTTTTGGGGGTCTTAAGGCTTTGAGAGCAATCTCAACCGCTAGTTTGGAGAAAGTAGTTCTATCTTAGCAAGAGAAAAGATGATCTTATACTATCTCCCTGATGAGATGATAAGACGATTTGACATTGAAAGGGACTCCCAGAGTACTGTTGAAATAGGCTTCTACTTCTTTTATTTTATCTTCCTTAAACGTGAGAAGTGTTTCATCTTTTTAAAGAGAGATTATCCTATTTATAGAATTCCTTATTGCTACTCTCCTTCGAAAATAGGAAATGTATTTTTATGTCCCTCAACAATCCACATATCCCTTAATCTTTGCTTTATGATGGAATTCTCAACTTCTAATGCTTGAGGATATTTTTACAAAGCCTGTACTTCAAGATCTTGATTATTGGAATTAATAGGATTAAGATAAAGGTCAGCTTGTACCTTGTCTAAGAGCTATTTTGCCAAACTTAGAAAATGATGAGTGTCACCAACTCTCTCTTTATTGAAAATCAAGAGCTTCTCTTTATCTCTTTGGAAATTTCGCATACATTTAAACTGCTTGGAAGCTTCTGCTATTTCATTAATGCCTATGTTTGCAGCATGTTCAAATCCAGTGCGCTTATTTAGAAAATTGTCAAACCTAAGTAGAGATCTTTTAGGTTTATTTATACAAGAATTATGCACTATAATGGGCGATTGATCAAAGAATAATATGTTAGGAAACATTATGAATCTACTAGCAAAGATTTGGAACCACTACAAATTGGCCATACTTTTGTGTAGCTTCTTCCTAAGTACCCAACATCCTCTTTGTTTGTTACACCAAGTATAAAAATTTCTACCAAAAGGAAGATCTTCCATTCAAATATCTCTTATACATTGCTTGAAATCACTGCATTAACTCTTCAGGCAGCTATTTTCTTTTACTTCTTTAAGGAGCAACTTGGAGTTAAAATCACCAAGTATAAGCCAAAGATTTTTTATGGATGGGGTTAACTCTTTTAGCTTATTCTAGAGATATATTCTTTGGAATCTATGATTATGGCCATAGATACTTATGATATAAACTACCTTTCACTTCATCTTAAGATTGATCTTTATATGAGTCATTTGCTTGTGAATTAAGGCACTTTGTAATTCAATCTATCCTTATTGTATAAGACCATAATTTTGTAATTATGATGATATAAGTAATTGTACAACATTCTCCAACTACTAGAAAAATGACTGAGAATGTTGCATTTCTCCTTTTTAATTATTGTCTCCAAAATGACAAAAACATGGGGCTTATTTTCATAAATAAAGTCTCTAATAGCCAGCTAGTTTGTAGGGGAATTCATTTCGTACATTCCATGCAACTATAGTTATGAATCCATTATGGAAGAATACTTTTTCTTTTTCCTATTGGATTTTCTTCTACTTGGAGTACAAAATTCAGCCGGCTTACCTTATGTTGATTGACTTCCTTCTTTTTGGGATTGAATCTCAATCCCTCTACTATTATGGTCATTAAAAGCATCACCAGTTGTTACATATACTATAACATTCTGTTATCCCATGTTAAGGGTTAGAACCCTAGAATGATGTACATGAGAGTTTATTGTTAGAAAGTGCATTTCATGCTCATGCATAATGTAGCACACACACACATGTGATTATTACTCATTGCACACATTAAAATGATAATATATGCATTCATTGACATTTTTCGGGTATAATTTATTTATAAATGTGATTTTACTGAGAACTTTGGATTATATGTCTTAAAAATTAATTTAGTGATAATAATTGTTGATATAGAATTTTTAGTAAAATTTAGGAAATTTTCAAAATTATGAGTATTTATGGACTAGGAAAAATGCCAAGTGGCAAGACAATTGATTTATGGTAGTAAAAATAAGTGTCAAATGGCAGTTGAAATAATTGGCTAATGGTATTAGGATTTGTTGAGAATATGATATTAAATATTAGGTGACAACCAAGTAATCTTTTCATCCTTAATGGATTTGGAAGAGTAAGGAGGAAAGCTGCCCTGTATGATGCTATAAAACCAATTAGAATAGTTCTAACATCCTTTATCAATTAGTGAATTCACCGTAGTGTTAATTGACTAGAAGAGCCTTAAAGAGTTATGGTATGGAAGAAGATAAAGAGGACAAATAGGGCTCCAATTATCATTCTATAGATAGATGTTAAGTCTACTACCAATCCTAATTTGGATATAAGACTTAATAGTCCCTTAGCTTTAGAATCTAGTTCATTCTATAAGAGAAATCAAACTTGGCTTTGATAGTCTATAGGTTTTGTCCTTTTAAGTAGAACATATGAGACTATTTTACCCATAAGGAGTCCTTCTCACTTACAATTCTACATTGTATTTTAGCCAGAAGTGACTTGTTCACTAATTGTATAAAGAGGATCCCCAAGCCCCCTTATCCTTTAGTAAAAATTCTCTCCTAATGCACCTGAATATAAGGTTTAATGTTAATGTCATCAGACCATAAAAAGTTTCTCAGGAGCTTTCATATGTCCTTGCATAACCTCCTTTGGGTCCCTCCTTCTATTTTGATCAAAAAGAGGTAGTACCCCTAATAGGAGATTCTCCTAGAAGAGATATGGTCTCATAGGTACTTGAATGGTGCGAACTTAGAAACTCATCTAGTGATGTTCTCCAATTCTTGGATAGATTGCATACAATCCATAGATACCATTGTAAAGCTCTTGTCTTTGATAATATATAAATTAAAAAGATGAATAAATTCATCCAAAGATCTCATCAAGCAAGAGATTAAAGAGTTGTTAGCCTTATATAATAAAAGGAGATCATTTACAAAAACTAAATGAGTTAATTGTTGCATAAACCATTCTTGTAAAATTTGAAGCTCTTGTCAATACTAATGTTTTGATGAATAATCATAAAGAGGATTTCTATATAAATTATAAGTAGGTAAGGTTCCTTTAGCCCCCTTGAAAACACTAGTTTCTTCTCCATTTACAATCATACTAATAGAGGTTGTGGAACTATAATGGTTGATCCATAAGATGAATATCTCTAGAAATCCCATTGCCCTTAGAAAATGAATGATAAAGCCCCACTCCACAATGTCAAATGTCTTGTTAATATCAATCTTTAGCATATAATTCTTGATTAATTTCCTTAGGTGATAGTTCTTGAATAAGTCTTATGTTATTAACAAATTGTTACCTACGCATCTGCCCTTAATAAAAGCTACCTAAATTTAATTCATAATGCTCGATAAATCCTTCTTAAGTCTTCTAGAATGAACTATATAGAAGATCTTATAGAAAATATTATAACAAGAAATGGACTTATATTCCATTAAAAAATAGGGACTAAAGGAAATGGAGACTAAGAAGATGCGGGTTTTATTACAAGCCTTTAACATTATAGAGTTAGAGAAGAATTATATAATTGTTTGAACTAAATCCATTTTAATAAGCTCCCAAGATTTATATAAGAAAAAACTTTTGAATCCATCTAGTCTTGAGGCTTTATTGGGATCGATGCTAAACACCACCTTTTCAATTTCATCAAAGGAGACATGTTTGCCTAGCAGTTCACTTTAGGAGCTAACGATCAATTTTATGACAAAATCACTAATAGAAAAAGAGGAGAGATTTAAAGCTTTTAAAGTTCTCAATATCTTTTCAAAGTAGCCCTTAACATAACTCATAAGTTCTTTTTTATCAAAGAGTGCAAACCCTTCCTTATTTAGTAAACAGGTGATCCTATTACTATTCCTCCTAATTATAAGGGATCTATTAAAAAACTTAGTGTTGAATCACCATCTCTAAGACAAAGCACCCCCAATTTTTGCATAATTAAGGAGTTATATTCTTCTAGAGCTTTCATATATTCATCCAAAGCTATTTTTCTAACTAGCTTTTTTATATCCCCTAAATAATCATAAAGGTCCCTTTGTCTGATTAGTAGAATATCACCAGCCTTGTCAATAGATTATTTGGAATTATTGGAAGAAATTTGGTTAAGCTTCTTTAGTTTGTCCTTAATATCCATAAGTTTCTTATAGAATTTGTAAAAAGCATGGACCTAAATACTCATTTCCAAGCCCCTTGACACTATTTCATTAAAGCCCTCCTTATTATAAAGATGATTGAAAATTTTGAGTAAAACATAGGCTATCAATCAATTTGTGTGATTTGTGTGATTTCTATTAGAGTGTGATTAGAATATAGGTTATCAATGAATTCTACACAAGTGTTCTTGAATATTAATAACCATTTATAATTCAAAAGGCACCTATCAAGTTTTCTCCTAATTGAACAATTATGTTCGTATCTATTACACCATATGAAATGATATCTTACTAAATTAAGATTTGTTGCCTCTAAGTTAGATGGCTAGAATTTTAGCTCCTTACAAGACCTAGTTTTACTCCTAGTGCTTTTAGAATCAAATGCAAGAAGTGTGTAATTAAAGTCCCCTAATAGTAGCTTGGGGTCTTTAATTATGATTTTAATTGTCATTAGCTCTTTCCACGGTAGGGATCTTTCGAATGAAAATTATAGGCATAAATGAATTTGAGCCAACATGTCCCTTGTCCTATAAGTTCTATAAACAGGTGAATACTTTAGATAGAAGTATGAAAATTTTAAATTTTTATAGAACTCAAGTCATAAGGTAAAATAATATGATCAAAGTGGTGGTGAGAATGGTTAGTGATTAGTTTCCATTTGTTATTAAGTATCTAGAGGTTAGAATAATTCTCATATCCCATTTTGGTCTCCAAGAGGCTAAAAATCATAGGTTTTATTGAATTAACATAGTTAGTTAACATCAATTACTTCTTATGGTTATTTAATCCCCTTATATTCTAGGCAAACATAGGTATTACTTGATATGTAAAGTGGCCCTAACCTTAGCCTTACATACAAAATTTCTCCTTTCTATAGTTGTGAGACCCTCTTGAGTTTCATTTTGGGATAATACCTAGGAGGAAGATGTCAAAGCTTTAATTTGATCTAATAATTCACTCTCAAGAATATTATTCTTCATTATTACTGGAGCATTTTTGTTTAAGAAAGAGTCCTTTAGTATCTAGATTACATGTGAGGGTGTATTCTCCTATGAGTGGACTTCCTCCTCTACTTGACTTAGGGACTTCATGTTTGAGGGAGTCAATATCTCCATTGGTTGGGATTCCCCCATCAATTCCTCGAAGTACCCTCTGATGAAAATTTTTACAATGGAACACCAGACTTTGCCAGGTTGTACAAAAGAGGACCTCCATTGATAAGTGACTCATATTGCGTCCTCTACTAATGTGTCATCCTTCCCTAGCTTCAATAAAGTAACTTCGTCTGGGAGGTCATGCTTCACATCCATTTTGATACAAAATTGTTTATAGCCTACCCTCTTTTGAAAAGAATTTTCGTCATCTATACAAATTTGTCTACCCGTATATCTTACAAGTATATTTAAACCTTCCGTAGAACAATATTCAAGGAGAATTTTATGGAAGTTAACCTAGATTGGGACTTGTTTCTACTTTACTTATTAAATCTTAATATATGATTTCCATATTTGTAGGAAAATTAAATGGCTATTGTAATGTCAAAGACCAACTTCGATCACCTCTTGAGCTTTTCCTTTTTAGGAGAATTTAAAAAGGAACAAGTGATCTTTATTAAGCATAACATCTAGGAATCCCTTAGTATTCTATTTCTTTAATGCCTTATGCTTTAATGAATAGAAAAGCTTGTCTCTTACCCAAGAACATGCTTACCATAATCAAAGACCAAAAACTTGCATCTTCCTTAAGGACGTTTAAAGGGGGGGATACAATGCCAACTCCATCCTTAGGTATTAGGTGCTATAATGAAAAATAAAGAAGGAAGGTTCACCTAGTACAAATTTCCAATCAAGGGTGATAACTCCAAAGGTTAGCTTTAGGGCACCTTTAAAACTAACATTATTGTTAGGTAACAAAGGTATAGGTTGCGTGGGGAAGAGGGGATCACTAGTTGAAGGACCAGTGATTAATGGTATACTAGCAGATTAAAGCTGCGCAAATGCGCAGCAAAAATGCCCAGTGTATTAAATAAAAATAGAAACCAGCAACCAAAAAATTAAGAAGGCGAAAAATTTGGATAGAAAGTTGGATGTATAAAGTATTTTTCCCTGTTATTTTGCTATTATGCATATATATATATATA
>JANZLH020000107.1:762986-791045 GCA_026770325.2 Erythroxylum fimbriatum
ATACTATCATGATAATAGAAGTGGTACACTAACTATTAAGTGGTGCATTTGGTGCACTAACAATTAAGTGGTGCATTTGGTGGCACACCATATTATTTCTATCTTTTATAACAGTTCAAAATATTAAGAAGTACCCTAATAATATAGTTGTAATTTCACTACTTATAAACATCTCGTAACAAGATGAAATTCCTATTTTATGCACATCTCAATACGACTTCATATGCTCATTAGAAAAATAAATATTAGACGAAAAAAGGACAAATAAAACAACTATCTTCCACACATTTTCAATAATCAACGAAAATACGAGGAGGAAAAACCCTGTGATTACAAAATCTCCACATCGGATCGGACGTTGGCTCGAAAAGAAAAATAAACAAAAGAAATGAATCCCGAGATGAGGGATGTGAAAAAGCTGCGTTTAGGCATTAAGCATTACGCCGAACAATAGTGTTTTGTTTATCATTAAATAAATTCAGAATTCGAAAAACCAATTTCTAATTTTTTTGAAAGAGAAAAACCAAATTCTAATTGTAACCATTTCATTTCTCATTCCCAATCTTCTGCATCAATTCTCGCTGCCACAGATAACTGAGGTAGAGAGAGAGAGACAAATCGAGAGACATGGCAGCGTCGATGGCGAGGGTAAGCTCTGGCCTCGCTTATCCGGAGCGATTCTATGCGGCGGCGACCTACGCCGGATTCGACGGATCTCCGAATGCGGCCAACAACGTATCTTCTAGGTTCAAAAGCGATGCCGCCTTGCTCCTTTACGCCTTGTACCAGCAGGTTAGTATTGCAAACTCCCTTGGCTTTTACCTTCAATCCAGTGAATTAAGGTGATCCCTCGCGCGATCTCATCTCTGCTCATTCCTGTGACTTATTGCAAGTTTAGGAGCCAACCTGCTCGGATTTTGATAAATTTAAGCTTCCATTTCTAATATATTGGTGTTGAATTTGTTGATTACAGAAAAGTAGTCCCTGTGTTTGAATTATCTACTTTTGTTATTTGATTCGGATGTCTTAGTTAAACGTATGGATTTGACCTGCATTATTAGGCGTTGCTAGTTTTAAGTCTTTGCTGTGTAGCTTGGATGGATCTGATACTAGTTTTGACATATTTTTTACTTGATCGATCTTAAAGTTGAACCGTTTGTTTATTCAATCCATGGCCCATCTTTTTCATATTATCACTAGGGGTTATCAAGATCATTGACGAGTTCCTGTCTTCATTTCAACCACTGCTGTCGGCAACTGCATCTTGGTTGTTTTTTATTAAATTTTTTATGGGGATGCTAATACTTCTTCCTTCATCTAATTGCTGACTTTTTTGGATCGAATATCTTGGGATATTAGTGATAGTCTTTCTTAGAGCGGTTGCTTTCTTGTTGCAAATTTCATTCCAGGCAACAGTAGGACCTTGCAGTGTGCGAAAACCTAGTGCTTGGAATGCTGTGGAGCAAGGCAAATGGAAAAGGTTGGTGTGCTCACACATGCATATACATCTCCGAGTTGTCTATTTTTTTTTTCCTTCTTTCTCCATTTAAAAATGTGATTACATGCTTTTCATTTTGGTTTAGTTTTTCAAATTTTTAGCCTTGTGTTTCCTTTAAAAGATGTGATCACATACTTTTTATTTTGGTTTACATTTGCTTTGTGACTCTCCAGCTGTTGTAGTTGTAGGGATTGGAGATCAATGATTCTTGCAGTATAATTATCTGCGAATATAAGTGCTCAAAGTTGTAGTGAGTAATGTGAAAATGAAACAAGAAAGATCTCTTATCCTGGAACAATTGTTATTTCATTTATCTTCTCTAGTAGTCTTGGGCAGCGGTGTGGTGTAATGTTGAGTGCATTGACCATATTGATTCAGGATTTGGAGGCTATTGATGATATTCTTGCTAATTTTGAATTTTATATTCACCATATACGTGGGCCTTTGGGTCTTTTCTCTTCCCTGTTTCCAGTGATACTCTAATCACATAATAGAGTAATTGTAGTGAAGTATACGAAGTTCTTTGTTGTTTCAGGTTATTTCATAAGTCTTTAGGGTAGACTTATATATTGTTCTCGTGCCTTCGACTCCATTAAGAATGGATTCTCTGAATGGTTTTGTGCTTGTGCAGCTGGCAGGGTCTTGGAAACATGGCCTCGACAGAAGCAATGCGTCTGTTTGTGAAGATATTAGAGGTCTACAGTGATACAAATATCTGTTTATGTTGTAATGGATGATCTTCACAAACTAATTAATTTCATTTCTCATCAACAGGAAGAGGAGCCAGGTTGGTATTCTCGAGTATCTAACTTTGTATCCGAGCCTGTGATGGACATGCAAAGCAATGTGAGTATCTCGGTTATCATGTCAAAATTTTCTGTTAGTAATGGCCGAAAATGTTATGCTGGTTCACTCTATTCTATATATTGAACATAATGCAGTACATCTCCGTGTTGTGTTAAGACTTAAGAGTCTCAACAACATTTACCTACATCTTGATCTATGATGACGTGGAGTTAATTTAGGTGGATAATTGTTATATTCCAATGGCGGCTTTTTGATGCTATCGTTCACCTTCTTTTTATGCCACTTAGCTGCATGTATGGAATCATGAAATATTAGTGTAAAAAATAGGTAGAAAGAAGGGAAAGTCATCTTCTGATTCTTTGTTCCAAAGACCCTTAACTAGATCCCAAACCATGGGCTGTAACAATTAGGCAGTTCATTCTGTATTTACGTGGTAAGCTTGGTCAATCTTATCAATTTTCTGCTTTTGACACTGGCAGCATGTCCCAGAACTTGACCCTGTTGTTGAGAATGGTAATTTGTTCCCTGAAATGAAAACCATTTCAACGGAGAATGGTAGCTATGTGGAAACACAGGACAAAGATGTTGTCTTGGAAGGCCTTTCAGCAATTGCTGTCTACGATCAGTGGGTTGCACCTCCAATATCAGGCCAATGCCCTAAAGCCCGTTATGAGGTGCATATTTTTCTTAGTGGATTTCTCTTGGTCCTTTCTTTTCATTCCTGATCTTGTCATTATCTTTTTCGCTCTAATACTTTCTTCTTCTTCTTCTTTTTCATTTAATGTCTTATTTCCTTTGCAGCATGCTGCAGCCATTCTTCAAGATAAGATGTATATATATGGAGGAAACCACAATGGTCGTTATCTAAGTGATCTTCATGTAAGCAAAGGAACTGCATTTATGCAAATGTGAATTTGTTAAACATAAATCCCTGGAATTCAACTTCATTTGTTGTTCTATCTTGTTTTTATGATCTAGTTCCAGGATATTTGGCATGGTACATGCACATTCGCTTGGAAATTTTGATAGCACTAACAATTATCTCTATGTTTCCAAACCTCTATGATTATGAGGATTTTGTTTTTTTTTTCTTGTCACATGTTCACATTTTACCTTTGGAGAAGGTTTACTCAATGTTGTTTATTGCTACATTATGACTTACTGTGAAGTTGTAAATTTGGAGCGCAAACAGGCACTGGATTTGAGATGTTGGACTTGGTCTAAGATAGAAGCTAAGATTGGAGTAGAGTTACAGGATTTTTCTCCAACTGCGTTGACTTCTTGTGCGGGTCATACATTGGTTAGTCTATAGATTAATTTGTTATTCTATATGACCATTTAGAAGTCTAAGTTTGGACAAAACATATCTCTCGGATGATAAGACAATTGTGATATCATATTGTATGTCTGCCTTGTTGTGCAAATAAGCTGTTTGTCTTATTTTGTTTTTGTAGATACCATGGGAGAATAAGCTCCTATCTATTGCTGGACATAGGAAGGATCCTTCTGAAACTATCGAGGGTATAGCACAATAATTTTGATTATTTTCTTGTAATTTACATCTCCTCACTTATGCATTTTCATTTTTTGTGACAGTTAAAGCTTTTGATTTACAAACTTCTACTTGGTCAACCTTAAAGACTTATGGGAAAGCACCAGTATGTGTTTTTTTCTTCCTTTAATCTGTCAGCGATCTGCGTCTGTCAACTGGAAAATGTTATTATGAATGAAGCATATGCCTGTTCTCTACGAGTCAAACCTGTGGTCTGTTTACTAGCACGATAAGGAAAATTAACTTCTGGTTATCTTGATAGCCCAAGATACTGAAGAGTCTTAGAGGCTAAGTTGTTACTTCTTTTGCCCTAGTTGCAGATGTTGCTGCATGATATTGAACTAAAACTTCGTGAACATCTTATTACTGATTAAACTTAAATGAGCTTCGAACTGGAATTTTTTGAACCCGTATAGAACTGCTATTAAAAGTGCAATTTTAATCCTTTTATCTAGTGAGACAGATTATGTTTGTCAGTGCTATATAGGTTATTCTGATGTTTTAGAACTTTTAATCACAATTTGTAGGTTTCACGCAGAGGCCAATCAGCTACCTTGGTTGGTACAAGCATTGTAATTTTTGGTGGTCAGGATGCTAAGAGAACTCTCTTGAATGATCTGCATATTCTAGACCTGGAGACCATGACTTGGGATGAAATTGATGCTGTGTAAGAAAATTCCACAAAATTGAGAAGCTACCATCCGTTTTGTTTTTTATGATATATCCGTAGTAATATTTGGCAGTTAGGAACGATGTGAAATTAATCTTGGGCATTAAATGAACTAGTTTCGTTTGGTGCATGAATTATAACTTCAAATTTTCTATTTTATAAGGAGGTCAATTATTTGAATTAAAATTTTATTCCTTGTGTCGAGTGGTTTTACTGTAAGTTACGAATGCTCTATTTCTTGATATTACAAACTGTTGTTATGCCATCCAACTTTGAAGCAATTTATATGTTGGCATAGTGGTTTTCAGTGGGTTATAATTGATCATGAATCTGATATATAACATGCTTTTATAGTGGGCTACCTCCATCTCCAAGGTCTGATCATACTGCTGCTGTGCATGCGGATCGCTACCTTTTTGTCTTTGGTGGGGGTTCACATTCTATTTGCTTCAATGATGTACATGTGCTTGACCTGCAAGCTGTAAGATTGAAAAACTATTAACATACTTTGGATCCTTCTTTCTTATGCTTCAGGAATTTCCGTAATCCATCCTCTTCAATTGATTGCAGATGGAATGGACTAAACCCACACAACAGGGGGACATACCAACTGCACGGGCAGGACATGCAGGTGTGACAGTTGGGGAAAATTGGTTTATTGTTGGTGGGGGTGACAACAAGAGTGGTATGTACTTTTGCAGCCATGAATTTCTCTTGTCTTTGCACCCTTAATGAAAAGTGACAAAAAACAAGACAAGGAATAAATAACTCAGAAGGTTTCTTTCTTTTTTTTTCGTACTTTTGTTACTTCCGACATGCAAGAGGCCGTACTTATCTCTTAAGAATTTAGCCTAAAATTTTTTTTAAGTAGTTTTATTATTATTATTATTATTATTATTATTATTATTATTATTATATCTTTTTACTTTTTTTTTTAAATTTTTTAGTTTTAAATTTTTTTATTTATTTTTTCCCTCTTCATGTGGGTCATTTGAAAATAGCCTCTCTATTAGTTAGAAGTATGGCTGTGTACTACTAGATTTCCTTAGACCTCGAGTGTTAACTGGATTTCTACCACGTGTTATTGTTGTTTACTTTTGACATGCAATCCTATAACAGGCTCAGTTTATGTGACTATTAGTCTCACCGGAAGAAAAGGGGAAGAAATTTGTCTAACTTATCTTTTACTTCATAATTTCATAAGCACAAGTTTCTTTGCTTGTCGACTCTTCTACAGGTGTCTCAGAAACTATTGTTCTCAACATGTCTACCCTTGTTTGGTCTGTTGTAACTTCCGCTCAAGGACGTGTTCCTGTTGTTAGTGAGGTATTTCTTACACATTGGAAAGCTTTGTACATTTTAGTGGGAATAGTTTAACTGTTTTCTTTATAGGGCTTGAGTTTGGTGGTGAGCTCCTACAGTGGCGAAGATATTCTCATATCTTTTGGAGGATATAATGGACATTACAGCAATGAGGTTGGTGGTACTTTAAACTTCTCTGTGTGGTTATCTCTCTTATAGTTTTTCCTCTTGCTGATTTTGGTGACTCACTGGTAGGTCAATGTCCTTAAGCCAAGTCACAAATCTACCTTGCAATCAAAGATAACGGAGACTCCTGTGCCTGACAGTGTTTCTGCTATGCACAATGGAACCAATGCTACCAGAGATGTGGAATCTGAGTTGGAAGTGGGCAAAGAAGGAAAAATAAGGGAAATTGTTATGGTTAATGCGGACGTAGAGGCCATGGTATAAGAATTGAAAACTGTGTTCATTTGTTGGTTGGGTTAGAGAATTCAAGGTTTATAGTTTTGTGTAGCTTTTACATGCTGCTCAGTTAACATTTTAATTTTGGAGCAGAACTCTATAACCCAGGGAAGCCGAGAACTGGCTATAGCAAATTCGAAGGCACAGAATGAAGAACTGGAATCACTAATAAGCAAGGAGAAGTTGCAAAATCTCCAGTTGAAGACAGAGTTAGGTGAAGCTGAGACTCGCAACACAGATCTTTATAAGGTAATTACTTGAGTTGCTTTAGCAGGTTTAATTTCTTTATAAGATGCAGATGGCCACTTCAGATTAGCATCTTCTTTTTCCTTGCATTCCCATTAATTTTGTTCTCAACCCTGCAGGAGCTCCAATCTGTTCGTGGTCAATTAGCTTCTGAACAGTCGAGATGTTTCAAATTAGAGGTATGTCCTGGAATTTTTTTCATCTATTATTTTATTAATTCAGTTAAATGTTGTATATGCAATACTTATCTGAGAAATGGTATTTGCCTCCTGAATTGTCTCAATGGCATACTGCTTAATGGACGAAGATGAGAAAAGAGTTTTTGAGATTACAATCATACGCGCTTGTTTAATTCTCTACTCGAAATCAACAGGTTGATGTTGCAGAATTACGACAAAAGCTACAAAATATGGAGACACTGCAAAAAGAACTTGAACTCCTCCAACGACAAAAGGCTGCATCAGAGAAAGCTGCCTTGAATGCAAAACAGAGGCAGGGCTCAGGTGGTGTCTGGGGCTGGCTTGCTGGAACACCTGGCGACCAAAACGGAAACGAGGCCTGAATTTTGGTCAAAATATTTTAATTAGGAATTCTTAGATTTCATCCCGACTGATTACTTTTTGTATGTTTGTCTGAGTTTTTTCACAAAAGGGGAATAAGAATATCAAGCTTTTATTGGCCATAG
This sequence comes from Erythroxylum fimbriatum, assembly GCA_026770325.2. NCBI lineage: Eukaryota > Viridiplantae > Streptophyta > Magnoliopsida > Malpighiales > Erythroxylaceae > Erythroxylum > Erythroxylum fimbriatum. Next base: position 770,209 of record JANZLH020000107.1, read on the forward strand.
CAAAATCCCTTGAGGGGCTTTTGCAGGAATACATGCATTCCAGTTTCATTTTGCCTGCCCTGTAAATTTTCATCCCATAAGATTATCTGAGTATAGCCTTTTTCTTTTTTCTTTTCATGAATGAAATTGCACTTAGTATTTACTGAATTGAAGTATGTAATTCTTTTATCTCCTATGCGCGGGAAAATAAAAAAGAAAAAGCTTCTGATTGATATGTCGATGTTATTGGAGAGCTTGCTGTGGCTCAACCTTTGTTTTTTTTCTTCTTTTAGTTAAATATGGGCTTCGTTATTTACACAACCCTGAAACAATTTAGGATTTGCTTGGTTAGTTCTATTTCTGAAACAGAAGTTACTTATTTCAGCATGGTCGGATCAACTATCAATACAAGCGGAACACATGGCAGAATTTTATGGATCCAGTTTAAGTATTTAAATGTAGAGATGATAATGGGGCGAGTTGTTCCAAGATAATCTACGATTTGACTAGTTGTAGTTTATGTTGTTTGATCTTGAATTTAATTGGGTTTCGAGTGACATGAAATCTGTCCCGTCCAAAGCTTGAACCGTCTCCACTCAGCTTTTCTCCATTGTCATCAATTTTTCAAGCCTTATAATCCTTAATCATCGCCCCTCCACCAAATTCTGCCACTTATCTACTTTGTTCCAGAATAATCACAACATTCTGCAACCCTCTAACAACATTTGGAATAAGCAGTAGTCTAGGAATTTTTCGAAAAAGTAAAGCAATTGTAATAAATGATTGACAGGAAGAATCATTGATTCGTGCGCAATGAGATTTCAGAGATGAAAAATATGAGAGGCTTGAGAAGTAGAAGTTGAAGAACAAACATGAAATTTGAGAAAATTTTCGGGAAAAAAAGAAGAATTGAAAAAGAAAAGAATCAAAGAAGAGGAAGATTCGTGACAACAGAAAAAAGAAGGAAATTGTTCATCCTTATTTGAATATGTATAATTCTAGATGACAGATCCACCTAAATTTCTTTTGGTCTAGACTCAAATAGGAAATCAAGACCTACTAAGATTTCAGTAAGATAAGTCCAATTTATGAGATTCTAAATTGAATAAGATCATGGACAAGTTCATGAACACGAAAGAGGCCTAGAAGAGGATGAAAGGGCAATTTGATCAAGTATATGAAAATCGTGCTTCTTCTAGTCACAACTTAGAGGTTCAATTGGGCCAATTACCCAAAGCGTTGTCTACAAGAAGTGTGGGGAGCCTTCCAAGCAATATGGAAGCAAATCCAAGACAATAATTTAAGGCTATCACACTTAGGAGTGGGAAAGAGTTAGAAGAATCAGGGGGAAAAAGAGCTAAGAATCACATTGTAGAAACTAAGAGAAAAAGAAAAAGGATGAAGAAAAGAATGCAGACCCTCCCTATACTCCTCCTCCACCTTACTCACCAAAAATATCATTATCAAAAAGACTTTAGAAGAATGAATTAGATGTATCATTCGCAAAGTTCATGGAAAAGCTAAAGAAATGACAAATTTACTTGTCTTTTATGGAAGTGTTGAAACGTAGGCCCAAGTACGCGAAGTTCCTTAAAGATGTATTATTTGACAAGTAGACGTGGGAAGATGACCAGACGGTAGTTATGATAGAAATTTGTAGCTCCTTAATTACCAACCATATGCCCTTAAAGTTGAAAGATCCAAGGAGCTTTTTGATACCTTGTGTAATTAGTAATTTATAGATTTTGAAATGTTTATGCGAATTAGGCGCAAGTATAAACCTTATGCCTTTGTTTATGTTTAGGAAACTGAGGCTAAAAGATATAAAGCCAATTTTTTGCTTGTTCAATTGGTGGACCTTAGGCTTGGTGGAGGATGTACCTGTAAATGTGGATAAGTTTTTCATTCCTGTAGATTTTGTCATGCTAGACTTTGAAGAGGATCGAAACTATCCGTTAATAGTTGGTATACCATTTTTTAACACCAAAAAAGCTTTGGTAGATGTCCATAAAGACAACCTAATCTTTCATATTAGAGATAAACAAGTGAAATTCAACATGAATAAGGTATTGAAAAATTCGAAAGAGGGTAGCTTGTTCATGAGAATTGATAAAGTCGAATCTTTAAAGGAGCGAGAGGAAGAAGAATAGATGAAAACAGAGATTGGGTTTGAAAAATATAAGGAAGTCTCTGTTCAAGAAGCTGATGAAGAAGAGAATGACGAACAGATGATAGCGAAAATAGAGGTTGAAGAAGATACAGACGTTTCTGTTCACGAAGCGAAAGAAGAAGAGAAGATGAAGGTGATTAAAAGGAAAGAGAACAATTCACCTTCTTAGAAGTCAAATAGTTGAATTTGATAAATGATTCAGGGAGTTTTATTGTTCCTTATTTTATTGATAGTTTGTTACTTAAAAAGCATTATTGAACTAACTAGGTTTTCTTGATTTGATTAATTATGTTCTTTTGATTATCTCACAATATGTAGCTTATTTACAAGCTACTAAATGGATATTGACCAAAATGGGTAGAAGCAAGCCACCCATAATTGATCCAGGCTAAGTTTTGAAGGATACAAGGTCAAACTAATAACCATAACTTAGCACAATCAGTAGTTAGATTGAAATTGTTGTGTAGTACTTAGATTTATTTTAAATTACAAAAATAAGTTCTTAGTGATTTGAAATGGTTTAGATTGCTAGTTTTCTTTTTTTTGAAAGCAATTATAAGATAGAGAAGCAAGCTCGAGGGTCAAGCGAATTTGGTTTCAAACAACAAATTGTTGAAGGAGATGGCATAAGAACCACAATAGTAGCACCACAACATCAAGAGGATCTATAAATACTTTGTTTCTCAAGGCGTTTAGAACCCATCTTCAACACCGTCACCACCTCAATCATTGTAACGAGTTTCATGCTCTAACCTTTTTCTTTTAATTTTTGCTTTTCTTATCATTTTTAGTTTCCTTTATATGATCTTAGTTCTCCTCATATTGAAGACAATGTGTTGTCTAAGTGTGGGAAGGTTCGCATTGTTATTATCATCACGAGTGTGAATCTTGCATGTCATGTTGTTAGTTTTTGATTAGGTTCACATGGTGTGAGCATAAGTGTGAATTATGTTAATGTGTCAATGATTATAACTTGATGGAAGTAGAACATAGTCATTAAAATTGTAAAGGCATATTAGCTTGTGGAATTTGCATTCTAAGTTTTTTTGGTTAAATATGCATGTTAATTAGGTATGATGTCAGTTTATTCACCTTAGAAAATTGTCATACACATTTATAATTATAAGTCAATTGAATTAGTAGCATCATTAGTCATCTTTCACGAGGACGATTAGCTAAAATAAATGAGGTAGGCTATATGAAATGTGAAAAAAAGTGTGTATCTTTAATAAATAACTACTATACTAGCCTTCAGGTTATGAATAGAGCTAGTAATCAGTTAAGAATGTGATATAGCTGAGTAATCAAGGAAATTTACTACAAAATGTTTGTCTTTGCGTCAAAAGGCTAGAATGGCATTCTAATCAATCCAATTAATAAAACGTGAACTAATTGAGTAACTGGGGGATATTACGACAAAATATTTGCCTTCGCGTCAAAAGAATAGATCAACATTAAAGAAAATTTTAAAAAAAATGTTGTTTCGATAAATAAATCCTACCAATTGTTGAAAATAACAAGAATATTTATGAAAAATTACTTAGTGATAGTTGAATTTTAATTGACTACTAACTATCATTGTGTGTCAGCAAGTGCTTTAGGTAAATGAATATGATGTTAATGTCTTGATTAGTATGTATATTCAATATAAAGTTATAGCAATATGTAACAGCTCAGACCATCAGCTCACAGATATTGTCCGCTTTGGGTTACCCCTCGGGCCAAACTCCTCACGGTTTTGTTCTTTCCACCTTTGGGAAGACGCGTCTTGTGGGGAAGAGGTATCCATACCCTTATAAGGCGTACTTCGTTCCCCTCTCTAACCGATGTGGGATCTCATCATCCACCTCCCCTTAGGGCCTAGCATCTTACGCTGGTACATCGGATAGAAAACTGACTCTGATATCACTTGTAACAACCCAGACCACACGCCCATAGATATTATCCACTTTTAGGTTACCCCTCTGGCCAAACCCCTCACGGTTTTGTTCTCCCACCTTTGGGAAGATGCGTCTTGTGGGGGAGAGGTATCTATACCCTTATAAGGCATATTTCATTCTCCTCTCCAACCAATATGGGATCTCACACTCTAAGACGCTTCTTCATAGATGTGGAAAGAGCAAAATCGTGAGAAACTTGGAGCCCAAAGCGGACATTATCTGTGGGCGAGAGGTCTGGGCTGTTACAAATGGTATCAAAGTCGGTACTCGAACCGTTGTGCTAGCTAGGCTGGGCCCTAGGGGGTGGATTGTGAGATTCCCACATTGGTTGGAGAGGGGAACGAAGTACGCTTTTATAAGGGTATAGATACCTCTCCTCCTAAGACTAGGTTTCTCAGGGGTAGAAAGAGCTCGTGAGGGGTTTGACCCAAGGGGCAGCCCAAAGCAGACAATATCTGTAAGTGGGTGGTCTGGGCTGTTGCCAGATATTGTCCTCTTTGGGCTCCAAGCCTCTCACAGTTTTGCTCTTCCCACTCTTGGGAAGACGCGTCTGACAGGGAGAGGTATTCATATCCTTATAAGGGGTACTTTGTTCTCCTCTCTAACCGATGTAGGACCTCATCATCTACCCCCTCTTAGGGCCTAGCGTTCTACGCTGGCACAACGGTTCAAGAACCGACTCTGATATCACTTGTAATAGCCCAGACTACTCGCTCATATATATTGTCCGCTTTGGGTTACCCCTTAGACCAAGACTCTCATGATTTTGCTCTTCCTCCTTCGAGGAAAACGCATCTTAGGGGAGAGGTATCTATACCCTTATAAGAAGTACTCCGTTCCCTTCTCCAACCGATGTGAGATCTCATAGTTCACCTTCTCTTAGGCCCCAGCCATTATAAAGGTATGGATACCTCTCCCCCACAAAAAGCATTTTTTCAGGGATGGAAAGAGCAAAACCGTGAGGGGTTTAACCTGAGGGGTAACCCAAAGCGGACAATATCTGTAGGCGGATGGTTTGAGTTACTACAAGTGGTATCAAAAGCCTGTTCCTGACCCGATGTGCTAGTGTAGAAAGTTAGGCCCTAAGGGAGTTGGGCCCTAAGGGGGGTGGATTGTGACATCCCATATTGGTTGGAGAGGAGAACGAAGTACACCTTATAAAGGTATAGATACTTCCCCCCTCAGACTCGTTTTCTTAGGGATGAGAAGAGTAAAACTGTGAGGGCAACCTAAAGTGGACAATATCTATAAACGAGTGGTCTAGGTTGTTACAGTGAGAATGAAAGATTCTCCATTTGAATTGCCTGGATCAGCACTACCCTAGCCTCTTTTTGCAGTATAAGCAATGATGCAGGACAGATACCTGGAGGTAATGGTGGTAGGGCAACATCACGTATAAAATTCATGTTAAAGTAAGGAAGATAGTATTTGTGAAGAGCGGGTGGTATTAGGGATGATTTTACTAACAATGCTAGTTTTGCTCATGGTGTGTTACAAAAATATTTTATTATTAATGGATAAGGATTCTGGATAGATTTTAGATGATGTAGATCATAATAGATAGATATCAAATTTAAAAGTGAGAAGATGATATATCATTAATACATAAATATAATCTTTTATTAGTTAAATTCCATAAAATAGAATCTTATTTAGACGGATATCATCTAAAGATTAGCATTGAATTGATTGAAGATCATATAAAAAGGTTGAGTCTAAGTAAAATTATCGAAAAAAGCGTAAATATAATTTGGTGTTTAAAGATCTTTCGTAACATCTTTACCACCTTTGGGAATCCCAATAATCCACTTCCTTCTGAACTAGCATAATTATAATTCCAATGCTGTGCCCAGGAACACGGATGTTTGACAAATTGCAACGATGTTGTAACCCAATTGCTTGCGTATGACATCATCAATGATGAAGCGAAGCTTTGGAATTTGGACCAGTGAGAATTTCGTCGTGTGGAAGGGTCAAGCACTCGGTTGCAGGAAAAGATCTTCTGTTCCCTTTTGTTCTCAACCATCCAATTTATATTGCATTGGATGGTTGAGATCAAAGGAGGTACAGAAGATGTGGAGCCCTCGGTTGGTACTTTATTCCTCACCGAGTGGAATGGACCAACATGCCTGCTGAAATGAAAACGCGTTGCCATTAACGGATAAGACTTGAGTTTTAAGAATCTTTTTTTACGCGTTAGACTTTACTTTGTTTCTAATTGGATGGAGAAAGTAAACCCTCTCGCTGTTCTCTCTTCTCGAAGGCGGTTATAAGCAACCCCTGCTTCCTCGAATCTCGCTCTTTCCTTCACATATGTTGTCAAAAACCTTACCTGTTTATATAGCCAAACAACCACCCATCTAAATCTCATCCAAAAGTATCCTTTAAATTCATCCAACCATTCTTTTCCTGCAACACCCCAGTTCTTCATATCTTCCGAATTTTGGGTTTTCTGTTGTCCCCTCATCTTTCGATCCACCATGGACTGTAGGCCGTTGGAGATCAAGATTGCATCTGCCAAAGACCTCAAAGACGTCAATCTTTTCACTAAGATGGACGTTTACGCGGTGGTTTCAATCAAAGGGGATCCATATTCAACCCAAAAGCAGAAGACCCATGTGCACAAGGATTGTGGCCCCAACCCCAATTGGAATTTCACCATGAAATTCAACCTCGACGAGCCTTCTCTCCAACAAAACCGCCTCACCCTCGACATCAAACTCAAATCCGACCGCAGCCTAGGAGACAAAGACATCGGAGAAGTCTATGTACCCATCAAAGAGCTCCTGGACAGCGCCGGAGATCCCAAAGAATACAAGCACATGAGTTACAGTGTCAGCACACCAACTGGCAAAGCGAAAGGAACTCTCAACTTTTCTTACAAGTTTGGAGACAAACACAACGCCCCACCACCAAAACAAAAGGCCAAGCAAGTTGAGGAGCCCGTTATGGCTTATCCGCCTGCCGGATATCCCAACGGTGCCGGAGCAAGTTATCCATTACCAGGAGGACACCCTCCACCTCCACCCCCACCTCATCATATGGACACTGGGAAAGCTCACGCGCAGCCTTATCCGCCGCAATACGCCTACCCTCCACAAGGTGGTTATCCACCTCAACAGTATCCACCGTACAGTGGGTATCCGCCGCAACAAGGGTATGGCTACAGTGGGTATCCGCCGCAACAAGGGTATCCGCCGCAACAAGGGTATGGGTACGGAGGCCAGCCAGTTGTACAAAAGCCGCAGAAGAGTGGGAAAGGCAAGTTAGCGCTGGGATTGGGTGCTGGGCTGCTTGGTGGGTTGCTGGTTGGAGACATGGTGTCGGACATCGGTGACGCTGTATCTTACGACGCCGGATTCGATGATGGTTTTGATTTTTAAGCATCTTTATGTTGAACTTGCTGTGTTTGTACTCATGAGAGTTTATAAATATGAATTATGGACATTGTTTAGCCTGTGATCTGACTCCGTTCCGCCGATACACAATGATATAGGATTCTTCTGGGATATATCTTGGTTGAAGTTGCGTTGTTTTAATTAATGAGGTTAACTTTTTTTCGTGACACATACAGGATGAGAATGTAAGCATTAGCATTCATTGGAACAAAAGTATAGGAATTTATGGTGCTGGTTACAAGTTTATTCGCTTAAACTAAATGGGTTCCCAAAAACAAGGTGTTACATGTCCGGATGCATCCCCATCTCCTCTGGAATAACGATCAAACTCACTTGAGTATCATACGATCTTTTCACATCCACCTTGATACGCTCTCCAACTCTATCCCCCATGATTTCGATTATCTAAATAAGAAATGGAATTCATTTGCAAGCGTGAATGCTTGAGAGCTGCAAACTCCATCCACCCCGTCCTTCAAATAAATAAATATGCACATCAATCTCATGCAAACACGGACACTTTACCTCGTCGATGCTTTTGACAGGCTTCCCGTCAAACTGGATGACCACATCACCAGAAATAAACCCAGCACGATCAGCAGGAGAACCCGGAGTTACCTGCATTTAAACATCAAACATCAAACGGACTCGTTATAAAACATGCATACCAGACGAGAAAACAAGGGTCACGTCACTTAAAAAGCCCTACCGTAGGCACAAGTACACCTCTGTCAACATTGGGGAATGCAGCGTCTCTTTCTCTCAACTGAGCAATGATTTTCTCATTAAGCTCAATCATTCTCAACCCAAGCCATGGCCGTACAACTCTCCTGAACAAAAATAACTTCAGAGAAAACTCCAGAGATTTAGATATTGAACGAAATCCACAAGTTGGCCATCACTACTGCCCTCAAATGCGCATCAGGTAACGTCCATCAAACCAAACTACCAAGGTTATTTTCATCTTCTCTTGAGCATGCTTTTCTTTATTCAACTTGACTAAACCCTCTTAGCATTTAACAACCTAAGAATGTCTATTGCACAATAAGTAGAAAATATTTGTATTTTATGCGTCAGACTTCATTTTCAAAACTCAAAATATACTTGCCCACTCTTCTTAAACTGCTCTATTATTTTGGCAGCTGAATCAATAGGTACTGCAAAGCCCAACCCATCTGCAGCCAATACTTTCATGATGTTGATGCCAACAATTTCACCATCAACATTGATAAGTGGTCCACCTGAATTTCCCTATACCACAAATAGAGGAAAACAAATGCACATCAACCTACACTGTTGTGCACTGAAATATGGATGCCATGTCCAAAGTAGTGATGACTTTTCCACAATGAAGGAGAGACTACCTCATTTATTGCACAATCTGTCTGTAAAAACTCTCTCCCCACTCCTCCAAGACCCAAGTCACGGCTTTTCCGATCAACACAGCTGGCAGAAGGAAGAGAAAAGAAATTCAGAAAGCATCACGAATAATTACGTGGCCATTTAAAACAGAATATATTATGATAAAACATTACCAATGTCCATGACAAGAACATTAGCCAAAAGTACGCAGTAAAATTGTAAAATGATTACATTAATTAACCGCAGACAACTAAACACCAACCATTATATTTGTTATTGCTAATATTACCTTACAATCCCAGCCGTTACAGTATTTTGAAGGGAAAGTGGACAGCCCATAGCTATCACCCAGTCCCCAGGGCGAAGCTTACTTGAAGAACCAAGTTTAGCTGTTGGCAATGGAGTTTTTGACTTGATCTTCACAATAGCAATGTCAGAATGCAAATCTGCATTGACCAGTGTACCTTCAAATGTCCGACCATCTTGCAAAGTAACATCAACCTGATTGAAGTAGTTTATTAAGTAGTCAAAGTTCTGTACCTTCACATTTGAGGGGGGAAAAAAAGGCTAAATTTTGGATCATAAGATTGCACATGCTTCTCAATAATAAGGGTTAATCCATTCCTCAAATTAGGAACACTACATTAAGTAATAAGAAATATTCAAGACCAGTAAACACTTCACGCAGACAAACCAGTTGCCAAAATACTTGACTATCAACAAGTGGAAACTTCTAGGACTTTAGACGGATGATCCAATTAATACATAGTAATTTTTATTAGAGCTTCGTGCAAATTACCCTAAAAGATGACACTCAAACAGAATAGTTAATATGCTCATTGTGGCTTGATCACTAACCTTCCCTTTGGATAAAGGTCTTGTTCCTTGAAAGTTAGCCACAACATGAGCACATGTTAAGATAGTACCATCGGAATCAACAATAGTTCCAGATCCCACACTCTTTCCAGCAGCAATGCTATAGAAACCTATAAAAGTGAATTAGAAATAACCCCTTGGTCAAAATTTTGAATAGTTTATGCGTGTAACTTAACATTTTTAAATTTTTTCAAAAAAAACTTAAGATTTTTAAAAGCTATACCCAGTGGAACTGATATATTGACAACAGCAAGACTGACATTAGCAGCAGCATTGGCAATACTGTCTCTGCCAAGACATCCACAACTTGGTTTTGAACCATCCCCGTCGACCCCAGAACTTAATTTCCCAAAGTCATGTGATGAAATTGGGCTAACTGTACACGAGAACAATGAAAGAGTCCCTACAAATTGTAAAGTTGAAATTCATTACTTAAAAAAAATAAAAAGAAAATCCAGTAGATAAAAACATTTCCTAAAATAAAATAAGATACCGAATGGGCACCAATCCAGTAAATTAAACGGCGGGACCAAGTCCCTTGACATTTTCCATGGCAGTGAGGGTGGCTGGCGCAATTGTGCAGGAATTGAAAAAGATATGCTTCCACCTAAAGCATTGAATCGATAATTGTTAACTTCAAACGAACCGAATTGCATCCACCATTTGCTATGATGCCCTTTTCCCTCCTCTCTACCGACATTTCAAGATTTTATCAGCTTTTTCTGACAAATTTATGTGTTGTTCCTGAAATAATCCCCAAATTGATAAACCCTAAAACTGAAAACTGAAAACCCAAAACGAAGGTTTTGATTGGCAGTAAGTAAGCAAGTGGAATCAATAACACAGACAACACCCACACATTCAGAAGAATCCAATTACTTTTAAAGAAAGAGGACGAAAATCAAATCTATTAGAAATTAAGGAGAAGATCTGGAAGAGGATATAGGAACCTGAATTTGCGCTGAAGTATCGAGTGAAGAGAGAAACATACGAAGACCACGAAACGAAGTGTTGAGCGACTGAGGGTGTAGATCGTGAAGAGGTGATTGCGGCAGCGGCAGCGACCGAGGGTGTGTCTCGCTTTTGCTGTAACAGACTCGGGGCTTTTGTTCTCTTCCGTGCTTTTTTGTCGAGAATAAGAGAAACGAAGAAATGGCAGTGAAGAAGAAGAAACGTCAAATAAGAAAGATAATTTTTAAATATTAAGTAAACAAAAGCCCATATAGTTGCGACGTTTTACTCAATAAAACGTCATTGGTTCTATTTCACGACGTTTTGATAAAATAAAGTCGTAAAAGATGTTATAAATCAGTAACGTTTTTTAAAACGTAGCGAAAAATTTAAATTTTTCGTGACGTTTTTTAAACATCGCGAAAAATCTTTATAATTTGTGACGTTTTGTTAATAAAACGTCGCAAAATGTATTAATTTCTTGTAGTGCCAATTGGCTCCTTCAGTTCCCCAACACGACGAACAATCATCTCCTGTTCATGGTTTCAGACCATCGGTCATTACTCGTCCAGCTTCGGCTCCCGTTGCTTCGCCCCCTGTGGACTTTGTCTTTTAAGTTCCAGAATGCTTGGCTCTCTCATTCGGTGTTTGGGGCCATGGTAGTAGATCATTGGCTACCTCACGTTGATACCATGAGTCAAGCGCTTGTTCAGTTCGCCCACAAGCTTACGTGCTGGAATAGAGAAGACTTTGGTAACATCTTCCACAAAAAGCAGTGGCTTTTGGCGAGGCTTGCGGGTATCCAACGGCACATGTCGGACGCTAATTTAGACTCCCTCCTCGCCTTGGAAGACAAACTGAGTGCTGATTTGCGCCAGGTGTTATGTGAGGATGAATTGTTTTGGCATCAAAAAGCTCGGTGCGACTGGATTTCGAAAGGGGACCGTAATACTAAATTTTACCACACTCGCACCATGTCTCGGCGTCAGCATTTGAGGGTGGACCGGCTTCTAGACTCTAATGGCCTCTCCATTATCGACCCGGATCAGCTCGGCCAGCTCGCCCGCTCGTATTTTGTTCAACTGTATTTTTCTGACACCGGGTCCCCCCTCACCTTTCCTATCATCGCGACCTTCCCGTTCATCCCCGATGCCCGGCTCCGAGAGCTAAGTTTTCCCCTCCATGCTTTTGAAGTCAAGAATGCTCTTTTTGCTATGAACCCCTATAAAGCCCCTGGGAGCGATGGTTTTAATGCTTTATTCTTTCAAAAGCAATGGGGCACGGTGGGGCCTTCCGTGACGCGTTTCACTCAGTAGATCTTTAGTCAAGACAAATGGGAAGATGATTTAAATCACACCATTCTTGTTTTGATCCCTAAAAACCCCTCCCCGTCCAAGATGGTGCACTTCCGCCCCATTAGCCTCTGCAATGTCCTTTACAAAGTCATCTCCAAAATTGTGGTGAATCGTTTAAAGCCGATGATGTCACATCTCGTGGAGGAGACTCAATGCAGTTTCATCCCCGGGAGGCATATCACGGACAATATTGTTATCGCCCAGGAGGTCATTCATACTATGCGTAAGAAAAAAGGTAAGATTGGGTTCCTCGCGCTTAAAGTCGACCTGGAGAAAGCTTATGACCGGCTCCGATGGGAGGTTATCCTGAGCATGTTGCAGGACATAGGTTTGCCCGAGCAACTTATTAAAGTTATCATGCACTGTGTGACCACTGTCACCATGCAGGTTGCTTGGCAGGGCAGTTTGACTTCCTCCTTTAAACCCTCCCGGGGTCTCCGCCAGGGCTATCCGCTCTCTCCTTACCTTTTTGTCCTGTGCATGGAACGGCTGGGCCATAGTATCTCCCAAGCAGTGGAGCACGGGTCCTGGAAGCCGATTAGGCTGAACCCTACTGGCCCCTCGCTCTCTCATCTGTTCTTCGCCGACGATCTGATCCTCTTTGCGGAAGTTACGGAAGCACAAGCTCGGTTAATTAACTACACTATGGAGGTTTTATGTGTTGCTCGGGTCAGAAGGTTAATGTTGACAAGACTAGGATCTACTTTTCCCAAAATGTTCCTCTTAACACTGCGAGTAGGATTAGCCAACTTTTAAGCACTTCCCGTACGCATAACCTTGGGAAGTACTTAGGTGTCCCTTTGCTTCATGAGCGTACCACGCGTCGTACTTACCAGCATATTTTGGACTCGGCCCAACGAAAACTCTCCGATTGGAAGGCCAAGACTCTTTTTCTCGCCGGGCGTGTGACCTAGCCCAATCTGTTCTGGCTTCCCTCCCCCTTTACTCTATGCAAACGGTTCACCTCCCTCACCAGCTCTGTGATGAGCTAGAGCGTATCATGCGCCAATTTATCTGGGGGGCTTCTGTTGACCATCGGCCACTTCCCCTTGTTAAATGGGAAGAAGTGTGTCAACCCAAACACGAAGGGGGCCTTGGCCTCAAACGTATCCGCCTCTCGAATGATGCTCTTTTGACAAAGCTTGGGTGGGCTTTAATCCACCGGCCCACAGTGCTTTGGGTCAGACTTCTTCACGCGAAGTATTGTCTATCTCTGGACCATCTCCCATTCACCCTTGATAGGGCGGGGGCTTCTCCTACCTGGCGAGGTATCGCAACTACCTGGCCTATTGTACGACAAGGATTACAGTGGCAGTTGGGTACAGGGCGTCAAATTTTGTTCTGGCTGGATAATTGGTTGCCCCAATAGGGGCCTTTAGCCTCTATAGCGTGCTCTCCCCCTCCGAATCACATGCTTTCTGCCAAAGTCTCTGACTATACTACCGATGAGGGTAGTTGGCAATGGCATCTTTTCCAACCGTATCTCCCCTCCGTAGTCTACCTGGACATAGTCGACTCCCACCCTACCTTGGCGTCCGCAACGGCGGATACCCCCCAGTGGGGGCCTACTCCTCACGGGCGATTTACGACAGCATCCGCCTATGCCCTCTTTGCGGGCTATTCTTCTTCTAACCACAGCCGCAAGTGGGAGGTTGTCTGGAAATGGGCGGGGCCCCAACGGATTCGATCATTTCTGTGGTTACTCCTCAAGCAAAACTTATGACTAACCACCAACGAGTGACGCGTCATCTCACCCTGGTCAGTCAGTGCCCTTTTTGCCCTTATGAGGAGACCACCTTATATGCTTTCCGCGACTGTTCGCAGGTTCAAACTTTCTGGGCACAGCTTTTCCTGATACGATTAACCCAACCTTCTTTCAGTCTGATTTCGAGTCTTGGGTGACTGACAATCTCACAGCCTCCGTTCCAGTTCATCAGGTCCAGTGGGCTCTTTTCTTCGGGGTTGCTTGCTGGTTCTTATGGAAATGGCGGAACCGTGGCGTTTTTTAGGCAAACTTCTAGTGGCCCGTCGATGGACACCGTGCTGTTATGGATTACGTTCACTGGATTCTTCGAGCACGCCATATGGAACGGTCTGTGTTTGGCGAACCAGGTCTGGCTGCGGGCCAGCCGGTCGGGTGGACCCCACCGCCGGAGGGCTGAGTCAAGCTTAATACTGACAGCGCAAGTAAGCACGAGCAACATTTTGCTACTGCGGGCGGTTTGTTACGAGACTTCCACGACCAGTGGTGTGATGGTTTTATTCACAGGTTTGGTCATAGCTCACCTATTGAGGCCGAACTTCGGGGTGTCCAGTCCGGTCTCCGATTGGCTTAAGACCTCGGTTATCGTCGACTTATCCTTGAAGTTGACTCCCTCGATGTGATTAATATCCTTTCTTCCTCTCTTTTTTTAGGGACTGACCAGTACGTTTTGGTGGCAGGTATCCGAGGTCTGCTCCGTCAATCCTGGGAAGTGCAACTCCAGCACGTGTACAGAGAAGGCAACCAATGTGCGGATAGCCTGGCCTCTCTTGCAGCCTTCGCTAGTCCTGACCTCCATTTTTTACCAGAGCCTCCGTCTATAGTTTGGACCCACATGCACCGTGATCTTCACGGCTTTTTGTATCGCAGACACTGCGTTAGTTAGGATTCTTGTGTTTTCTTTCCGTTGTACAAAAAATAAAAAGGATGCATAAGTTGAGCATTAACTACTCCAAAAGTAAGCTCCATTTCTCTATGGGATTATCCAACCTAGCTAAGGAACTTTCAAGAATTTCATGTTGCCAACTTTAATATGTCTCTCTCAAGTATTTGGGCATTCCAATCACCATAAGTAGACCGACTTATAGAGATTGCTTACACTTTTTAATGTGACTAATAAAAGAATTGGTTATTAGCAGAATAAGCTTATACCTTAGGTAAGGAGATTGCAATTAGTTAGCATAATTCTCAATAGCATGCACAACTATTAGAGCTCACATATCATGCCTCCCAAAAACTTAGTAAATCAATTGAGAAGATCACAAAGAACTCTTTGATCTGATGATGCAACGACAAGCAAGAACTCTAAGGTCATATGGCTTGAAAGTTGTCTCTAAGCAAGGAGGCCCGTGACTTACAAGGATACAACTAATGAACAAAAAGCACATTATCAAGAGAATATGGAATTTGAATGAACTGGATTCACTCTCAACACTAAAAAGCCTCCAGTTTCTGGAATTTGAGAGAAAATTTCATAAACTCTGACAGTCCATTGCGCACGAGGTCTTAGACACATACTGACTAAGAATGCTAAAAAGGTCGTCCAGAACAACCAATGGCGTTGTAACTTGAGAGGATTCTCATTTATCAGAGACCACTTACCAAACTACATGCCCAATGCTAGGTTAACAGATCACATCACATGGCGCTTGCACAAATCATGTCTTTATTTCTTTAGTTCAGAGTTTGTGCTCTTTAGAATTGGTCTTTAGTAGGTCTGCAATCGTTAATCTGGTCAAGGTACTTTCCTTGTTGCTTGTACTCCCTCTTTGAGGGTCTTTTAATCAATTTAATTTCAAGTTCCGAAGAAAAATGTCTACTTGCAAATCATGAAAGACTATTTCAATTAAAGGGCTGGCCTGCTCCAGTTGCCTGCCACTTCTCCTTGCCTCGTTTAAAAAAAAAAAAAAAATTAAATCACTTCTTGTTACCTCTTGTTAACATATGATTAAAACACATTTTCCATGGTTCTTTACTTCGTCAGGAGCGAAATCTACCTTGTCCTCAAACTCAATAATCCTTTACAGAAATCAGAATTAAGTTGCTGTGATATGATTTGAATTCCAAATATAATGGAATTAACAATCTCTAGAACAGATGTGATGAAACTAAAGTAGGGTAATTCAAATTCTGCAAGCAACCAAATTAGTATTTCTGGATAACTACAGAATTAGCTATGCCCACCTCCTCTATTGTCTGATCCAGATCAGTGAGAGGTTTGGGAGGGAACCCCATTGTCTGCAATTGGTAATCTCTTGCTCCTACTGGTCTAGATGCATCAATGAAGGATCGTACATCTCTGATGGTATGGTTCAAGTTGAACCGAGAAACCATGCGTGTGCCATCTG
This sequence comes from Erythroxylum fimbriatum, assembly GCA_026770325.2. Taxonomy (NCBI): domain Eukaryota; kingdom Viridiplantae; phylum Streptophyta; class Magnoliopsida; order Malpighiales; family Erythroxylaceae; genus Erythroxylum; species Erythroxylum fimbriatum. The sequence continues at coordinate 786,350 of JANZLH020000107.1, forward strand.
CTAACCTTAGCTGAATTGATGTTGTTGGTGATGAAGAATCTACAACTAATCCTGTTGCTGGCAATGGAGCAGTCATTAATGAATCTGAAGGAAGGCTTGTATCCAAGGGCGCAGAGCTGCTGCTGCTATTGCCTAAAGCTCTTCCCACACCTTGGAATGGATCTCGGGGCTTCTCTGGTTCCTGTATAGCCAAGAATAGGATAAGCAGCTGATAATTAAATAATGGTTTACTGGGGAGCCAGGAGGGGAACCCAAAGAAAAAAAAAAGGAAAGAGAGAGAGAGACGAAGAAAAGGTACACACTGAGTAGTCCTCCTCTCGCCTCATAAGATTAAGGTGGACCTCTGTCCTGCTATCTACAGGTCGAAGCTCCTGTGGGCACTCGGACTTCAAAATGCTCTGCATTTGGAAGAGTTAATGATAAGCACATATATCAAACAGAATTAGAATTAACCTGAAGTATCTAAAATTTTGCCAATGAAAACAGAAATCACTGACTAACCCCCTTAACAAAATAAGCAAATATATCTGACCAGAAATATGGTTAATCATCCAACAACAGACCAGTCAAGTCTTTACTTGATCATAGAAGCCAACAAACTATATAAGATACAGAAAGACACATAAGTCAGAATATTTGCAATGTTATTTCAGTCATTTGGTGTAGCATGCAGTAGTATCGTGATGCTAGGCATCAAACAAAGATGAACAAACAGCAGTTCTGATACAATTTGAACTCCCGAAGATCAAGCAAATGATAGACAGAAAAACTGATCAGATCTTGCCTCCAAGAAGGTAGCATTAGCAGGTTCATCAAAGCGGCGCAAGTGACCATTATCAACAGTGAAGCCGTTCCTCCAAAGCATAATGGTATGATTGACAGCTTGAGGAGCAGCCGAAACCGTCTCACCCGATAGTAATCTCCCAGTTCCGGTGAAGCTTCTTGAACTTGAAGAAGAGGGTCGAATGTTATCAGGAGACCTGTCCACAGCTCCAGAAAGTCTAGCTTGATCAAAAAAGCCATCCATATCGTAACGTTTTGTAGGGTCCTGGACTAAAATTCCACTGCACTAAAAAAGGAACACATAAGAAACACCAAAAATTATTATAGACAGATAGATCGCTATTGGAATCAAACAATGTATTATACATGCTTTAATTTAACTAATAGATCAACACTTAACTAGAATCAAGGATAATTCGGCTCTCATTAAATCAATTAGAAGGAAAAGAAAGACGAACTCAACCTCTTGTCTCCACCAGTATAATAACGCTGGGCCTCGTCCTCGTCACTGCTGGACCCGTTGGCTTCAGGGGCCCGATTCAGATCAGAAAGCGTACGAATCCCGCCGCGTGTCCTGCTGCTGCCAGCACCCGTCGACTTGGATTGACGTGATCTGAGCTTGTAGGGAACGCGGGAGGGAGGAGTGGGTGACGGAGAGCGAGAGCGGGAACGGGAAGGAGAGGAAGAGTGGGAGGGGGAGAAATTGGGGGAGTGAGACCCCGATGGGGAGCGCGAGGGGGAAGGAGAGAGAGGAATAGGAGGGATTTGGTCGGGGCCAGATGTGGTGGTGGCGGTGGCTGCGGCAGCGTTGTTGTCAAGGAAAGTAGAGACCGCAGCGTCGACATCCCATTGGTGAGACTCTAAGAAGAAAAGGGCTTCATCACGAGTAGAAGATGTGATTTCGCAAAAGGAGTCGATTAGGGCTGTGTTGTGATTCGGATCGTGCATGTTGCTTGACAAATAGCAGGAGAGGGGAGAGGAGAGGAGAGAGGAGAGGAGAGGAGATCCGATTCGTTACGTAATTGAGATAAACAAACCAGCGATGTACCCTCCCGATAACTCTCCACATCCCGCCTTTTATACTGTACCTCACAACAACAGTAGCACGTCTTCTCAACGAATAATACGACGCTATGTTTTTCTTTTTGGAAATTAAATAATTTGAAGCCATCCTCACATAGAGGAAGTCCAATCTGAAAGCCTTGGCTCTTAAGGGTTGCTGCATTTTACACAACGAGGCCCCCATATTTCACCCAAACAGCTAATAAAGAGACCAAGAACATTTTTTTCTTATTCAACAACTTATCTTTTTGATAAATAATAATAGTTGTGATGTTTACAATTATAATTTTTTATATTATTAACTTATTACATGTGTTTATCTATTATCTCTCATCCACACATAATAAAGTTAATTGACTAGAAAGAAAACAATTCTACGTTACTTTTACCCCGTCAATCATCTTATGTGACTATATGAGAGCATAATGTCATATATCTCTTAGGAGTATATGACTTATCGATTAGCAATTACCTTTAGTGAATTAGTATGTTGTACCTCAAATTATTATTGCATCAATCATCATCTTATTCTCATTAGATAAATATTTACATTCATAATACCTTCTATATGGAAGATGGGCCATTTTGAATACATCTTAATGCAAACTAGGAATTGAAATAATCTTTCTTGTATCTTAATCCTTTGAATCAAATTAACTCGCTTTTCTATAATATCTCATTATATCGAACCATTCATGATTTTCTAGTAACATTCTAAGACAGCAAACATTAATTCAATTATCTAGAATTAGAACTAGAGTAAAAAGGGTACTTTGAATTTAAGGTTCATAGCCTTACACAATATAAGTTGATGATATATCTTGTGTTATCCTTATTGGTCGAAAATGCGCACACGTAATGATTCATGTTTTACAGTATTAACTCCCTTTTATTACAGCATATGTCTTTCCTCAAATATGATACAAATGATAGTTTATGCATACCTAATGCCTAACTTAAGTTCACTTGTTTATTTATTTAATCTACCATTTATAACTAACATTTGGCATATTAAGATTGGGAAAACATATCATTTCTTTAGGTAATGTCATTATTAATAACCTCTTACACCCTTTAATATACTTCATATCATCATTAGTGTTTTAAGCCTTGATCTTCTATTTATCACATAGATAAAACACTTAAAATTTGTCTCATCTCCTTTCCTACAAAATAATAGAGACAATCACCCTTGTGGGAAGGCACCTCCTATCTATCTAACATGCTTCTTGTATCTAGAACTAAATATTCAACACTCATTTAACATTCATTCTAGAACACAAAGCTTAATTCAAAATTAAGCATTCTCATATTTCTAGCACAAAATTTTCATTATAAAAAAATGTTGTTTAATTCTCAATTAAACGTATATCACATCAAATATTTGATGATAAACAAACTATCATCATCAATAGTAAGTATTATGAATAGTCACTAGACATATTCTTTTCTTTTTGCGCTACCATTTCCGTGACATAGTTATACTTGATATCTATGAGATTGAATAGATATTTGAGCTCTTTAATACTTTCTTTTAATGCATTTGTTTATACACAACATAGTGTGCATGTGATTATTGATTTCTTCAAAATAAAGAACCATATTTATCACATATTCTTCTTGTAGAACACGTGGATACTGCATATTACTTAGGTGCTCACCTATAGCAATTGGCATCACAAAACACTTTACTATCCTACATACAAAATTGTTCAAGTATTTCAATGTTATATATATAGCTTATAACAATAATCTTAATCGTAAAGATGTATGCACCTTTAGTCATATTCTTCATTTTGACCATGTTTGATAACTAATTTGTCTGTTCTCATGAAAAACTACTTATTATCGCTAACTACCAAACCATATCATCAACATGAAATAAAAAAATTACACATTTATCGTTAGATCTTTTAACATTTTCTAATAATACTAAAATCATTAGACATAGTTATAGTACTAAAGTAATATACCTCTTACTTTGAGACCATGCTATACCATAGATTGATTTTAACAATCTAAGCATGTAATGCTCTTAGCTCTTCTAAATAAAACCTAATAATTGTTCCATATAGATTCCTTTATCTAGTTCTTCATTTAAGAATATAGTCTTTATATCCATTTGAAGAATTTCAAGATCCATTCTTATTATTGAGGATAGAATTAGTCAAACTGATGTAAACCTTATAATAAATGAAGAATTTCTTCTTATAATCGATCTTTTTAATTGTGTGTATCCTTGTACCACTAAACAAATTTTATATCTTTCAAAGCAACCACCAGTCTTTTACTTAGAATTTAAAGAATACGTTTGTTCTTAATGGCTACACGTCTTTTCAAAAGATTATCCAAGTCTTATACTCATATCGAAGTCATCAAAGTGCATTCTTCTTTTATTGTTTTAAATCATTTATCTTTAGCAAAACTAAACAGAGCTTTTCTTCATATTTCTCAACTTATTTTTTTTTTGGGAACTACCACAAAGGGTATTCCTTTCAAGGAATAACTTGCTCACAATATGGGTATAATAACAATTAAAGAAACAAATATCTCTACATTCGTATTGCTCCCACTCGAATTTGATAGTGGTAAAAAGCTCCCACTAGGTTACAATTATCATTGATCAAAAACCATTTCATCATCTCTTAAATTGCTATGACTTGGATTAATACCTTTTAATTGGTACTTTCTACAAGATTATTCTATTTCAATCTCTTATATAGTTTTGAACTATCGTTTTCTTGCTTTTAAAAATCAATCTTTAAGAATGGGATATCTTGTGATGCAAATTCAATAACTTGTTTATTACCTTGTTTACCTTTGATATTTACCCTTTAGAATGTTCAAAAAT
>JANZLH020000107.1:803688-822814 GCA_026770325.2 Erythroxylum fimbriatum
TGATTAGAGGCCAGTAGCATGCTCAGTCAGTGAATGCAATGAAATCTATCAGTCTGACCCAATATTACCATAATACCCCCCTGCTACCAGTAGCGGGATGTTACATCCTCGCCCTTTTCGGTTTCAAGCAGCATGGCTTACGCATGCCAATTTCTGCCAAACCGTCCACGACCATTGGACCCCGGAGTCTCCCACGATGAGTGGCGCTCTGCGGAACCTGGCTCTTCACCTCCAGCAGTGGAATCATACCTCATTTGGGAACATCTTTTATCGCAAAAAGCGCCTCTTAGCTGGCCTGGTAGACCGTTCGCTTACCCCGCAGCCTGTGTGATGATTTAGAACAGATGATGCGCAGATATTTGTGGAGTTCCTCTCCCGTCACTGATAGGATTCATCTGGTCAACTGGGATAGGGTTTGTCGGGCGAAGGAATGGGGCGGTCTTGGCATTCGCAGTATCCGGGAAACTAACGATGCGTTACTTACCAAGTTAGGGTGGGCCCTCCTTTCGAAGCCGGAAGCTCTTTGGGTGCGGGTCCTTGCAGCTAAATATAACTTTGATGCAGACAATCCCCCTGCGGCGCTCCCGGTAAATGGCGGTTCAAAAACTTGGCGGAGCATTGCCGCTGTCTGGCCAACTGTGCTTACCGGCATCCACTGGGTTATCTGTGACGGTTCCACGGCTAAGTTTTGGACCGACCCTTGGGTGCCTGAGGTCGGCCCGCTCATCGCCCACGCTCGAAGACCGTTACCTCCGGAAGCCCATAACCTCCGCGTTCACCAATTGGTGGATACCATGGGTAACTGGAATTGGAATGCCTTTCGCTCCTTTCTCCCTAACTCCATTTGTTTGTCTATTGCAGGTATTGTTCCGCCCCAGGCTCACTTTGGACCCGATAGGCGGATCTGGGGTCAGTCGGATTTGGGACAGTTTACTACCGCCTCCGCCTATGCCATGCTTAAAACCCCTCCTCCTACAGCTGGGAGCAGTCTCTGGAAACTAATTTGGCATTGGCCAGGACCGCAACGCATCCGCTCTTTCCTTTGGCTTTTTGGCCAGGATCGCCTTTTGACAAACCAGCAACGTCTCCGTCGTGGCCTGACTTCGACCTTAGAGTGCCATCATTGCCATGCGGATGAGTCCTCTCTTCATGTGCTGCGAGACTGCCCCCGCGCTCGAAGTGTTTGGCTTCTCTTCCCTTTACCTAACAGTGATTTTTTTGATCTCCAGGGTCCGGAGTGGCTTCATCACAACCTGCAACGGCCCCAGTGCCGCACTACCGTCGACTAGCCTACCCTTTTTGGAACAGCCTGTTGGTTCCTTTGGTCTTGGCGCAACCGCTCTCTGTTTGAGCCTCAATTTGTGTGGCCCTCCTCCCCTGATCACCTCATTATGGACTACGTGACTAGGATCCGCCAAGCGGCGATGTGGCACAACCGCGCGTCTCCAAGTCGACCTCCCCGCCAGGAACATCTCATTGGATGGCATAAGCCGCCACCTGGATGGGTGAAATTGAATACTGACGGGGCCAGTAAACGATCCGTCCGCACCGCCACGGCGGGTGGCCTTATACGGGATAGCTCGGGCACGTGGCTGGGAGGCTTTGTTCAAAACATCGGCTGGTGCTCCTCGGTGACTGCGGAGCTTTGGGGTGTCCTGTCCGGGTTGACCCTGGCTTGGGACCTCGGCCACCGCAAGCTTCTGTTAGAGGTTGACTCTCAGATCGTGATGCAGCTTTTGTCGGACTCTGCCAACCGCTCCAGATCTCCTAACCCCCTTATCATGGGCATTAACGAGCTACTCCATCGCAATTGGGTTGTTTTTCCACAGCATACCTACCGTGAAGGAAATCGATGTGCAGATTGGCTCGCCAATTTCGCTAGGACCTTTGACATTGGTGTTACCACCCTTCTTCATGCTCCTGCAGCATGCCTCTCGGTCCTCCGAGCAGATATCCTTGGGATTTGTCTTCCCCGTCTCCTTTTGTAATCTTTAGTTTTCGTTCCTTTTATTAAAAAAAAAAGGATTATTGGCATTTGTAGAGATTTGGGTTAATCAACAAGGGACAAATGATTATAGCTCAAGGGAGTGGAACCTAGGAAATCCTGCCAGTCTAGAGAAGCATTCAGGGAAGGGCATTATAAAGACTATCAAGGTGAAAATTAAAATTTTGGCCTTTGAATTTATGAGCTTGATTTCTATGACATTACTTGAGTGATAATATATAGGGGAGGATTATGTAAATTCAATAGGAATCAGAAAACTTGTATCAAATTATAATAATGACCTTATGAAACATGTTCTAAGCAAGATCATGGACAATTCTTTACTTCTAGAAATATTTATGGCTATGAATGGGACAAAGTTTATAGTGAATGGTTTACCCTCCAAAACCTTTTGGGAAATGAAGATGGAGATGAAACTGGTCGATGAAGAAGATTCCAAAGATAGATAGGTTGTTTTGTAATTTCATTTATTATTAAAAAAAAACTACTCAACTAACGTTAAAGTTTCAATATAAAATGGAATAACCACGGACGCACTTGCAAAATTAAGCTGCTGCTTTGTTTGATATTTCAGTGGTTTGCTTTACACCTACCGGCCGCATTGACTCGCAAATCCCATTCCACAAAACAGCGGCAGCGACGCAGTCAACCAACGTGTATGTACTATGTAGCTCTTTCCACTGATCTTCCCTTTAATTTCTCCGGAGTCCTTTGCCTCATGTCTTCCCCTCAGCCTCAATCATGTTTACAAAGACAAAACGTTTCCTTGCTTACTATATATTGTCTTAATCCAAATTAATTGGGAAAATTTGAGAATTTTTTCACGTACGGTCAGTTTAGTAAAGGTTATCGAGCTGTTTTTGTAGATTGTTGCAAATGAAGTTACCATACAAAATCTCTCTTTGCGGTAAAATTAAACAAAGAGTGGAAACCATGTTATATTATACATGAGAAAGCGTTGAAACCAGCTGAATAAAGGTTCTTTGTTTCTCAACTGAATTTTAAGCTCAATTCAGATCAGTCCTTTGAATGAGCCGCATTCTGTTGACTTGCATGTAAACATCTTCATGACATTATGAAACTTAATAATACACCACACATTTGTTTCTTGATGGTCCATAATAATCAACAAGGGTTTAAATGAGTCAGGATTTACTCTCCATTTTATCCTGTCTCGTAAATCTCAATTATTCATTTATGCAGGTGAATGACTGAGATTTATGGGACAGGCTAAAATGGACAGAGAGTCCCTGCATAAATGAATGGCTGAGATTCACAGAACATAGTAGAGATAAAATAAAATGGACAAAAGATCCCGTCCCAGTTTTAATGTGGTAAGTAATCATTGACTAGCCAATTGCTATGGAGACTAAGTTGGTGCAGAAGGAACGTCAGATCTAAGGTTGAAATTTAGAGAAAACATAGCAGCGTGAGAGTTTGAAAACATGGAGTATTCCTCAGCAAATAGGCCAATATAATTAGCTGAAAGAATTCAGGTTGCAAGTAATAATAAAAGCTATAAAAGGGAGTGGTAATGTACCAGAAGGATGTGCTTCACATTTCTACATCAGACTGATCTGGAAACAATGTTCCATTTCATTATCACCTAACCATGGACATGCCGCCAAGGTAAGTTCGACAAAATTTTCTACTTGTCGGTAAAGTGTTTTGGACATTTGCTTCTCGTTTGACATAATTTGGATCGGTGATCTTTGCAAACATTGACTATTGAAGATATGAAGACCTAACCACTGCATTAACTAACACTTGAAACAAGTCAAATCCGCCCCTAGATTTGACTTCTCCTTGTTACTATAAAATAATCTCCTGATCCAGCCAATCCCCATGAATATGTAGTGCATGCTCTACCCATTCTTCTCGGGCTCAAAGCGAGGCAGACTTCTGATCTTCTTTTCTTCTTAAATATTACCATACAAATTTAAGCTTAATCATTTTTCTGGAACTTCAGGTACGAGTTCTATAAATTTTGTTTTGTGTTAATATTTCTTCATCTGAACTGAGGGTCTTGTTGACGTGTTTTCTGTTAGTTATGAGAGAATTTGTAGCATTATCCCATTTTCCAATTCAGAGAGTTTTTTTTCCTTCTGATAACTAGCTTCTTGGGTCCTGGCAGCTTCAGTTTTATGAAATAACATTTCAAAAGAGTCAATATGTCAATAACATGATGTCCTGACTAGATTTTATGATTATCCTAGGCAAGGATAGGAAAGGTAATTGCTCAAGACCAACTCTTAATCCGTCTCTATTTTACTTCATTTTATTTTTTATAAAAGTCTATTTTTTGAATCCAGATCTCCTGTCCAATATTACGGTGTCTTATTGTGTCCAATAAATCTCAGCCATCCATTTATGTGGGACCCGCATAAGACTGCGTGGGTCCCACAAAATAAATGGCTGAAATTTTATTAGACAAAATAAGAGAAAGTAAAACTGGACACAGAATCTGGACTCCTATTTTTGACACTCATAAAAAATAAAAAGAAATAAATAAGTGCTCTTTTTTTACTTTCCAAGATCGATAAAACATTAGTAATGCCCTGATATGATTCTTAGCAAAGACTTCTAATTACCACCAGTACTATCTATGTTCTCACCCCCGATCTTCATTACAGGAGGACAAGCAAAGTTTGAAGAAAATTTGCTCAGAAAGAGGAAAGAGCTAAATCAGAGAATATACCAAAAATGGAGATTGAAGAAAACAATGACTACTTGTCGGAGAAAGAAAGCAATAAGAGCACGAGAATTAGCTACAGTGGTCCATTAAGCGGTACACTAGTGACAAGCATAGGAAACAGTAGCAAAACAAGTGCAAGATTCAAGGAAGAAGAGTATGTGGAGATCACTCTGGACGTCCGAGACGACTCAGTCTCGGTGCAAAACATCAAAGGAGGAGATTCGGAGACAGTGCTTCTGGCCAGCCAGTTGGAGAAAAGACGTCACCATTCACTTGGATCACAACTGTCTTTTCGATTGAGACAAGTTTCACAGGAACTAAAGAGAATGACATCAAAAAGGTTTGACAAGGTTGACAGAAGCAAGTCTGGTACTGCTCGTGCCCTTAAAGGGTTAAAGTTCATGACCAAAAATGAGGGAAGCGATGGTTGGTCGGAGGTTGAAGCAAGGTTTGATGAATTGGCTGCTAATGGTTCACTTCCCAAAACACGCTTTGCCCAATGCATAGGTAACCACACTAATTTCTTTGCTGTTCTTGTTCGGAAATCAACAACATGGTTACTTGTGGTAACAAAAGTTGATAGAATTTTGTTTTGATTATGTGAACAGGGATGAAAGAATCAGGCGAATTTGCAGGCCGATTTTTCGATGCTTGGGCACGTAGGAGAGGAATAACATCAGGGTCTATAAGCAAGGGAGAACTGCAGGAATTCTGGGAACAAATTACGGATCAGAGCTTTGATGCTAGGCTGCAGACCTTCTTTGATATGTAAGACTTTTATTATAATGATGACGATGGTGACGACTATGACGATAATTATGATGTGATTTATAATTATAATCCTTGAACAATGTTCAACTCACCATTAATAGTATCAAAGATCCAATTTCCTGAAAAACAATAATTGCAGGGTGGACAAGAACGCGGATGGACGTATAACCCAGGAGGAGGTGCAAGAGGTAAATAAAATTATATATATAATATCAATATATGTGTGATAATAAATTTATTAATAAGGTGTCTAATCTTTCAGATTATTGCTTTAAGTGCTTCTGCTAATAAGTTGTCGAAGATCCAACAACGGGCCGAGGAGTACGCCGCTCTGATCATGGAAGAACTGGACCCTGACAACCTTGGATTCATTGAGGTCTACAATATAACTCCCAAGTGTCTAGAGCTACAGTATAACATTACCAGGCTTCATGTTAGAGAAAAAGACTTGTGATTTGTGAATTAAAGGATTTAGAAAAATAAATTTTAAATTTATGGGGTAAAGTAAATTTACCGTAAAGTTTTTGCAGTTGCACAATTTGGAAACATTGCTTCTCCAAGCTCCAAGCCAATCAACAAACCTGGCAACAGACAGTCGCATTTTGAGCCAAATGCTAAGCCAAAAGCTTGTGCCAACGAAAGATCACAACCCCATCAAGAGGTGCAGTCGGTGTCTAGCTTACTTCGTCCAGGACAATTGGAAGAGGATCTGGGTCCTGGCTTTATGGCTAACAATCTGTGCTGGATTGTTTGCGTGGAAATTTATTCAGTATAGGCACAGAGCAGTGTTTGACATAATGGGCTACTGCGTAACCACAGCTAAGGGGGCAGCTGAGACACTAAAGTTCAACATGGCATTAATTCTTTTACCTGTCTGTAGAAATACCTTTACTTGGCTTAGAAGCAAGACCAAGTTAGGTGTCGCTGTTCCTTTTGATGACAACATCAATTTTCACAAGGTACATAACGTAATATATGGTCCAATTCCTACGTTATACCTTTTCTTTAATATATATATATATACATATATGTGATTCTTCTACTGTACATATTTTATCTAGGAACTAACTTAGATTCTTTATAGGTAATTGCACTTGGAATTGCCATTGGTGTGGGGCTGCATGCAGGTGCACATTTAACGTGTGACTTCCCTAGGCTATTACATGCCACAGATGAAGAGTACGAGCGGATGAAGCCATTCTTTGGCGATGACAGGCCTAACAACTACTGGTGGTTTGTGACAGGAACAGAAGGTTGGACAGGCGTGGTAATGGTGGTGCTTATGGGTATAGCCTTCATACTGGCTCAGCCGTGGTTCCGCCGAAATCGACTAAACCTCCCTAAACCCCTCAGGAAGCTTACAGGATTCAATGCCTTCTGGTACTCCCATCACTTGTTTGTTGTTGTCTATGCCCTGTTTATTGTCCACGGTTACTATCTTTACCTCTCCAAGAAATGGTACAAGAAGACGGTAACTCCCCTCAACTTGAGTAATCATTACAGTTGCAAGGCAAAGATTGTCAGTTCACTTTTTGTTTCAAATGCTGACTGCTATTGCTCTGCTTTTTCTCTCTATCAACAGACATGGATGTATCTTGCTATCCCAATTTTATTATACGCATGTGAACGTTTAATTAGAGCCTTTCGATCAGGCTATAAAACAGTGCGAATTCTCAAGGTAAATACAAGATTTTGCTTGCTTGTCTTATTTTCAAGCAATTGACCTTTTTATCTTCTGGTAAGCAATTCATGAAATTTCAGGTTGCAGTTTACCCTGGAAATGTTTTGGCCTTGCATATGTCCAAACCTCAAGGATTCAGATACACTAGCGGCCAATATATTTTCGTAAATTGCTCGGCTGTTTCTGCATTTCAATGGTAATCTTATCATATTTCAGATGTATAGCTAGTATGGTATGATATCAATTGTTATTATGATTGGAAAATAACCACAATTCTGACTAATCGATGAATTTGTTCTACAGGCATCCATTTTCTATTACTTCAGCTCCAAGTGATGACTATTTGAGCTTACATATTAGGACATTAGGTGACTGGACATCCCAACTAAAAGCTGTTTTCTCCGAGGTATAAGCATGAGTTGAAAAAATCTTCTAAGTTCGTAAATCGTAAGTTTTTATTGAAAAACTTGAACTGACCAATGGTGAAGGTATGTACACCTGCATCAACTAATCAAAGTGGCCTTCTTAGAGCTGATATGGGAAACAGCAACAGCAAGCCTAGGTAACATCTCTTCGACCAAGAAAAATGAAATTGAATAAGCGGAAGATGAGTCTTGGGAATTGTTAGGATGGGAAATTTCCTGAAAAATCTCTCCTAAGAAATGAATACGAAAAGCAATAATGTTAATCCTAACGAATCAAAAATTATTGCGGAAGTAATGACTCTGAAGATTATCAGGTTACCAAGGCTCTTGATAGATGGGCCGTATGGAGCACCAGCACAAGACTACAGAAAGTATGATGTTCTTCTCCTTGTTGGACTTGGAATTGGAGCCACCCCCTTAATTAGCATAGTCAAGGATGTGCTTAACAACATAAGGCAGCAAAAAGGCATAGTAGAGAGTGGCATCAAGAGAAATAACAGAAAGCCTTTCGTCACTAAACAAGCCTACTTTTACTGGGTCACCCGCGAGCAAGGTTCGTTTGAATGGTTCAAGGGTGTAATGAACCAAGTTGCCGATTATGATGAAGACAGAGTTATTGAGCTCCATAATTACTGCACTAGTGTTTATGAAGAAGGAGATGCTCGATCAGCTTTGGTTGCTATGCTTCAATCTCTTCAACATGCCAAAAATGGTGTGGATATAGTCTCTGATACGCCTGTAAAGACGCATTTTGCTAGACCTAATTGGCGTAAAGTTTTCAAGCATGTAACCGTTAATCACCCTGACCAAAGAGTTGGTAAGTTAATTTTTTCAAAAGGAAAGATTATGAATATTTTCATTAGATTTTGTAACTTTGGCTAGTTTGCGCTTTTGTCCTTACAGGAGTTTTCTATTGTGGTGCGCCTGGACTGACGGGAGAACTAAGGCATTTGGCTCAAGACTTTTCCAGGAAAACTACGACTAAGTTTGATTTCCACAAGGAGAACTTCTAGTTTGCCTCCGTAGGTATCTTACTATTTCAACCTCCTCATCAGATACACATCTAAAACTTCTCTGTATATACAAGTTAGCATTGATATTCTTTCTAAACGAACGATCATAATAGAGAGGCTGAAGAATAGTATATAGCCACCATTAAAGGAGTTGAGTTAATTTAAGCTGTTCTAGTCTGTATTCGTCATACTTTAATTTGGGTTACTTAGTGAAACTTTTACCTAGATTCTTCTATTTCTGCATGATGGAAATTTAGGCCACAGGTCCTAATTCCATTTTAAGTGATAGTGCCTTGCACGGTTTGTTACAAAGCAAATAATGAATTTTAATTACAAAATTGATTCGCAAAAGTAGCTGACAAAAAATTGGTCATTCTTGGACATTTCACAGTTAAGTTAACTTTTCTCTTTTGATTTTGGAGGTCAACTTGGTTGAAGACATTTGTGGTGATATTAAATTACATAAAGGCATATCATTCTCAGAAGTTTTTGATATTGGTCTCTTCATTTTGGAAATCTGGGGTGTCATTTGAGCTGAGGAAATAATGTCTATTTCAGTGTGACAAATTGCAGCTCTATCATCCTGTAATTAAATAAACTCAATAAGTGGAAGACAAAATACATGAATATATTGAAAAAAATAGATATACATACTTTGTTATCAACTGCAAATACAGAAATATACCCATCAAGAATGTTTTCTAAAAAGTAGCTGAGTGATTCAATTTGATTTGAATCCTGCAAAATGAAAAGTATCTTATAAGAGAAGCAGATATGTTGGCACTTTCTGTAAGTTGCTATGTTATTGTTTTTTCATCAAACAAGAAAATTCAACTATGTAAAGCAAGAGATTGTCTTACAATTTTAGATGCAGAAATTGATTGTGGTGCATTTGATTGAATAAAATCCTAACATAAATTTAAATGAATAAAAATATTCATTCATGTGTGATCCATATTATACATAATATTAATGGTATGCACGTACTTATTTGTTCACATTAGGTAATGATGACAGAGGTGCAATATCAATAGGAATGTTACTTAGTAATTCATCCAGAATTGAATCCTACAAAGCAAAACTCAATAATTGATTACTGAATGCCTATTTTTATGCTTCATATAATTGATACATATAACTACAATTTTCAATTCAAAAATTATCTTCCCATACTTAAAAGAATAAATATCTATACCTGATTATAAATATCTATCACCTCAACTCTACAACTTCCGCCGCTGGTTTCTACCTCGACGCCACCGTCCTACGAAAGCATTCTTTAGTTATTTTGACAAGAAGAGAAATATAAGCGGTTCAGACCAAACCATAAGGAAGCTAAAAGAATACCCAAGAATATATAGGAAAACTTTAAGTTCTCACTCATGGGAAGTTTAGTTTGACGATTCATGGGCAATGGTTTCAATTCTGTTTGGTTTGGTCATTATCCATGTCATTAATTCTTGATACATAAATAAGCATTTCCCAATTCCTTTACCAATATGCCATGGAATATGAATTAGTATATCCCAATTATTTTTACTGATATCCAATAACTTCCAATTACTCACACCCAATGTACGTATGCTTCATTATTTAAATACATTTTACACATATCATAAATCAAGGAATGACATTTTTAGAGAATGTTAATCATTCTGATAGAATCCACCATAAGAAACAAAAGCATCTATGCTCAAGTAATTGCTCCAAAACAAGCAAAAAAGAGAAACAAAAGAAGAAAGTTCACCTAAAGAATCAAGTAAACCAACTTGGCTATACCTACATCAGCAAGTCAAGGATGATTTTCAAGAAAATCTCTAGTATAGGAAATTGTGAGAATAAAAATAGGATTAAGAAGTTCTTTCACATTTTATTATTCCAATCATGTGGCCACATAAGATAGTACAAACCATTCCCATCGTTGATTATAGAGAAAGCAAGTTATACAAACACTTTATGTTAGTTTGAAGCTTTTATATAAGGAGACAAAACAATTTCAAAAGGACTCAGAACAACAAAAACCACTATCATGAATCATAGCAGTGCACAAAACCGAGAAGAAAACAATAACAAATAATACCTGAAACAAAATCTTGACTGGTTCAAGCGAAGTGACAACAATTATCTACAACCTATTTCAAAAGGACCCAGAAAAACAAAAACCACCATTAATTATCTACAACCTATTTCAAAAGGACCCAGAACAACAAAACCGAGAAGCAAACAATGGGAAATAATACCTGATCAAATCCAACAGCTCCATCAATTGTCGTGCTTAAAGAAGCACACATTATCGGCGATTTGGTAAGCTAATTTCCACATGGAAAGTCAATAGGCAAATGTGGTATGTGTAAGAGGTCAGATATAAGGCATTAGGGTTATTTTAGTAGAAAAGCATGATTTCCACTCTGAAGAAGCATTAAATGCTCTATTTAAACCAAAACGTTATTCCAGAAGCATTAAATGCTGGCATTAGGGTTATTTTAGTAGAAAACCATGGTTTTCACTTTGAAGAAGCATTAAATGCCCTATTTAAACCAAAACGTTATTATAGAAGCATTAAATGCTCTTGCTTCTGAAAAGCTTTGACATTCTGTAAGCATTAAATGAATTCAAAAGCATTAAATGCTTTATGAACCATTTTGCAATTGAAAGCATTGACATTTTTTAGCGGGAATTGGAGGGATAGAGATTGAGCTTTAAGTAATTAAGTAGATTTAAAGTTGTTGGATTTTTAGGGACATCAGAATTGAATTGGGAAAAACGTTGGTTTAGACCGACTGCTCCTCGTTTTGAAGTAACTAAATCCTCGCATATGGACTTAGCCTGATTGCTTCTCGTTTTGTGCAATGATATTATGCTCTACAGCCTTGGCTACCCGAGGTATATATATGTACGTGAACGAGAGTTACCAAGGCTGTCTGACTTTTATTCCTATACTCTTATTAACTCTGGCTGTCAAATGAGGAAGATTTTGATGGGCTCCAAACGGTAACCATCTACAATATCAACAATAGTAATTAACTAATTTTAGGCTACTCAATGGAAACAAAATAATCATCTCAAATAATATAAATGACTGTAAAATAAACAGAATACTAAATATATGGAGAAAACATTCGAGTGTAGAAGAAAAATTACGGATTAATTCGATAAATAAACTCACTAAATCAAATTACAAATTTACAAGAGTTCAAGTTCCAACCGTATTGGTAGTAGCCTTTCAAAGACTCCCATCCTCTGTGTTAGTCACATCATATAAGGCTCGACACATATGGTCTTACCTTTCTCTCTTCACTCTGACGCCGAAAGAATTGGGCTAAGGCATGCCCCAAACGAATATGCTTCTGCATGCTCATGCTCTACAAGTAAAAAACGTTTAAGTTCTAAACTACTCCAAAACTGTCACTAATAAGAACCAAACTTACTTAAGCAAAGCTCTAAAGGAACCATTGAGCATTAAAGGAAGCCCAATTACAAGAGTTAGAGCCAAGAAGATAAAGGAAGCTATAAATAAGCTAATTGAAGAGATATAAACTAAATAAGCTCTAATTAGCTTGGAAAGTATTCAAGGACAAATAAATCGGATCCAAGCTGAGTTAAATAGCTTAATGAGTATCTAAGTTATTCCAATTTGTTCCAAGCATTCCAAGATTCTTGGGAGACATTCAAGAACGTGTGCAAGCTATCATAACATCTTAAGAATGATTTCTTACCTTAATTAGCTCAATCAAATAATGATTCTGTTTAAATCATTCAATTAGGGTGATTTATGATCTTAATTAGATCTTGTTAGAGTAGTACTCTAAAGGCAATCACCTTTAGCACTTTGTACAAACTTTATTTTGATTAATAAAGCGAAAGGCAATTTTCATTAATTTGATGTTCAGTTATTTATGAATTAATGCCGATCTTAAATCGAATTAATGAAGTCTATAATACAAAGCATAGCATGAAGGAAATCGTGATAATGAGATTCCTATCATGTGTAGTTATGTTAGCATCTAAATTATCCCTAGTCATAGGATTAATGGGACAAGACTTTGTTAATCCGAATAGACTAGCAAATGTTATACTCTCTGATTTGATCAAGTAGTAGATCTCATAAGCTGTAAGCATAAGATGTTTAAAGTTATCATGTGGATGCTTACCAACAGTAGTAAGTACATCGGATGACCCGGTATGAGATTATCATATGGATGATCTATCAAATGTTAGTGATTAATCTCATCATAACAATGGTGCAAATATCCTTAGACTTAAGGTACTCAAGGATATCTTAGATACTGATCCTATAATTTGACACCATTCCTTGTTGCCTCAAGATAAGGTCACTTATAGGGTGGTAATTGGGTACAGTTGTTAGTATTTGAAAGTAATTAGGTAGCTAATAAACGATTCACTACTCCTAATAGAAGGAGATGATATGTACGACCTCTTATTGGGATCATTACTCGGGAGCCTCTATCTAGAGCAATTATATGTCATAAAGAGAGTCTTCAATGACATATAAAGTAATGAGATCTCCAGGACAAGAACTAACATAACTTGGACTAGATGTGACACAGTCAATCTAGTGGAAGTTGACACATAGCCCATACTCCGAACCAAGTGAGCTATGGGATGGTGAAGGGATGAATTACATGATAGTTGTCTATAGAAAGGTTCGTAAGCCAGATAATTAACTGTCGAAGAGTTTGTGTATTAATTCACTTACGTTCTGGTAAATTGGCATCATGAGATTTGCTTAGATTTAGAGTTAATTCAAGTGGCATGAAACCATTCATGATATGCTCAGATTAAGAGTTAATTCAAGTGCCCAAAATAACCAAGAACCTAAAAGTCACACGCATAAAAGATCGGATGAAATATAAAGTATGCATGGCTGTCATTTTAAGCAGATCATGATCATGACTTTATAGGTCACAATCGTGACCCACTTTATGACAGGTGGTACATAAGTGAAGAACTCACTTATGTAGACACGAAATTAAGCCAAAAACACACACAATTGAAGAGGAAAAGGGTCTATAAGAGTTATGGAGGTTGAGAGGAGTGATCTTGAGGTTTGTTCATGAAATTATATGCAATCATTGCATGAGTTTAATTGCATGTAAGTTGTTTATGATCTAACTCTCAATTAATCATCTACTTGAATTCATCTTGTTTAGTGCTCTAACCACTCTTACACACTGATTTTTCTTCATCTTTGCATGTTCTTCACTGGCTGTTGAAGGTGTTTGGTGTTTGCTACAACTCGAGCAAGTAGAGGATTCAAGAAAGGAGGAGCATTTGCAAGGTACATACGTTGTAATTTCATGCTCTTACATTCTGCTTATACAAGCACATGAATTCTAGATTTTATAGGGATGTTGTGGTGCTAGAATATTGATTCCAATGCTTCCGCTGCATAGCCATGCATGAGATACATAGACTCATGGCTCTCCAACAATGGTATCAGAGCAATTTATGCATGTGTAAGATGATTTATTGAACATGTGCAAACTGTATGTTGGGTTGTGATTGATATGCATATTGATTTTGAAATTTTTTTATAAATCTTAGAAAAATGTTTTTTTTCTGATTTTGTTTCAAAAAAATGTTATATTATGTTTCTGTCATAGGAAATTTCAATTGAATATCTTTTGCTATTGTATTGTGAATTAATTTATAGTCTATTCATATGTTGTTTTATAGGAATTTCTAGAAAACAGAATTCATATGCTGATTTTGAAATTTTCGTAATATTTCTAGAAATTTTTTTAATAATTTTCTTTCACATAAATGTTTATAAGGTGTTATATTATATTTCTATCAAAAGAAATTGCAATTAAGTGACATTTTCTATTTTATTACGATTTTAATTTCAGCCTGATCCATGTATGAAGTCCTAGAAAATTCTGAAAATCTGATGAACATGCATGCTTGCCAATTCTAGAATAATTTTATAAAACATTATTTTTATGAATTTCCTTCATAAACATGCACATATGATGTTGCCAGGTGTATGAGATGTATGACACTTGTTTTTGAAGTGATTGATTATTTATTCTCGATTTTACATACATGTTGGTGGTGTATGACAAGTGTTAGTGACATATGATATGCTGGCTAATTCCACTTAGTTCACAAAAAATTCCTAGGACTTAGTTTTTTAAATTTTTTATTAGGCACATTAGAATGTGTATAAGACTTTGAAATTTTTCCAAAATTAATTGAACTTGATTCAACTAATAGATCAAGTCAAAGTTAACATTAG
Organism: Erythroxylum fimbriatum; assembly: GCA_026770325.2. NCBI lineage: Eukaryota > Viridiplantae > Streptophyta > Magnoliopsida > Malpighiales > Erythroxylaceae > Erythroxylum > Erythroxylum fimbriatum. The sequence goes on from JANZLH020000107.1 coordinate 818,538, forward strand.
TAAGCTTTTGGAAAGCTGATGGGGCTAACTTGTTTGATAACTTATGTTTATGTGTTTTGGTTATAAGACCTTAAAATTTTATGAGATACGAAATGTATTATTTTGATGCTAGTAGCATGATAAGTGCATATGCTTGAAATTAAGGTTCTGGAAAATTTTCGGACATCGAATCAGTCTCTTTAGCGTCTAGTAGTTTAACTCATTTATCTTGATAATTTTGGCCCTCAAGATAGTTTTAGCTTGTGTCAAAATTTTCTTGAAAAATTTGAGATGACCTAAAGATGTTTTAGATGACTAATTGATGTTTGGGAATTTCAAAAACCCTAAGGATTAATTTAGAATTTATCCAAGTTGAGCATTGCATTTCTAGTGTGACTGGAAAAGGCATGTGTACTAAAACTAAAATGTTTAATTTGGACACCAAAATAATTAAATTTTAGGGTTCCTAATCGAATCACATTGATAATTTGAATTAGCCGAGACTAACACTAGCACCCGATTCAGTTCAAGAGTTGAATCAAATCACAAACTTTTGATGTATAATCAAGTCACAATCTAAATTAAACCTCCTTCATGTGTTACATGCATTAGATGCATTTTAAGGGTTGGTTAAATTGGAATGATATAGTGGTTATGGACATAAGCTCAATTTAATCGAAGCGTCCATAATCATGCCATACAATTATGGTAACTTTCTGAATATATATGTGAGATATATAAGTCCATCCAAGTATTGATGAGACCTAAGAATAAATCCCTCAACCAAAATATTACGACTTACGCCTTCTATTGATATGGAAAGAACCAAAGTTCATTTAGTGTTGGGTTGTTGGGCAAACCTAAGCACACTCTACACGAATATGTTCAAACTATGGAAATTAGATTTTCGGATTAATGGGTTGGTCCAAACTAGAAGCGTTGATTTGTTGGGTAAACCTACGGTCAACATGGATAGAGGCGAAGTTGGGTAATATACATGGGATGTATACGTATCAAGAGTTAATAACCTAATGAGTGTGCTAAATCAACAGTTGATGGCACAAATGGATAGTTGCATAACTGAATGTAATTGGTATGAATGATACCTACCGATTAACCTAAGGTGGCTTGTTGGGCAAACCCAAGGTCATTCTTAGTGATGTTGGATATTGATCCAATGGGAAAACTATAAGTTTTCTAAGATTTGTAGTGAGGGCTATGAATTTGGATAAAATATTGGGACCCATAATGCATATGATTAAAGTCTTTATTGATATGCATTTATGTACATTCTAACACTCTCTTTCATTCTTCTAGGTTATTGAATCACCACAATGTCTTCTTCCAGTATGAACTTACGCTCTCTACTAGATTCAAACAAACTCACAGGACCAAACTTCTTAGATTGGCTACGGAATTTGAGAACTATTATCAAGTATGAGAAACTAGGATATGTCCTAGATGAGCCACTTCCTAATCCCCCTGTTGTCGATGCTTCTGATGAGGATCAGAAAGCTTACAAAAAGTTATTATATGATAGTGAGCTGGCTAGTTGTATTATGTTGGCCTCTATGTCACTAGAATTGCAAAAGCAACATGAGGCTATATATGCTCATACCATAGTCTACCATCTAAGGGAACTGTTTGATAAGCAAGCTCGGTCTGAAAGGTTTGAGACCTCGAGGTTGCTCTTCCACTCTAAGATGACTAAGGGATCGTTTCTAGTCCAGTATGTGTTAAAGATGAATGGATACATTGAGAGGTTAGCCAGTTTAGGTTTCACAATGGATTGTGAATTAAGTACAGACTTAATTCTAACTGGTTTGAAAGACAATTTTCGCAGTTTGTGCTTAATTAGCGGATGAACCAAATATCTATCTCGATACCTGGGCTGATTAATCTACTTAAAATAACTGAGCAAACTGTGAGGAAGGATAGTAAGGCTATGATGCTAGTGGACTCTACTTCTGGTTATCACAAGAGGAACTAGAAGAAGAAGAAGAAGAAGTCTAAAAAGCCAGTGGAAGTGTAGCCAAGAAGAAGGTAAAAGAGAATACACCAAAGGGAATATGCTTCAATTGTAACAAGGAAGGGCATTATAAGAGGAACTGTAAAGCCTATCTGGAGTCGCTAAAGTAGAAGAACGCATGAGATGCTCCACCATCTACTTCAGGTCTATTATTTTTCATAGGTTAATACTATTTCTGATCATAATATTTTGGTATTAGATACTAGATGTGGCTAAAAAAGAGAGAGATGGACCTACGTGTGGAAAATGGAGCAAGAGATGTTGCATTAGCCATAAGAACCTATGTTTTGTATCTTCCTAGTGGGCTAGAGTTAATTTTAGATAATTGCTATTATGTACCCGTTGTGACAAATAACATTGTATCTGTTTCATGCCTTAACAAAACTGGATTTCATATAACTTTTTCAAGAAATGGTCGTTCAATTATGTTGAATGAAATGTTGTATGGTACAACTACATTGTACAATAGTATTTACATATTAGATACGTGCAATCCAATTTTAAATATCAATGACAATAAAAGACAAAAAACTGGATAATTTAAAATCATCTTACTTATGGCATAGTTGACTTAGCCATATAAGTGAGAGACACATATCTAAGCTATACAGAAGTGGTAGCTTAGGGTCATTTGATTATGAATCATATAACACATGTGAATCTTGCTTGTTAATCAAGATGACAAAGTTACCTTTTAAAGGAAAGGGTGAACATGCGAATGGATTGTTAAAGCTAATACATTCTGATGTATATGGACTGATGTTCATTCATGACAGAGGTGGTTTTATGTACTTCATTACCTTTATCGGTGATTATTCATGATATGGGTATGTGTATCTAATGAGATACAGGTCTGATGCATTTGAAATGTTCCAACAATTTAAATATGAATTAGAGAAATAGCTCAGTAAAAGTGTCAAGAAACTTCGATCACATCAAGGTGGTGAATACTTGAACGAGGAGTTTCTAAGTTATCTGAGGGATAATGGGATTTTATCCCAATGGACTTCACTTTACACACCACAACATATTTGTTGGGACCCGATCTCAGAACCGGACCCCAATCGGAAAAACAGAAAACGGAAAGAAACGAAAAACAGAAAACGAAGCCCAAAGCAAAAACGGAGGGCCCAAAGCAAAATGAAGCACAAACCGAATCGAAAGTCATAAAGCGGAAACGGATTTACAAAAATCTTCCGATTGCAAAACAAACTTAAGTCAAAATTCTGACATCCGAGAACGAAAATTTTATCGAAAGAAAACATGGCTTTGGAAACCTTAGACACTCTCGGTCTAAACTAATCCGAATCGGTATAATTTTTTTTTCATTCTTTCATCTTTATTCAAACTCATACAAAGCAAATCAATTTCCCAATTGGAAATTTATCCCAATCAAAAATTTCCTCAATTCATTTAACTCGTCTAAAATGAATCAAACCATAAACAAAGAGCACTTCAATATTTCCCAATCCATCAACACAATCATCGGACCTCCTGTCCGGAATCCCAACATAATCAAACACATACATAACTAAAGCACTTCTATAATTCTCAAACATCAGTATCATCGGACCTTCTGTCCGGAATCCCAACATAATCAAACACATACATAATCATATGCAATTTAAATCCAAAACCATAATTCACTATTCTAATCTATATACACATCCATAATTTACTTACAAACTCCAAAAGAAATACATCACCCAACAAAAGTGGCATTTTCAAGCCACGATACAACATTAATCTCAAAATATAAATACAAAGATACCAAAATCCCCACACTCAACATATGCCTAAGCTTTTATTCTACAAAAATCTAACTTCAAATACATCATATAAATAATCACACGGAAGTCTTGACTCGCTTTCATCCGCTCTCCTTCTCGATGCCTGGAGATGGGCATGAAAGGGGGGTGAGCTTTACAGCTCGTGGATAACATGTTTATAAATCGAAAGATAAGCAAAAGTCATTTTCCAAAAACTTTTGCCATTGTATAAAAACTTCATAGTAGAAATTTCATCAAAAAGCTTATTTTTCAAAATTTTTCAATTTATCAAAGAAGTCATAAACAATTCCAAAACATGAATGCATCACATTTATTAACAGAAACAAAAACACATAACACGTCAGAAATGGTTTGGATTGGTCCGGAAAACAGAACGTACTACACTTTCCCGCATAGCGGTCCAGTGTAGCCGTGAACTTATGGGAGTCCTAAAAGGAACTCCAATGCCACTAGCGGGCAGGCGGGCGAAGCCTAGACAA
>JANZLH020000107.1:841190-854218 GCA_026770325.2 Erythroxylum fimbriatum
CCACCAAACTTTAGCACCACTTTTTAATTTATAGCCCACAATTCTCACTAGTTTATCATCTGTGACTTCCATCATCTCTTGAAAACTTTCCACCTCATCAATCCAATCAAGAAAGCCTTCAATGCTTAGATTTCCACTAAAGGGACTTCAACTTTAATCTTGTAATCATCTTTATCCCTTTGGCCTCTTCTTGGCTCGTCTTAGTCTAGAATTTCTTCGTCCGAACTATCTTCCATAAGAGGCATCTAATTCTGACCTTGAGCTCTCCTATTTTCTGAATTCCTTGGAAGATCAGGTCTGCCAATAGGTTGGGGTTGAGGTAAACCTCTGCCTCGAGCTCCATTAATTGGTATTGCTCCATTATTGGCTTTATTAAGGGCCATAATGGTTAGAAGTTGATCCATACGAGTTGCTAATCCATTAATAGCCTCCAAAACTTTGTCAAATCTCTAGTTATCTCCTTAATCAACCATTTATACATGTTGGTCAAAACTGAAAACGATTGGTTTGACTTTTCCGAGTTTTGGGTGAATTTTCTCTTTTCTTTTTGGGCGAAATTTTTGGGCTGGTAGGGCTGAAAGATGGGCTAGAGCGTGTGGGACATAAACAAAACTGAGGCAAGGCACCAGGAAAAACTGGATTTTAAGGCTCTAATACCAACTGACACAGCGGAAGTAGTTAAATAGAGATTTTAGGTTAATCTCTAAACCAAATCCAAGCATAAAACTTAGGATTTAATCAACAAGAGAGACAGTTTCTAAGGAAAATTTCCTGCGAAAGCTTTTATTAAAGGCAATTTTGTTGGTTCCCCAAAACATCTATTAACCCTCCATTTTATACCCCTAAAGTGGCACATGAGAGTCCTAATTATAGTGTGAAAAGGATTTATTGAAATCCTTTTCTAAAGCTAGCTTATTTCCTTTTCTTGCTGGACAAAAAAACCCGCCTAACTAGGAAAATTAAAATAAAATAAAACAGAAACAAATCCTAATGGGTATATGACAACATAACCAAATCCTAATAGGTTGAGGACAACATAACCAAATCATATGATGAATGCATTCATAACGGAGAATCATAACTGCAATACACCAATGTTGGCTTCTTTCACAAAGTTCCACCGAAGAAAAAAAGTTCAGTCATGTTCAAGGTGGAGGAGTGCAAGTACCCTTACCTCCAATTTTGCATCGCTGGGCCATTGTTCCCCCTAATATCATAGCACTTACTATTTCAGCTGCAATACTTTCAAAAAGATCAGCACCTCGAGCAGCACAATCACCCACATTGTCTCCAACCTTTTATGAAACAATTTAACAATTTCATAATTAGATGACCATTTTAGCATGATAATGAAGGGATTAAAAGGGGAAAAGATAAAAAAGAACTTCTACGTCACAGAAAGTATATATGATTCTTTCTGAATATTGTTTGTTTTACATGCTTCAAGTTGCAGAAAAATAATGAATTACATAAAACAGATTGTACAGCTGCAGTTATAGCACTAAATAAACAAGAAAACAAAAGAACATTGAATTACCAAGTCTGCAATGACAGCAGGATTCCTAGGATCATCTTCAGGGATTCCCTGCTCTACTTTTCCAACAAGATCAGCACCAACATCAGCTGCTTTTGTGTATATTCCTCCCCCCAACTGAGCAAACAGGGCAACAAAGGAAGCTCCGAATCCATATCCAACAAGCAGAAGAGGCACTGGAAAAGAAGATCAACAAAAATCAGGCATCACAAAATTACCACGCAAATGTTAACACGGTCATTAAGAATCATGCAAATACATAGTCAATAGTACAGAATAGTTCAATATACAGTCAAAATGGGAACTCATCCATGACCATCTACTTCCATGGAGAGAACATATCAAACAGCACATCCTAATTTGGCAATAGAAGTAAAATTTAATTCCATAGTCAATAAAACTTGTTTCAACAAAAAAACTAGTTCCTTACAACTTAACAATACAAGCAGGTCTTAACAAACAAATAGATGGAAAGCTGGAAAACCATTAGCTGTCTTTTCTCCTCAACTAGCAAAAGAAGTATTCCCTTTCAGTCTACTGCAGATATAAAATATGACGGTACATATGACAGGGGGAAAGCGTAACTCACATTCAGTAACCTTCATTGAACCTGGAGAATCCACTTCCAGCCAAACATAAAATGTGGCATAGAGGATGGCTATGCCAATAACAGCCATACCAACCACCACAAGAGCAGAGAAGCCACCAGCACGAACAGATATCTGCATGCCATATGTTCTAATTATCACATAAAAATATGCCCAGAAGAAAGTGTACCACAAAAGGGACAACCTGCAGCGCCTCCCTAGCTGATCGTCTTGCTGCACTAGATACTCTAACATTTGCACGAACTGACACCCACATTCCTACGTAGCCTGCAACACCTGAGCACAAAGCTCCAAACAGGAATCCAGCAACAGTTATAAAAGCAGATGTTGACCTGCATCACCGAGGGAAAAAGACAAGACTGATTGTGAGCATGCAGAAAGCATGATAGCAAACTTCATAAAATTATATAAACATATTGTCACCTCCCAAGGCCAGAAGATTCCTGTTGAGGAGTTGTGCTGCGAAACATATATATACCAAGAATCACCAATGCCAGGAAAAATGCCATTTTAGCAATTGATCCATATTGGGTTCTGAAGAAGCCTTCAGCTCCATCACGTATTGCATCTGATATCTACAAAGAAAAAACATGAGTTTAGGGAAAGAATCCAACAAGTATTAAAAAGGTTAAGTACCAGTGTATCCTCAAACTTATATGTATCGTACATAAGCAATCAATCATAACTCTTGAACTTTTATTGAGAAAGTAGAGGTTTAAAATAGATGTAGACAGGGTACAATGAGAAGCTATAGGAATGATAACATGTACAAGTCATATCAAAATAGCTTCAGAACTCTACAAAGAATAAAAGATATATTGACCTATCTAACAAATGGAAAAATTAAAATATTTGACAAATTAGCATTTATTTAAACAAAATACAGAAGATATACCAGTTGCATTTCAGGAGGACCCTCATCCTTTGCTAGTACCCACTTCGTAAGATATAATGACAACAGGAAGCTGATAATACAAACTGTGAACACAAAAACTATGATTGGAGAGGTACTTGCTCCAATGTAGAAGACTGCTCCAAAAACAAAGAACAAAAGCACTACTAGAACGCGGACATTTATTCTCATTAGAACACGAAAAATCTGCACAAATGTTAGAGTCAGTTAGTCCATGCAAGGAGAAAAATACATCACTATAGAGGCACATAAAACAATACAAACCACTAAATTTTAAAGCAGGATATATCACATATATACACCTTAAATAAACATATTTCAGCATGATGATTATACATTGAAATAACTACATGATAGTTTGAATAGCTTTTTACCCATGGAGTATATGTTTTACTACGCATACTGGGGAATATCCTTGGCCTTTCTTGATAAGGGACCAAATTACCGCCCTCCATGTCATCGTCCATCATCATTGTATGGGAAGAGTTCACCCTTCGAACAACAGGGAAAGTACTGTACTCACTGCCTTGGGGCAAGTTGCCCCCAGAAGCAGGTCGCTGAATTTTGATTACTCTGATTTATCCAATGAAAGGTCTTTCTGTTCATATGATATAATGGAAATAAGACTTAAATGTACTGAACCTATCGTCTTGCTAATTCAGGTGCCAAAAAACTTGTTAAAAAGAAAATCCAGCTACCACAAACAATTCAGCCTCTGAAAGAGAATGGCTCAATCATCAGAAAAAGTAATTTGCAACTTGCAGATTCCCTTGACCATATACATCCTCTACAAGCCACAAAAATGAAAATCAGAAGATGAACACAACAAAAACAATCAAAAGGAATTTCTCTGCATTTTGAAGAGTTTAACTCTCTAACTCAAAGAAATATACAAAAAAACTACAGACCAAGCAAAGAACAAGAAAAGAAAAACAGATCTAGATTAACATAAATTCTACTTCTTATTCTTTCCAACAATATAGCACCAGCCTGCAACTTTCAATCTATAATTACACTTCATATCACAACCAACAAAGAGACAGCGATCAGAGGTCCACAAGATGGCCATAATTGAATATCGGAAATTCTTTTTCAAGTTATTTTTTAACAGATTTATGCAGCTTAGGCATTTTGTAATTACTGGTGGTTTTGCGACCTTTCTTACAATAGAATCACCGACATGATTTCATTGTCTTTCCCAAGTTGTGACACAAAAGTTCATACATTTCCTTGACTGTACTCAATACAACATGAATCTGGATAAGGTTTCCAAATTAAAGGAATCCTTCCCATGATGCCAAGGAGTTTGGAAAAGGAATCCCACTTCGCACAAGACACTAAAGAACTAACTTCAGTAATAAATCCTACTACCAGTAAATCAAGTCCTAGAATTCTCTGCAGGAACTTTTCAGTTTGGTTTTCCGCAAAAACAAATCTTTTTTGCCAGAAAAGAGAAAACACAACAAATCCTTTATCTCAGCCCAGAGTATATATAAAAAGAAAAAGAATTCAACAAAACACCAAAGGGGGAAGAAAAACAGTATATATAAAAACGTTGCCCTTGTCTACAATTTTCTCACCTTCTAGCAATCAAACACACCCCAAAACCATTTCAGCTCCGAAATTACAAAAGAAATCCCACAAAACCCAATTGCCAAACTCATCTATCACTTCAACATTACGATCAAAAACCCAACTTGCAAACGAAATCAGAAAGCCCATTTGCAGAGAGAAAAACAAATACCGGTCAGAGAAATGGCGTCCGAGAGAGTGTTGGCCACCGTGCGACAGAGATCCGTTCGGAGAAGCTCACCGTGCTAGAGCAACGTGAATCTGGGACGAAGGGAAGGAGGAGTCAGAGAGAAATGGCGTCCGAGAGCAACGTGCGAGAGGGGTTAAATAAACTTACCAGTTGAAGAGGACAAATGGCGTCCGAGAGCAACGTGCGAGACCAACCCCACCGTGCGAGACCAGCGACGACAGAGATCCGTTCACACAACCCCACCGTGAGAGCAACGTCACTCTGAGACGAAGACGAAGGGAAGGAGGTGTCGGAGAGAAAGAAGGAGGAGTCGGAGAGAAAGAAGGAGGCGTCAGACGAGAGGGGTAGCAAATGCGAAGAGAATGGTCTTTTGTTCCGGGGGCAGGACAATCCAGTTTCTGTCCGAGGGTATTAGGGTAGACAGGGTTTTTATGTCGCTGTACACCGGAGACAGGGGACAGTCTCAAGGAGACAGCTAACCAAACGCCCGACAAGACAGAAAAACTCTGTCTTGTCCATGTCCCCGGTCGCAGGGACAGTATCCAAACGCAGTGTAAGTCCTTTATTGAGGATCAGGTACCTGTTCATCTCTGGAATGATCTTGTCAAACCTGTTGATGCATCTTGATCTTATCCTCCCAACTCTAATAAAGCTCTAAGCCTACATGGTTTCAATGTAAACTTCTTTCAAAAGATATGTATTCATACCAAAATAATGATGATTGATGTTGTGCTAGAGTTCTCTAATAATGGAAAAATGCTAAAGCAGCTCAACAAAAAAACATATGCCTCATCTCTAAGGTACAATCTCCAAAATCCCTAGAAGATTATCATCCAATTTCTTACTTTAACATTATCTATAAGGTGATTGCAAAAGTACTGGCTTAAAGAATGAAATCAACCTTAAGTCATTTAGTGGATTCCACTCAAAGTGCTTATATTAAGGGTAAATATTTAAGAGACAAAATCCTTAATGTCTTGGAGTTTCTAAAAAACTACTCAAGGAAGAAATCTTGCATAAATTATGCTTTGAAGATAGATTTTCATAAAGTATATGATTTCTTAGATTAAAATTTCATGCTTAACACACTACAAGCATTTGGCTTTTCAAATTAGTTCGTTTAATGGATATCCCAATTTTTCACTATTGTATCATACGGAGTTCTAGTCAATAGAGAGCCAACTAAGTTAGTGAAAGGTGCAAGAGGTCTGAGATAGGAGGATCACTTATCCCCTTATCTCTTCATACTGGCAATAGAGGTGTTAGTGAGGTTAATCAAAAACATGACCAGTAAGGATCACAATTTTAGATTTCATTTTAAATGCAAACGGATGAGGATTGTGAGTTTATTTTCTGCTGATGACTTAATTCTTTGCTCCAAAGTTGATCCTAGCTCTATAAATTTACTAATGACAGCTTTTAACACATTCAAATCTTTATTTAGGATGGTCATTAATAAATAGAGAAGTACCCTTGTTGTGTCTGCTAGTGCAAGTGGAATTATAGGATGGTTAGCCAGCTTAACATGGATCAAGACCTTTAAACCTCCTTTCCGCTATTTAGGTGGTCCCAATAACCACTAAAAGACCCTCATTTATAGACTTCAAACCACTCTTATAGATGATAAATTCTAGGATTTCTACTTGGAACTCTCAATGCCTCTCTATAACTAATAGATACCAATATATAAAAGCAATCTTTAACAACCTACAGTACTAGTGCTCTCACATCTAGTTACTAAAAAACATCTAAAAAGAGCATAGAACAACTATTAAAAAGTAGAAAGGTAGTGTTGAGCGAAAGTATTTGGCAAAAGTCAAATGGAGTAAGGTGTACAAAGATCAAAAGGAGGAAGGGTTAGGCATTTAACCTATCAAAATCATGAATCAAGTATTGATACTCTAGAGAGTGTGGAGGATTCAAGTGACTAAAAACTCTTCACGGGTACATTATAGTACATCAAAAACCAAAACTTCTGACTATTCTAACCTAAACCTAAGTGTTCATAGACCATGCTTAACTTATTCAAGCTAAAGGAGAAGTTCAGAGGAGAGTTTGAATACCATATGGTGAATGATATGGTAACAATACTTCCTTTTGGTTTGACAGATGGACTATTTTGGGTTCTCTTAATGAGGTATAAGAGCCCAACTCTCTTAGGAAGTTAATTCTTGAAGACACTTTAGTTAAACAAGCTTTAACCATGCATTGAAATGCCCGTGCAAGGTGGAGCTATAATTAAGCCCTATTGGTTTAGCTAATCCCAGATCAAGTAGAAAAACAATAGGCAAAGAAACTTTAATAATAAATCCTATAGGGAGCTTTTAAAGAGTACAAGAAAGGAGGTCCTATGGCATAGACTGGTCTAGTATAGATATGCTTATCCTAGTAGTTCAGTTGTGCTATAGCTATCTATAAAGGGGAAATTAAGCACAAGGCTAAAGAAGTTCCTCATATTATGTGTATTCATAAGGAGGAAACAACAAATCACTTATTATTTGAATGCTAATACATATCCTAAGTATAGGCATAAATCAAAAGTCTATGTGAGGTCCATATGCCATCCTCAAACTGGTAAGACCTCATCTATTGGTGCAACAAAAATCATAAAAATAAATATGTGGACTCGACAATGTCTAAACTAACACTAAGAAATATGGTATATGGCATATGGTTGGAGATAACTAGAAGAATTTTCAAAATGAAATCAAGAGATACATGAAGTTTGTTGATTGCAATTGTGAACATCATAAGAGAGTAGTTAATAGTACATCAGAGACAAACAAAATGCAATAAAGAAATAATACATAAATGGAGAATACCATAGCCCTTCATGTCATGCAGGAAGTAGGTAAAGCAGAAAGCAAAGATTACAAAGGAAGTGATTTTGAACATAACATCAATTCAACAAAGGGACATGAACTAAGCATCATTTAATAGTGTATCATACAAGCTAGCCATACATGCAAAGGTTATACATAGTACCTACAGTAGTAGTAATGCAGGGGAGGAACGAATTAACTCTTCCATAGAGTGTTGAAGGAACTTGAGGAACACAGATGAAGAAACCATGCAACCACAAGAAAGACATAAAGCCATAAAGTTGTTCACACTAGCATGAAGATCTACTAGGAAATAAGCATCAAAATGAGTTTTGATTTTAGGTAGCTTGAAGAAGATAATGTCTCAAAGGCTAAAGGAGTTAATACAAAGGTAAAAGACACGTGTAATATGTTGCAGCATGAGAGCACTTTGTGTGCACAATTTTGTTCATAGTTGACTGAATTATATTTAAACTCTAAAAAAATATTTTATTCTTATGATGACTCTCCAATCTAAACCAAACCCTAACTTGCTCCCCTAACACTGAATGAAATTATCACCTCGAGCATAAGAACAAAAATGATAAATCATCAATATTTTTAGAAGCAGATATTGTAATGGACAAGTGTTTGTTTCATGTGTTATGGTGAGTTGGAGAAGCTTAATTTAAAACAGAAAGTAGTAGGAAGTAAAGCAAATGTTTGTGTTCTTGACAATTCAAGGAAAAGGTGGAGACATCTATAAAAGTATAAAGTCTTCTCCCTTTCATGCTCTTCTCTCTCTTGTGTTCCTCTATTCTCCACAATTTTTTTGCTTCTACTAGCCACCTTCATTGCTTTTTCTGTCCCTCTCATATATTCTCTCCTTTTCAGTTTTATTCCCTCTATCTTAATCGTTTTTTTTTTCCGTTTGTTGGTGCTCTCATTAAACAGTCAAATGCCCATTCTTTCTCTTATTTGCTCTTTGGGTTATTACTTGGAGGTTGGAAGAAATTAGGAACTAAGTTTTATTGAGAATTTGGGTTCTTTGCTAGAGAATTTTGTTTAATTAAATCAATTAGTTAATTAGGATTAATTATAATTAATTAGTTTTAATTATGAATTTAAAATAAAAATTTAGAAAATTTAACTTATATTGATATGTAAGGTCCATTATGCCATGTAGCATAGTGAGCCCCATATATCTAATCAAATTTTTAAAATTTGAGCCACTTGTGATAAATGATACATAATAAATCAAAATTTAACTTTATTTATTTTTCTATCCACTCAAGTTTTATTTTGAACGTTTTATAAACGTTAAAGTTTGCTTTAAACACTTCAAAATGTCATAATTAAACTTATATTTTGATGGAGACATTAAAGGTCTAATTTACACTTATTGTCTTTAAATATAAGAAAGAACAAGTTTGCCTACACTAACATAGAACAAAAATTATTTGACAAATTTTCTAGTTATCCATTGGAATTTACCCACTCTAAGCCTAATGGTAATTTACTTTATGGATGCACCACTTAATTCCTTGCATTTGGAGTATGAGCTCAGCTCAATCAAATTCATGCCAAAACTAGAATTATGTCATTTTAGGTTAACTAATTAAAATGACATTATTTTAGTACGTGAGTTCTTTAAACTATAGACAAAAATGACATTATTTTAGTTAACATTAGAAAACCAGTAGACTAAAATATCATTTTAACTAGTTTTACTAAAACAACATGATTAAACTGGACCAGACCTTCAACTTAAGCTTAACTTAAAATATAATCAACCCACATGTTAATTTTAAATCAGAGTAGGCTGAGTTTACCATCCTTAGCCTTTGTTTGGTTGGACTTATACCAGTAGAGCTTTTTCTGTAGATCTTTTCTGAGAATAAATTTTTTAAGAAGCCAGTTAACTGTTTAACTGTCATTTAAAAAAAGTTTTTTTGAAAGAGCTTTATACAGTAGACTGTTTGGCAACATAAAAATAAAATTTACTTTTAATTTTAATTTCAACTATATTTTATTTTGTAATAAAAATTATTGAAAGTATATTAAACAATATGCAAAGCACAATATATTAATTATTATATAATTTTAAAATATATGAAACATAAATCAAAATATATCTAGCTAAATCTTTTATATAAATTATAACATAAGTAAACTAATATTATAACATATAAAAAACCAAATAATATTATATAAATCCCAAAATAAATACTCAAGTTGAGTAAATAGTTAAATACATAATAAAACAACTGCGCAAGGGATTAGAGAAGATGTGTTTGCAAGATAAACATGAAGATGAGTTTGTAGATATTGTGGGAATTATGTATAAAACATAAGGACAAAAGGGACTAAAAATAGACTCGTTAATTGATCTAAAAAATCTACCATTTTTTAGAAGCTCCAAATTTGAGCTTCTTAAATAACTGTATTTTGGCTGTCAAAAAAGTTATATCTATTAAAAAAGTACTTTTTTATTTTACAGCTAAATACTCATTTTTTTAAGGTTTTTATAGTGAAAAAATTACTTATTAACTTCCCAAAAGTTCTTCTAAAAGGCACTTGGTCTATAATTCCCATGTGTCTATATATTTTTTCTAAAAACATAAGCCTTACTTATGACAGATTCTCATTGGCTTTTCTGTTCTTTCTTAGTTGTCAAAGAGAGTTGATCATCAGAGATGATGGGAAAATTAGGCTACCAACTAATCCGTGGGAGACGTTGTATCAGTTCTTACTTCTTAGTATACTTTTGAGGAGGTTGAGAATTTGATGGTGTTTTTACTTTTTATCTCTTCAGATATAATATATATATATAATCATTTACGCTTAATTTTGGGATCGTAGAGATTTGAGTCAAATGCTTGAGAAATTCGAGCCAAAATACGTAAATTAAAGCACAGAAGTGGTGGTCACTGGTCACATATGTTCTTTAGTCCACAATAAGTAACGCATCAGCAAAAATGACTAGGACCGACGAGGGAAAGTCTCTTCACTTTCCAGGGACGAAGTTGGTGGCGTAAGCCCAAGCATTGTTGGCCACTGGGTCAGCGATATGATCATAGAGGTTCTCAATAGGACCCTTTCCCGTGACAATTGCCTGAACGAAGAATCCGAACATTGAGAACATGGCCAATCGACCATTCTTAATTTCCTTCACCTTCAACTCGGCAAATGCCTCAGGATCATCAGCCAATCCTAGAGGGTCAAAAGCACCACCAGGGTAAATTGGGTCGAGTCCTTCACCGAGCGGTCCTCCACCAACTCTGTAACCTTCGACGAAACCCATGAGAACAACCTGACATGCCCAAATAGCAAGAATGCTCTGAGCGTGGATCAGGTTGGGATTGCCAAGGTAGTCAAGACCACCTTCTGAGAAGATTTGTGCACCAGCCTTGAACCAAACTGCCTCACCAAACTTGACACCGTTCCTTGAGAGGATTTCAGGGAAGACACAACCAAGAGCCCCCAGCATTGCCCATCTGCAGTGAATGACCTCAAGCTCACGGTTCTTGGCGAATGTCTCAGGGTCTGCTGATAAACCAGCAGTGTCCCATCCATAGTCACCTGGGAATTCACCGGTCAGGTACCTTGGGGTTTGTTCAGAGAAAGGTCCCAAGTACTTCGGACGGTCTGGGCCATACCTGTTAGACAAGTTATACTGATCATTGCGGAGTGAAAACATACGTCTTCTGGATTTTATTCAGACACGTATCAAATGCCTAAAGTCTCCACCAGAAATTCTACTTGTTCTCTTTTTTTTTTCCCTAGGTATCTACTATGGAGAGATGTAAACTTCTGCTTGTTGGTTACGATTAAAGATCTATCCAAAGCTGACTTTAATCCACTGTTTATGCCTATTTATAGCCAGAAACATGAATTTCTTAAGCCTCTCATATCATTGACCTCTACGAAATCTGGAATAATGATCCGGTAATGGTAGAAGTGTGTGTGGATAAATACACAAAAAGTCCAATGATTTAAAACTCTCAACACGGTCATTCGACCTCATCGAAAGCATGTTACTACGCATATGCGATTAAAGATGAACATAACTGTTCAATATGAAGAGCTAAGTAGTAACCAGATCTCAGAAAGGTGTGATGTTCACAAGATTCGAGTAAACTTACCAAATGCTTTCAGGGGCACTTTTCACGGTCCTTCGCATGGCGACACGGCCACCTCCGAAGGAACCAACCTTGCGGGAAAGCTCATTTGCCTGCTTCAAAGCTGTCTGGCCAGAAAAAGCAGATTGTTGGATAGCAGAGGTTGCCATGTCCAGCTAACTGAGACGGGTGAAAGTGCAACTATAGTTTCAGTTCAAACTATGCTTCTGTGACTGTAATCAAGAGGAATGGGAAATGAGAGTTATATTGGACATAAGAAGATGTTGTGGATCAGGAAATCTACACATCAGCAACATCCCATTGGTTAATGGATTGAGAGTGGATTTGGATGTAGATATCTTGGGCGGGGTTAGAGGCTCTACGTACGCCATGTAAGCTTCAAAGATCATGTTGGTTGGATGCTTTCCTTGGGGGAATACAAGCCACGTATTTTCTTTTGGACTGTTAACCAAACCACAACGGTAGAAATCTGCTGAAATCCCAATTTGAATCTCAAATTTCGATTGTCAAAATCTTACTGCCTCTCGTAATTAGAAATTGGATTGTCACATGTTTGCTTAGGACACTATATATCAATCGAGCATTGATCGTCCTGACCAACGGAATGATATTAGTTTTATTATAGCATCAAATTTGGATCCTCCATACAACACACAAGACAAATAACCATGCTTGGGGTATTTATAATTGTCAAAAGTCACACGTAATATTCGAACCATCAAAAAGTTAAACCACAACATCCAAAAAGTTACTCTGTGCAAGCAATTCAAAATTCTAATTAAAACTTCTTAACTTACTAGCCACTTGTTAGATAATCATTCTAGGCATCTTATAACATTTATCTTTGTTGGGAAATCGGGTCTGGATCTGATTCGACCGCAGCGAAATAATCACGAAACTTTTTTGTAACTTTTGATTTCCCGAAAATCAAGATCTATTTAATTCTATAAAATTATTAACACGAATCATAATAAAGCGAAAATTTAATTCGTACTTTATTCCGAAACTTGATCTTTATCTTGATGCATCCCTCGAACCGTTTATGAAACTAATCCGTCTCAGCCACCGTAGTCGCACAAGTGTCCGACCTCTAACGATATCCACAGAACAGGTTGAAAGAACTCTATAACTTTTACAGAGAGAGTTAAGCATGAAGTGCTAGCTACATAGAGCTTAAGCCTATTTATAATAAGCTTAGGACGTTTTAGTAATTAAATTGAAATTAAATACTAATTTCAATTAAACTTTAATTAAAATTACAAACAATT
>JANZLH020000107.1:856989-871164 GCA_026770325.2 Erythroxylum fimbriatum
GTAATATTCTCTTAACTTGTTCGTGTGAATACCGTTAGAGGACAAATACGTATGAAACTACAATCGTCGCAATGAGTCAATTTAAAAATGATTAAAGAGAAATAGCAAGAAAATAATCAGGTTACATATTAAAGTACAATTTATGTTTATTTTATTATATTTTATATATTAATCATGATATAAAATTAAAGTTATATTGACTTTTGAAATGTTAGATACATTTTTTAATTATTCCAAATGGAATTTCTTCTTGATTTCCCAACATTATAGACGGTCGTCTTATTATTACAGTAAGTCCTCTCACAAAATTTTAAGCTTTTAAACAGGATTAATAGCATCGCCATAAGAAGTTGACGATATTTTGCCCTTAAATCTTTATACAAGTCGCCCTTCTGGATTTGATGAATAGTACACAACTGGTGGGCTAAGGTAAGGAGCGCACGAAGAGGACACGGATTAACTGACCATTAAAAAAACGCGGTTTTGTACTTCCTCAATAATTGCACAGGACCTAGGCCTAGGGCCACTTTCCCGTTCTCTGTTTAATCTAAGTTTGAAGGTTTCAACGTCTCGTATTGACGCTTATTGGCAGTTGGCAGAGAAAATAGGCTTTTTGGAGAGAATAACATCCCATCTTTATAATTTGTTTCTCTTCCATTTGCTATCGCTAGCATCTTTTGTCTCTCCTCTTTGTTTTTCTACGATTCTCCTATATCTCTACAGGGTGGCCATTTGATCTTCTTGAGTATGAATTTTTCAAGCTCGATTATTTAGACTCTTTTTATCATCCTTTTAAGTTATATCTGAAAGCTTTTTCTATTCACCAATCGTTTCAATCTTTTCCCACCTTGTTTCTCTTAAAAGTTGGTTGCTTTGATGCATTTCAATGAATTCCACGCTGTCCCTTTTTCTCTCTCCGTACAAACTGCCTTCTAATTCTGTCATCTCACAGTTTTAATACGGTAATCGATCTGGGTTGTCTTTCTTGACCTCAAAGTTTTTAGCTTTCCTCCTTCCAAAACATACTTTTCATATTCAATTTTAGTTCTTCAAATTGAACATAGGAGGCGGATTTGTTTTGGAGATTAAGATGATGATGATGACTATGGAAGGAATGATGGATAAGGGGGTGTTGGATGACATAATAAGGAGGCTGTTGGAGGGCAAAGGAGGCAAGCAAGTGCAGCTCTCTGAGGCAGAGATCCGTCAATTATGTGTTAATGCACGACAAATCTTCCTCTCTCAGCCTAATCTCCTTGAATTAAAAGCTCCCATTCGCATATGTGGTCAGCATTTACCTTATCCTCTTGATATTTATTCCTTATCCTGGTATTCGATTGTGCTCTTCCATGTTTACTTGGTATCATGCGGTATTGTAATTTTCATTTGGATGCCGAACGATTTTTTGAATGGAATCGTTGAGAGAGGTTTTTGTAAAATGGTGGGTATCAGTTCGGGCTTTTGTATCTTTTTTTTTTTTTTTTTGGGTTGGTAAGGAATTAGTAACGATATATATTTTCCCTCCATATTGGGACGGTCTGCACATATGGATCATTTGATGAACTGCTTTTTAACCTTGGCATATCAGTCCGATTTTGGTACTTATGTAGGGTATTCATGTTAGTGGGGATAAAGCGGTTGAATTTTAGGGGGAGATGATTGGAGAGGAGGGATTGATATTAATATCTAGTAATTATAATTTGTGTTCTTCCGATTGCATTTTCTTCTCAGTCCCATGATTGAATGTATTGGTGAAATGAGAAACCTGGGTAGTCATCTTCATTTCGTACAATTCACTCTCAATCGGTATATATCTAACCTATTGCCCTGTTCCAGGTGATATACATGGACAATATCAAGACCTTTTGAGGGTATTTGAGTATGGTGGATACCCGCCATCTGCTAATTACTTGTTTCTTGGAGATTATGTTGATCGAGGGAAGCAAAGTTTGGAGACTATATGTCTGCTTCTGGCCTACAAAATCAGATATCCTGATAAAGTTTACCTCTTAAGGGGAAACCATGAGGATGCAAAGATCAACAGAGTATATGGATTTTATGATGAGTGCAAAAGGAGATTCAATGTGAGGCTTTGGAAAATATTCACGGACTGCTTTAATTGTTTGCCGGTGGCCGCACTCATTGACGAAAAGATACTATGTATGCATGGAGGACTGTCTCCAGAGATGGAAAGTTTGGACCAAATAAAGGAAATCTCCAGACCGACTGAAATTCCAGACAGTGGACTGCTATGTGACCTCCTTTGGTCAGATCCTGATGCTAAGGTTGATGGCTGGGCAGACAGCGATCGAGGGGTGTCGTGTACCTTTGGGGCTGACAAGGTGGCGGAGTTTCTCGAAAAGAACGACCTTGATTTGATTTGCCGAGGTCACCAGGTAAGGCTATACCATTTCAAGATGGTATGTTCTGGACTGGAACCAATCTTTTCTAATTTTGTATTGTATTTAGGTGGTGGAGGACGGATACGAGTTTTTTGCGAAGCGAAGATTAGTGACAATATTTTCGGCTCCAAATTATGGTGGCGAATTCGACAATGCCGGCGCTTTATTGATTGTAGACAACTCACTAGTGTGTTCGTTCGAGATATTAAAACCAATGATTTCAGCAAGCAGTTCAAAATTGCCCCTGAAAAAGGTAAAGAAAACCTTCATTCATATGAATACTGATTTCTTGTTAATTGATTTCCTCCTTGTTTTTGTTCAAACAGCCACCGAAAATTGGAGGCGCCTAAAAAGGCTTCTGAAGAATCCAGAACAGTTCTGCAAGGGAAACCCAACTTGAATTAACGAAGAGAATCGTTTAAGTTTAATCCTCTCTTCCTTAATTCAAGTAGCAGATATTTTTTAATAGCAATTCAACTAATTATTTGACATTTTATCTGCAGGAAAGTTTTTATTACGTACATTGGGTAATGTGCATGTGCTACTTGTAACTATCAATTTGAGTATATATGTGAATATCCCTTCCAATTTGTATAACTAGTCTAAGTTGACTAAGGTATGTTTGCGAGTTTAGGATGGAATGGTAATTAATGGAACAGAATTGAATTGAGTGGAATGGAATGGAATGAAATAGGCCACTCCATTGTTTGGAAGTTTAAATAAAATAAGAGAGGGACTTCTTTGACCATTGTTTGGAAGTGATACTAAAAATGAATGGAATGGAATGACTTGTATTTTTTTTTCCAAAATTACCCTTGTAACAAAATATGCATAGTTGTCATGAAACTATTTTAGTAACCCCAAAGCATTTTAAATTGTAGGATGTCCAAACACATAACATAGGATAAAACACACATCCTTCGATTTACAAAACTTTCCAAACACATAACACATAATAAGCGTACGTCCATCGATGAACAAAGAAGACGACACCAGCATCAATAAAAATTTATGATTTCTTCACATTCAAAAAGTATCAAGAAGATGAATACAGAAGAATAGTCGATGCTTACCTGATGAAACGAAGACAGATGACCATAGCAGCTGTGGAGAAAAACGTTCATCAATGGAAGAAGCCAGTTGAAGGAGAAACACAATAGACGTAGTAACATGTAGCTGCGTAGGTATTTGCTGGACTGGGGTTGTAATTTTATTAATTTTTTTAGGGTACTTTTGTCATTAAATTAGGAGTTGGAAGGCAAGCCATGCCATTCCATCCCTGACCCCTCAATTTGGGGGATCACAAAATATTGAATTTTAGATGGCAAAGGATGGCTTCCAAAGCCATTAATTGTCATTCCATCCTATTTTAAAATAGACTCCCAAATAATGGCCTGAGTCATTTGGGCCATTCCATTCCATTCTCTTCCATCTCTCTACCCACGTCCAAACATACCCTTAACAAAGATGTGGAAATTATTTTGCGTTAGAAATTCTTGACTATTACGGTTTTGAATAGTAAGTGGCAACTTGAGTTGTGCTATTGTATTTGTACCCAGAACCAAACCCTTTCTTTTTCATACTTGATGAACTAAGATTTCTCTCTCTCTATCTTTGGACGAATAGGCGTCACGAGTCCACACATCAGTGAAAAACTCAACACCCTCACATTACTGGTGGCTTTCAGTTTAGCCCTTTCATTCTGTTTCTACGAGTGAAAGGGGAAAGAGTAAGAGCCAAAAGGAGAGAGCTTTGGATCTATCCATGGCTGATACAGCCACAAAGCACTTCTCCGTTAACGGAGAAACCTTCTTTTCAGACCTCAGCACCCTACCTTCACTTCTCAGAACCAGAAGAACAATGACTTTTATATATGGGTTCATGTTCGCTTTTGTCGTTTTCACTGCTTTCCTGGCTTTCAGCCCTTCTGCAAACTCATCTTCTTCTTGGTTCGTCAATATTTTCAGCACCACTACAACTTCTTCCGATTCTTACAGATCTAATTTTTCTTCTGTATTCTCTTTTTTCTTTCCCAACAACAACATTAGCAACTTCACTACCTCTTCTTCACAGCAGCCCCATGTCTTTTCTTCTAAAAACAGCACCGACAGATCTAATGGCACCACATCTCAACCCGTTGTCACGCTTGAACAAGAACCCACTTTAAAGAATCAAACTAGGAGTGCAGACAATTTTACTGAATCTACAGAATTGCAGACAAATGCCAGCACAAGTTCTCCAAATGTGAATAAAGAACTAGCGAACGGTAACAACCATACTCAAAATCCAGAGAATTCAGAAATTGAAGAAACTTCGAAACTAAATCAGACTGCAACTGGAGCGCCCAAGGCAACCGTGACTGTAAACCAAAGTGTCAAATCGCCTGAAAATACCGGTCCTTTTGGGGAGAAACATTCAGGAAATCAAGATGACGAAGTGACTGACAAGGGATTGAAAGCAAATTACACGGATTCGTTGTCTAAAAAACAGAGTAATGGGACAAAACAGAGCAATGGGGTAGACAATTGGATGCAGAATTTAGCTAAGTGTAATTTGTTTGATGGAGAATGGGTGATGGATGATTCCTATCCACTTTATAAACCTGGCTCTTGTTCACTAATTGATGAGCAATTCGATTGCATTCGCAATGGTCGGCCTGATAAAGACTACCAGAAGTACAAGTGGAAGCCCTACGGTTGCAATTTGCCAAGGTATGCGTTGAAGTAGTTATCTAGATTAGCTACGTCTTGTTAATCTACGTTTGATGTCGAGTTAGTTAGTAGAAATTATAGCTGATCTCATCTGGGCCGAAGTTTCTAGCCTTTTTTTTTTTCCTTCGGTATGCTTACTGTATGTCTATTACCAAATTTCAGTGTTTGGTTTCCTAGAAATTCTTGATCATTTATGAATTCCGGATTTGGGGTTTGTTTCTAGTAAGAGTTCCGTGGCTTGTTCTTGCCACGTTCAGTTGATTTACTTCTTAAACTCCTAGTTTGTTCCTTAGATTCTAATAAGCTAATGAGTTCCATTCATGATTTCAACAACAATCCTGCTAATGCCTTTTGGCTTCAATGACTAATTGTTATAGGTTGAATGCTGCCCATATGTTGGAGATGTTAAGAGGAAAACGTCTGGCTTTTGTGGGTGATTCTTTGAACAGGAATATGTGGGAATCCTTGATCTGCATTCTGAAAGGCGCAGTAAAGGATCAGAACAATGTTTATGAAGCCCACGGGAGGAGTTCTTTTCGTGGGGAAGCTTTTTATTCTTTCATATTTAAGGTATGCTATTGAAATTCGACCTAATAATATGAAAGTTTGGCTATGTTTCATTCTACTTGTTTTTTTTGTGTGTGTGTGGATGAAACCTAAACCTTGTAAATTCTTTTTTTTTTGGTGGGTGATGGGTAGGATTATGACTGCACTATAGAATTCTTTGTATCTCCTTTCTTAGTTCAAGAGTGGGAGGTACAAGACAAGAATGGAAGAACGAAGGAAACACTTCGACTTGATTTACTTGGAAGGTCTTCAGAACAATATAAAAGTTCAGATATCATAGTATTCAACACCGGGCACTGGTGGACTCATGAGAAAACTTCCTTGGGGTGAGTTCTTAGTTACTCTTGAATGTGATGTTGTTGAGACTCTAACGATCCCTACCTTTGGCAAACAAATTCAACTAAGCTGGTCATCTTGGTTTTCAGGAAAGATTACTACCAAGAAGGGAGCCATGTATACGAGGAACTGAATGTTTTGGAGGCATTTAGAAAGGCTTTAACAACGTGGGCCAGATGGGTGGATGCCAATATAAATCCATTCAAGTCTATGGTCTTCTTTAGAGGATATTCTGAGTCGCATTTCAGGTATGATAGGAAAATTTAATAATCTCTACATTGGTGGTAGACTGTCTTTTTAATCATTCTCTGATTCCATTCAGTGCCTCTTTTCTGAGATTGTTACGTGTTCTTGCTCAAAGTCTTACTTTTTCCTTCACAAGAAGGTGTAGATTTGAGGGTGGAATTGTAATTGTGGAGGGTTCATTTATATTAGAATTTCTGATCAATCAAACTCAAAACTCTCTTCAATGTTTTGATACAGCGGCGGGCAATGGAACTCAGGTGGAGCGTGTGACAGCGAAGTTGAGCCCATCAAGAATGCAACATACCTAAGGGAGTATCGACCAAAGATGATGGTGCTGGAGAAAGTATTGAGAGGAATGAAAACTCATGTCACATACTTGAATGTTACACGGATGACAGATTACAGGAAGGATGGGCATCCATCCATTTATAGGAAGCAGAACTTATCAGACGAGGAGAGGAGATCGCCTCTGCACTACCAGGACTGCAGCCATTGGTGTCTTCCTGGTGTGCCAGACGGTTGGAATGAGATTCTTTATGCTGAGCTCTTAATAAATGCAAACCAGAACGTCCAGGCAGAGAAGAGACACAGGTAAATGAACCTGATGCAAACTACGTTCTTGAGAGGCTGCATACGACGTTAAATCACACGTAAATGCACCAAAATTCTTCCGTTTTTTCCATTATACGTGGGCGAAAGATCCGAGTGGTATAGACTATTATCTCCATAAATTATGAGATAAAATGTAAGTCAGAGTAGTTTCTATGCTATGACAATACATATATAACATAGCATTTGTCTATACATATGCACAAAAAAACAGAGAGAAATCAACAACACTATTTTGTTACATTATTTTCGGTTCAGCCTCAAATTTAGCTTGTTTAGGGTTGTAAATATTTAGTCTAATTTGTCTAAATATATGAGAGTGACTCTGCAATTTTGTTTCCTTGTTGGTAGAGGTGACGAGCAACTTTTATTTATGGCCAAATTGTTTTGGTAGTCGGTTTATGTATAAAGTAGTATTGGGTGGTTATTTCAATTTGACATTTTGTGTGGACTGTTTGGTTCACTATAAATAAAGTCTTTTTAAATTGAAAAGAGGAAACACTGGAACATGATTTATTTGAATAAAGTTCCAAGGCGTCGGTGTCATGGTCTGATATTGTCAGCGATTGCTCCGTCTGATAGAGAGAGAGAGAGCCGCTGTCCTGGACCACCTTCATAAACCCTTTGGACAACAAAAGGGGTCAGTAAGAATTGCAAAATAGATTAAAAATTAATGTTTTAAGAAGCAAATCGAAAGTAAATGATTTAAAGTTTAAAAATTTTAATTAATTTAATTAAAAAATTAAAATTGTAATTATAAAAAGTTATTAAATAAAAATTAATTGATTTATAAGAATTTATTAATAAATTAATTGATTTTAATAATAATAAATTGAGTCAAAAAATTAAAAAGTTTTTATTTGTAATTTTAAATCTTGAAATGTTTTTTGAGTTAACCCCATTAAAAAACCAAATCAACGCTAGTTATTAACATTTTTTTGTTAAATCAGAAAATTTTATAAAGATCTAAATGAATGTACAACGTTAAAGACTATTCAATCAGTAGTCTCCTAAGACACTAGAACAAACTATCCTATCCATATGCACTTGTTGAATAAAGGGGCTTGGTGACACAAGGGGGAGTACAAAAATAAGAGCATAGAGGCTCCAAAACCCCTTACATCTCACCCTCCCTTCCAGAACAATTCATCACACTAATGTTCCAACCTT
Organism: Erythroxylum fimbriatum; assembly: GCA_026770325.2. NCBI lineage: Eukaryota > Viridiplantae > Streptophyta > Magnoliopsida > Malpighiales > Erythroxylaceae > Erythroxylum > Erythroxylum fimbriatum. Next base: position 865,031 of record JANZLH020000107.1, read on the forward strand.
AGCCACATTAGAACCCAACAGTGACCAGACATATGTTAATCTCCAACAATCAGAATCATAAGCCAAATAAGACAATACAAACTTAAGAAAACATAAGCTATATGGTCTCCTAATCCTTCTGTTAGTAGAATTGAATCTTAGGAGATCTCCATGGATACTGTCACTTTGTTGCTATGAACTATGGAGGAAATTGGAATCTCCAACTCACTTCCTGTCTGCTCTTATGACGATGACTCACATGCTGTTTGGCAAATGAAGTTCCTGCACTATCAAACCTGCAGAAGAAAAATGTTAGGAAAATTGACACTTTTTATTTGTGTTACCTCCTCTAGGTGTTTGAGCTCTGAATGTCTATAACTTGGGAGATTACTCTGAGGCTCACACTCCCAACATCATTGGCTTCATCTTTAAAGGTTCTAGCATTCCTTTCAGCCTATATATGGTAAACAATAGTGGAAAGAAGGATTGGGAAATTTTGGGTGTCTAAAGGTCTTGACTGGGAGGAAATATTATACCAAGAGAGAATAGAAGGAAGGTTTGGCTGAATAGGGATAGGTAAGTGAAAGTGTGAGGTGCATTGGTCCTAAACCAATTTAGAGAATGGACATGCAAAAAACAAGTGGCCATTGGTTTCATTTGCCGAAAAACACAAGGAACAGTGTTTAGGAGTTTGGAGGTATGAGAGCTTATGACATATTTGTAACTTTTCAAGGAAAGCAAGCCAGAGGATAAAGATGCACCTCGGTCTACTTCCTTTGAACCATACTAGCTTATGCCAAGGTACTTCCTGTAAAGGAGGTCTTAAGAATTTATAGGCTGAGTCATTGGTATACTGTCTTGTGGGGCTAGCTAACCATTCCAGACAATCAGATTGGGTACTATTGGGTTGGTATGAAGGTGTCTTAAGGTTCCTTATGATCTCAATGGATGTCGCATGCCACCGCCACTCATCATGGTTGATTACTGCAGCTACTCTAGCTGTCATTGGAAGCTCCGAGCCATTAATTTCCCTTGGAGAAGAGAATTCTGCAATATTCCTCTCGAGTGCCATGGGTCCTGCCATAAAAGAGTAGATATACTATTGCCTATCCTAAATCTGAATTGGTTCCACAGTTTGTCCTGTACATATAAAATTTTCCTCCAACTCCAAGAACTATTAGAGGTAGGTTGAGCATTCCAGAAGTTTTGTCGTCTCAGGATGATAGTATTCACCTATTTTACCCACAGTGCCTCCTTATCAACAAAAAGAATCCAGATTCGTTTTCCTAACAGGACATGGTTCCAGGTAGTCAAATGTTTCACTCCTAAACCTCCCTCCTTTTTCGCTCTACAAATATTACTCCACTTAACCTTGGCATGAAGTTTTGAATCTACTGTCCCAGACCACAAAAAATTCTTGAGCTTAGACTCTATCTCTTTAAGGATGGAAGAAGGGAGTACAAAGTGGGTAGACCAATAAACTTGAAAAGAAGAGAACTAATATAACCAATTGGATTCTACCTGCATAAGAGAGACTTTTGTTAGTCCATCTGTTGATCCTCTTATCTATTTTGTCCAAAAGAGGAAGGCAATCCCTCCTAAATAGCCGACCTGGACTGAGGGGGACCCTTAAGTACCGTATGGGAAGAGTACCTTGCTGGAGACCAGAAATAAGTTTCATTTGATGAGTCAGATAATTCACATCTGGAGATAAAAAAAATATTGAATCTAGGAAGTATTCATATCCATGCCAGAAAACATAGAGAAAGTACACAAGGAATCTAGCAAGGTCTGAGTAGATAACAAATCTACATGGCAAAACATCAAAAGATCGTCAGCAAACAGAAGATGAGTGAGTTTAAGGCTTTGGCATCTCCAATGATATTTAAAAGAAGGGATATTCTTTGTATAAGCTTTCAAATTTCTGGAGAAAACTTCCATACATAGTATAAAGAGGAAAGGTGATAAGGGATCGCCTTATCTTAAACCTGACTTGCCTTTAAATTTTTTTGAGGGGGATCCATTGATAAGGACTGAATAGGAGGGAGTAGTTATGCATTCTGTGACCCAACCTAAGAACATCAAAGGAAGGCCAACTGCTTCTAGAACATTAAGAAGAAAATCCCATTGAATTGAGTCGTAGGCTTTTTGAAGGTCTACTTTAAAAGCACACCTCCTCTGATTATTAGAAAGGTGATAGTTCTTGAAGATCTCTTGGGCCAATAGGATATTGTCCCCTATTCGACGGTACTTAATGAAAGCACTCTGATTGGGGCTAACAATGAGAGGAAGGATTTCGCGGAGTCTATTGGCTAAGATTTTAGCTATCACCTTATAGATCATATTGCAACAAGAGATAGGTTGATAGTCTAAAACTATGGAAGGGTGAGCTTTTTTGGGAATGAAAGAGATGAAAGTGGAGTTGAGCTCTTTGAGGAGTTTCATATGATGAAATTTTTTTGCATGGCTAGTGTGACTTCTTCGATAATACGCCAGATTTGTTTGAAGAAGAACCCATTAAACCCGTCTGGGCTCGGAACTTTATTGGACTGTAAAGAGTTGAAAGCCTCCCTAATCTTTTGAGTTGAAACTTCAGCAATAAGAGAGCTAGAAAGGTTTTCAGACAAGGGGATAAGAAAAAGATTTCCCACAAACTCTTTAGAAGAGTGGAGTAACTTTTGAGCTCCTATAGTACCTTGAAAATATGCAAGGAATTGATCTTGAATTTTTGGGAGCCCTATAATTCTATTCCCATTCCCCACGTCTAGTGAGTGTATGGAATTCCTATTTCTATTGTCGAGGAGTGAGTTATGAAAGAATTTGGTGTTTCTATCCCCTTCTCGAAGCCATTTGACCCTAGAAGTTTGTCTATAAAAAGATTCCTAATCCTCTAAGGCTCTGAATAGCTCATTAATAGCTGCGGATTCCTGATAGATCAGATGAGAGGATCCAGGTAAAAGCCGCATTTGATCCTGAAGGAGATTAAGATTTGCTTGGCATCTCTCTACTATAGTGTTCACATCCCCTACCTGCCTAGAGTTCATGACTTTGAGAGCTTTTTTAACAATCTTTAGCTTAGACACAACACAGTACATTGGAGTGCCTTGAGCTAGAGTGGACCAAGCTTCCTCAACTGTTTGCAGGAAATTGGACTAAGAAGCAAGAAAATTAGAGAACCTGAAAGGAAAATTTCGCTTTTGCTGCTGAATAACCGACCTAACTACTAAAGGAGAATGGTTAGAGATGTGAGGATTATGAATGACACAGTAAGAATTAGGAAACCTGAGACTCCATGTCGAGTTGATGAGGGTTCTATCCAGCTTCCTAGCAATGAAAGACTCACCACTTTGTTTATTGTTCCAAGTAAAGGGTGGACCATTAGAGTTTAGGTCAAACAAACCATTTTTCCCTACAAACTGTCAAAAGTCCGTCATCCCACTCATGGTAGTGGAGCTAGAGTGATCAACCTTATGAGGCAATAAAATTGCATTAAAATCTCCTGCAAGAATCCAAGGGGATTGACCTACTGAAGGGGTGATGTTGGACAAACTTGACCAGAGGAGCTTCCTATGGTTGAGGTTATTTGCCCCATAGACACAAGTTACCAGAAAAGATTCAGAACAGTTCCTAGGGAGCAGTTCCAGATGAATAAATTGGCCAGAAGCATTTTTGATTGAGCATAAAAGGGGAGCAGGATTCCAGGCAATCACAATCCTAGCATTGGGAGAATGTTCTAAATTACTGTAATAGTACCATCTAGGAAACAAAGAAGTGCAAACTTTATTCAAATAAGAGAGAGATCTAATCCTGGACTCGACTAAACAAACAAAAGAAACTGAGACTCTTTTAAGCCAAGCTTGAACAACTAGTTGTTTACGGGGGTTATTGAGACCCCTAACATTCCAAAAAACCACATCCATAATCCAAAAACCAAAACTCAAACTCACAACCTACTTCTGTTTCTTCCTAGTTTTCCCATTAGTCCGCACTGTTAGTTCCCCCTCTGCCCTTCCCTTAGTACCAGGACTATGTGGAACCAAATCAGCAGTGGGAGAGGAAGGTAAATCTACTTGAGTTACTGTAGAAGTGTTGATGGCTTCTTTGTCTCCTCTAAATTCGTCTTGTATTTTTAGAGTCAGGTTTAGTTTTGGAGGACCCCCTGCTAAGATTGCTTCTTGACCATCTTGCTTTGTCATATGAAGAAAATGTTCCTGTAGTGGAGGGACGTGCTCCTTGTATGGCTCGGATGAAGTCTCTGGTGCGCAATTATCTGCCTGACTTGGGTCTGTTATCGCACGGTTAAGCTCTGGTGTCAGGTGCAAAGGAGAAGAAGTGTTTGGGTGCTGTTCCTTGTTTTTTACCAACTCTTGTTGGAAACTAATCTCAAAGACTCTTCCTATAGGGTCCCATTCCTTTTTGTGCTCTTGTGGGTCTGGCCTCCATTCGTATTCAATCCAGATCTCCTTAAACAGAATTTGCCCCGCCTCACTGTACGTGGCCAATTGGAAGGTAGAAGGCCATTTCCTCTGTAGCTCCAATTCTACACACATACGCGCAGAGAATATCCTAGACATCCTTGCTGTTGGAGAATCCATTAAGAGTGGATGTTCCACCACACTTGCGATCCTACCTAGACCTTCGGTATTCCAGTATTCAACCAGAATGTTGTAGAACTTAGTGATATGTGCTTAATTGTCGATATTTTTAATTATTTTCACTTAGCGATTATTGACATAAAAATGCTTAAAATACTCACTTTAATTCATATTTGTGTTTTAGGTATAATTTGAGAGCAAAGAAAATAAAGTGAATTAAAAATATTATATATGGGTCATTTTCTAAATAGTTATTTTACTTGTCCTTGAAGAAGAGAATTAAAAGTTGAGAAAAATGGAGCAAGACAATTAAAAGGCAGCCAACAACGTATCAGCAATTAATTGAGGAGAATGGATTAGGCTTTAAAGGAGAGAGTTTACTGGAGGGTCCCATGAATTAGCAAATTAGAGAAGAGAGGATTAATGGTCAATACAAGCTACAGGTGTGGTTGCGGCAACAACAAAGCAGAAATGCAATGGGCAGCAGAAAAAGACAAATAAAATACAAGCAAATGAGCAACAGCTGGCGGCGTCAATCATGGAGGCAGATTAAAAATTCAAGTGGCACAGAAATTAAATCAGCAACAATTTTAATTGAAGTCACACGCACAAGGGCTAGGAGGACACAGAGAAATTAAAATAAAACCAGAGCAATGCGGGACCCAGGAGCATGGGAGCTAGCAGTTAAATTGGAGAAGCAAACAAGTGGTTGCGTTGGAAATCAAAGATAGGCATGAACATGAACAGGAGGGTTTAAATGATCAAACTTATTTGTCAAATCAAGGCATCAAGCAAGTCAGCTATAGCAACAAATTACTAGGTGGCGGCAATTGGAGAATGGAACAAATCACGCAAAGTCAAGCAATTTTAATGGGAATCAGTCACGCGTTACACAGTGGAGAACAAAGCTGAAAGGAACAGCTTAAAAATCAAGCAATACACGCTGGGATGAAAAACAACTTCAACAGCTACGGACGTCACACAATAAAGGGGCCCATCAATTCGGCAATCACAAGGATTAAATGAACCTGGAAGCACAAGCATAAAGGGAGGAGCACAGGTGTTGGCGCAATTAAAGGAGCTGAAGACAAGTAGCGCCGGTAGAGAGGAAAAATACAAAGGAGAACCCAAATGGACGGAGAAAATAACGCAGAGAGATGCTTTAAAAACGAAGAAAGGCTAGAGACGCAAAAGAGGGCGCAGTGCATGAGAGAGGAATAAAAATTCTGGAGGCTGCCGCGAGTAGAAAAGAAGAGAGAAAAATTCCATGGCAGTCTCAGCGCCAGTGATAGTCCGAGGGAAAATCATGATGTTGAGTAACTAAATTTTTATTTCTTGGTTTACGGAATCTTAGTTATTGAACATTGCTTGTTGTGAGACTTTTGTTCTTTATTTCAATCGATTTATTAGTCAAGTATCAATTATTTTTCTGGGTCATTGTTTGATTGTTTAATTTGACAGCTAGGTGCGCAACTAGTGTGTATTTTATTCAATCAATCGCTAGATTAAAAAGGTTGACGTTCAATTCTTTTAATCAAAAGTAGCGACTAGGATTTTTGT
>JANZLH020000107.1:883685-894186 GCA_026770325.2 Erythroxylum fimbriatum
TGTTTCACTTATTATGAATTGCATTAGGAAGACTTCTCTTTCTATTCTTTGGAATGGCGAGCGCCTCCCGAGTTTTTGTCCAAAGAGAGGAATTCGACAAGGTGATCCATTGTCCCCCTATCTTTTTGTCTTGTGTATGGAGAAACTTGGGGCCATGATAAACCAACAAGTTCAGGACAATAATTGGGCTCCAGTAGCATGTTGTCGTGGGGGTATTAAAATTTCTCACATGTTCTTCGCGGATGATGTTATCCTCTGTGCGAAGGCAACAAGGTCCCAAGCTCAACGGATTAGTTCTGTTTTACTCCAGTTTAGTGCTGCCTCAGGAATGAAGATTAATGTGGATAAATCTAAACTTTATTTTTCTAATGGTGTTACTCGAGCCACGACGGATCAGGTGGAGAGTATTTTGGGCATTAAAGCCACTACTCATCTTGGAAAATACCTTGGAGTTGATCTTAGTGATGGGAGGATGAGAAGTAGTAGTTTCACAGACTTGGTGACAAGAATGAATAAGAAATTATCTGGGTGGAAGGTTAGCTTGCTGAATATGGCAGGGCAAGTATCTTTGGCAAAATCTACCCTTAATGCAATGCCAAATTATTTAATGCAGGTTGCTTGGCTTCCGAGTCATGTTTGCGGTAAAATAGACCAATTGATAAAAAAGTTTGTTTGGAATAGTAATGATAACAAAAGAGGGATCCACTTAATCTCTTGGGATAGAGTGACTAAACCGAAATCTACAAGTGGATTGGGTCTTCGACAGAGTCGGTTGATGAATACTACTCTTCTTAGAAAGTTAATTTGGACAGCTCATGAACAACCAAATAAAAATCGGGTTTCTCTTATTTGTGACAAGTATGGTAAAGGGCAGAGCTTTCTTTAGTGGGAAAAGAAGTCAAATTGCTCAAAGGTTTGGCTAGATATCATTAAAGTCCGAGATGAACTCAGAAATGGTTATAAGTATAGGATTGGTCATGGTTTTTCAGTGTCTATTTGGCATGATAATTGGTTGGGTCAAGGGCCTTTGATTAATAGGCTGACTATGGTTGAGGAGGAAGATTGGGACCTGATGATTTCTGATATATTAGATGATGCTGGTGATTGGAATTTTCGCAACCTTCGTATAGAAATTCCTGATGCAATTCGTAGTGAGTTTCCTCGCATTCGTCAACCTTTTACAGGAGTGGGAGAATATAAACTCATATGGGGCCCTTCTTCTTCTGGCCAATACACAGTAAAAACAGGTTTTTGGTGGCTAGCTTTGAAGGATGAAGATGAAAACTAAGAACAGTGGAATTGGATTTGGCATGTGTGTGGTCCAGAGAAGGTTAAACTTTTGTGTTGGCTTAATTGACAAAAGAGGGTTCATACATAGCAATGGCGTTTTCATATTGGTTTGTCTCCATCTGAGGGTGTAAACGATGCGGTATGGGGTCTGAAACAATTTTTCACCTTTTTGTTGATTGTCCAAAGGTGATCGAACTTTGGAGAAAGCTTTTTCCCACTTGGTGGTAATTTTTCAGATTTTACTGTTTTCTTCCAATGGTTTAAAGCTAACTGTTTGAACTCTGCATTATTGGCCAATGGTGATTGTATCGATGTCACTTTCTTGGCAATTGTTTGGTCCATTTGGTGTATTAGAAATAGAGAAGTTATAGAGGATTTTATTGTTCCTCCTCTTAAACAATTCCGCTCTGTCGCAAGTACTATAAGGGAGTGGAACCAAAGTTTTTTAAAACCTAGTGCTACAAGTCATAGAGGCAGCAGGTTAGTCTGTTGGCAGCAGCCTGTGGATAATTTTGTCAGTCTTAATATGGATGGGAGTGCTTTGGGAAACCCGGGTGATGCCGGTATCGGTGGAGTCTTCCATGATGGTCATGAAAAATGGCTTGGTGGATTTTTTGAATATATTGGTCGAGACACTAATATGAGTGCTGAAGTGCTTGCAATAAGAATGGGGCTTCGTATTGCTTGGGATAAGGGATTTAAACGAGTTGCTTTATTCTCCGATTCTATGGAAGCCTTGAGATTAGTTGACAGTATTGATTATTACTTCCATCCTCATGCAAACCTTATTGAAGATATTAAAATCATGCTCAATTGGGGGTGGGATGTGTCTTATGATCATATTCTCAGGGAGGGTAATAGTGTGGCTGATATTTTAGCCAAAATGGGCAGCATGATAAGCTGTCATTTCATTTTTGGTTGTCTCCCCCAAGTTCAGTCCTCATGGCTCTTGTTGGTGACACTGTTGGAACTTTGTTTGAGAGAGTACGATAGCTGGGCTTCGCTCTCTGTTTCTGTTATTATTTTTCTTTGCTTTGTTGTTTTAACTTTCCTTTGCACACAAAAAAATAATAATTTTCTTCTTGTAAACCTATAAAAATTATTAAATGTATTAAATTAAACCAACTGAATATTTAAAACTAAAAACAAAAAAATCTAAATTAATCTATAATTTGATTTTTCAAGAGGAAAAAGGAATATAAAAATATAATATAACGGTGAGAAAAAAAAGAATATATAGACCTCTAGTCGAATATAATGCCTAGTAAAATTAATTAAAACATCATTAAAAATCTTCTTTAGAAAAAGTTTCACTTGTTCAAAACATCAATTAAACAGTATAATTGAAATGTTAAGAAAAATGTTAATAAAATTATTGATAACAAAAGAAAGCTATATTAACATAAATTTAATTTGAAGACCTCTACCCTTTTATCCTAATCCTTACATTTTACTGGGCAATTGTTTAGTTTGCTTTTAATCCTATGTATACACACACACACATGTATATAAAAAATTTTGGTCCTTCAATTTTTTTGTGTGAGAGTAACCAATTTCTTTTAACAACAATTTGTTAATCTATTGATTTATTCCTCTTCTATAATGTCGTCATTTCACTAACTTTGAATTAAAGAAAGTTTTAACAAATAAACAATCAGTAACATTACATGAACAATCAAATTTATATATTCCAATTACAAGTAATTGACTAGATATATTGATTTCTCAAGGACAGATGTCTGAATACAAAGCCAAATCATGAACATGTTGAGATTGTCACAACTATATTCTCATCGATTAAGAGTGGTATGAAAAGCTTACATTGCCGCAACACTGCTTATCACCCTTGTATTAGGAACAGGTATGTTTTTTTTTTCACATTGCAAACATGTGTCCTGTTTATCACAATCACCTCCCCATAGTAAACCACCTCACGGACAATGATGAAGTACGTTTTCCACCTTTATCTTACTTAACAGACCTTGACTGTTACAGTTTAGTCCACCTTGAAGATACCGTATACAAGATAATGGAGCTGCCTGTTCCATACTGAAGCTGCAAAATCAAATACAATTTTACATAGGGAACAGATTAAAGACAGTTTCATCCAAATTACTGAAATTCCCAAGTCTGGAAGAAAAATATGCTCCAAACCCTAGAAATTTTTTGCAAAAGCTTGTTTGTTTCTTTTGACAAAATTGGAAAATTTAACAAGTATAAAGAAAATAAAGAGCTTGATATCAAGAGCAATTTCCAACAACATATATGTACTTTTTAAACATTCCCAAATTTTAAACATTCCCAAATCTTTCTATTTTCAAATTATCCTGTCAAAAAATTATGATTCACCCAATGACTACACAAAATTGAGTGACTCATAGAACCCTCGACTGTAGGACCATCAACCAGCAGAGATATCTTAGTTCCCCTAAAGAAAAGTTGAAAAATGGGAGGAAAAAATGACACATAACAAATCTTTGCTCACCCCAAGCATCATATCTTGAATAAGCTATCCTCAAAATGTAACACCAACTTCTCCTCAAGAGGAAGAGCCGAATGAAAATAGCCATAGTTTTCTTATTCACCTGTAAAAGATGCCGCAAATGCATATTCAACTGTTCAGTCCTTATCAGTTTGCTTTCCTATTCCCTTGTTTCGCTGAAGATTTCATGTTCATCTTGCCTTCCAACCTCTTTGCTGTTCGTTGTAAAGCTGCTAGCCTTTGGCGCTGACTGTAGCTCTTCCTTTTGCTGCAGAATCAATAGTTAAGACATTTTCATTACATTGAAGCTACTAAACAGATGCTTGACTAATCAAGGTACAGCAATCATGGATGAACTGTTTATAAACAAAAATCAATTAATCAGTTATTCTGAAGTGCCACGATGCAGAGATTATGACAGAACGCTTAAGGTTAAGCTCTCCAAAATTGCAGCTTAAGCCTAATCAAATGACTGAAATTTCCCCACCCAAATCCATTAATGGTAAATATACAGTTCTCAATTAGCAGCATCTGCACTGACCATTTTTCAGTGAATTCTCATTTTACAAGTACATTTCAGTGTAAGTGGTCTACCTTACAAAAATTAGTCCTGCCGTAAGAACCATTCCTCCTACAGCCCAAGAAACTTTTTCATTAAACGGCCTTTCCTGCAGCCAGAGTTGTAAATCTTCTGAGATCCCTGAGGTCTCAGCCCTGTGAGGTGACACAGATTTCCAGGAATCAGCAATAGAATCAAGACTGGCCTTTCCACCATAGCAAGGTGCTTCTTCTCTAACAAAGTTCAAATCATCAGAAGTTTTAACAGTGAAACCAGCAGCATTACAGAGCTCTGTGCCATTGGCAACCCATTCCGCACCTTTACCACAAACAAAGTCACTCACTCCACATGGTGCTAGAACCTAACAAATAAAATCTAATTAAGTATAAAATCTTGGAAGCGCTCAAAAAAAGAATAAGAACAACATCATACTGCAAATCTTGCAAGCACTCAAAAGAAGAATAAGAACCACATCATACTGCAAAAGATCAATTATCGGATCTGTTAAAACACACATCTCCCTTGATAACAGACGGCAGGTTGAAGGACTGGTTATTGACAACAGCTTGAAACTGCAGTCAATAAACTCGTTAAAAACACATTTTTCAAACTCGTTTAGAAGTTGTTACAAAGGATTAATCAGTCCACACAAAATTGCCAAACTGATATGTAGGTGAAACCAAATCCAGTATACTTGTGATTTTTTCACAAATTTTCTAATGGACATCATATGACACATGCACTCACGTCTGTCTTGGTGTCCAGAGAAAAGTATGCATCTGCACAGGCTTGATAGACTCTGTCACAAAAAGAGGCGCATATGAGAGGAGGTCCAGGTTGAACACCAATATGTGGATCACAGATGGAACATTCTAATAACTCCCAAAACTGCAAGCATTCTTGGCTGGCTTCTCCTGTCGAAGCCAGCCTCCTAATGGACAGCAAAGCAGGATATGTCTGAGCTACATCACAGCAAGTTCTTTTGCGGAAAACCCTGCAAAGAGTCAAATCTTTGGCACCCCTGCTTACCTGTTTTGGCGGTTTCCCTTCAGATGAAAATGATGGAAACCGGCCGCCTTTAGAGATACATGCACCACCGGATGTCCCTGCATATATTAGGGAAAGAGCTTTAACATCGTAACAGCAGACGATAAGGGTATTTAAAATGCGAAACAAGTTGTTACTTTTCATTCCTCAAAAGAAGAATGAATTTCTCATGACTACCATCTTTCACCTTATAATTTCACTCTGATTATCAAACTTTAAAAATTAAGTGAACTAATCATAAAAGGTCAAAAAAGCCTGCTCAATAGTCACTGAATAGACATTCTTTAACCCAAAAAAGAAAGAACGCTGACTCCAAAAACCGAGATTGCTTATTTGTTCCAACCACAAATGCAAATAGCGGCGTGAAAACAAATACCCAGCATAAAGAATGAGCCCAATATGTCTCAGCTATCAAGAACAGAACAGAGTTCAAAACCACATGCCAGAATAAAACATGAAAATATTTAGGAATATCGTAGATTTCTTGATCCTCTTGAAGAAAGGATCAAATAGCAACAACCCATTACTGCCCCCATGACGAAAACAATCAAGTGAAAACCTATAAAAGGGATGGATAAAAAGTCAATTTACTAAACAATTAAGACAGGCTAACCAGAGAACTTGAAATTATACAGACCCTAAAAGGGGTAAAAAAAGAAAAAAAAAAAAAAAAAGGAAAGAAAGCCATACCAGAAGACAAGGTTAACAGCAAGTGGAATAGAAGCAGAAAAATTAGGAACTGAGACTCCATGACACTTATTAGGGTTATTGGGGCAACAAATTGTTAATTACTGGGGCTACTAGTTGTCGTGTAGTTGGATTCTGAAGCGAACTCAAATGTACAAGAAGTAAAAAGAAAGATGAAATGGAGTTGGCACTTGAAAGTGTTCTTCTAGGGTTTGACTTTCATCCTATTGGACCAAAACTCATCCCATCTTATCGTTAGGCCCATGAAGCTTGAACTGAATCTGTTCACTGTATATATATATATATATTTATATATTTGAGGATTGAGGATAAAAAAAACGTATATTTTTGTTTTACTTAAATTTTAAAAACATTTTAAATATTATAATTAGTTAACAGTATTTTATATTTCTAATATTTAAAAATAGTCATCAAGCAATTTTAAATAATGCGTAAAACCATATGAGAAAATTGTATCTTTCACTTAATATGACTATACTCCTCAAAAGTTATTTATGTTGTATTATAAACATTATATATTTCTTTTTAATAAAAAATAAATGTAGAAGTGTATAAATCTTGTTGAACCAATAGAAATTATATTTTTAAATTTAATAATATATTGAATAATAATAATTTCAAAATTTTGTATTTAAATTTTAAAAAAAAAGTCAAACTATAAGCTAAAAATCAAGAGTCAAAAGACTCATTAAAAAGAGATCAAGGGATATACAACAGTCAAGTTCAAGCAACATGAACACCTCAGGGACTTTACTAACTGCAGTTTGTCTTTTTTTTTTGGGTACATCGGAAAGTTAAAAAGCAAACATTAAAATAAAGAAACAAGAAAAATTATTCTCTCAAAAAGCACACTTCTGAAGCATCAGCAGCTAGGTCTAGCAAGAGATCTGGAGGCGGTGAAAACCATTCTTGAAATTTCTGTCGATTTCTGCTTCCTCGTTTAGCAAGGGAATATGTTACGTGATTTCCTTCCCTTAGAGAATGACACCATAGAATATCTCAATCACAATCCTTACAAACAATGATATCAGCGACAATATTAGCCAAAGGGTGAAACAACCAATCATCACTAGATATCAACAGAAGGGCCTCTAAGGAGTCCGACACCACCATAATTTTTCGAAACCCAGTGCGCCAAGCTATTTACAGCCCTGTCCTTATGGCCAATAGTTTGCCCGTCATATTCGTTGCAACTCCAATATAGCTAGCAAACCCACGCAGCCAGCACCCATAATGATCTCTAAAAACACCTCCAATTCCAACGTCTCTAGGATTATTTAAAGCACTACCATCAACATTCAAACAGATGTAATTAAGATATGGGGCCAATCATGACACCCATCGTTGAACTAGGACAGGATCCCTTTGAAGACTACCAAAGCAACGACACCAATCCTATATAGTCACAAAAAGAAGTGATAGCACTTTGTTTATATAAAGTGCAAAACTTCATTCCAATTTGACAAGTGGCATATCGAAGGAGCTCTTTACAAGACCTCTGCATACAACACCCATAGTACCTATTCTTCAAATTAAGCTACACCAATGCCTCGCATAAGCTTTATGCGATAAGCAATGCTTTGAGGATGAATGGGAGAAAATATTTAATTATCCAAGCAATGTCAAGTACATATCTAAAGGTGATAAGAAGTTGTTTAAATTCACGTTTGATTGCTTTATGTATGCAATATGGAAGCAGAGGAACTTAAGAATATTTTAGTACAACCAAAAGAACATCCATAACTTGCTACAAATACTTGGAATTGGATTAGAGGAATAATTATTGCTAAAGGAATTAGCAACCGGCTTAGTTTGGAGATGGCATCAAAATGGAATATATTGTAGACTAAATAAGAAATAAAAGGTTCTAAGATGCATTTAAGTGAATGGTAAGAGAAGTGGCTACACATCTAAAATCAAGACAAATTGAAGCAAGAGTGTTGGTTAATTACCTTGATTTTAGTTAAGGTTAGAGAAGATTTAGAATTGAACACATCCTCAAATAAAGTTACGTATCAACCTATCTGACTTATTGGGCAACTTAGTGGTAAGACATGATCTTTAACACAAACGTAGCCTAGACTGTATTTATCTCATAATTTATAGAAAAATTTAAGAATTTACGCCCATGGATGTGTTTCAAACTGTGTCTGAATCCATTAAGACAAAAAGGATCCAATTGTCAATATACATTGGTGTGGATATTAATTGTGTTGTAATGGAATCAAATTTTTTATAATCAACACGACCTAGCATGCGATCGTAGTATAGATTTTGCCAATTAAAGCCTTTAATTTTTTAAGTTTTAAAATCCCATGTTTATGCTTTATTATTTTAGGGAATGTTCCTTTTTAGTGTATACAATTAAAATTGATGATTAATAAAATTACGAAAGTTTTCTTTTGTGTTCTTCAAAACTTTTAAACTTATCAAGTTATTTACTTGCGACAATCAAATCATCTTATAATCTTTGATATAGTTCTTCATAATGAAGGTTCAAGAATTCTTTATATCTTTGGTTTATAATGTCATATAATCATTAAATCAAAGTTCTATCCCCAAATTTGGTTTATCTTCCTTAGGAATGTATTGCAAATCAAGTATGTTGGATTTTAAGGTTTTATCCTTGTGTTTCTGATAAATGCATATTTGATCATATTTACACATTCATATTTGATGTATTTTGCTTGATATTTTATACTTTTATTGTATATTTGATACTTAATTTGCTCTAAGTGCATTTATAGGTTATAATTGCCTTCATGGATTAAAAAGAGAAGAATTTGGATAAAAACGAGGCATAAAGTGAAGATTTGAAGGAAATTATTGTGAAATTATTGCTCATTTTGAGAATGATAAAAGAGCCTAGTAGGCGTAATCCATTAGTTTGAATAGCACATCTTAATGGTATGATTGTGGAGAGTGACATTGCATGCATTGAGCAACTTTGTATGATAGGCATACTTTTTGCATATTATGCTCAATGCTGCAAAATATTGGTGGATTAAAAGATACTAAAAATATAGATGTAGAGGAAATTGTAGCAATATTTTTACATCTCCTTACCTTTTACGAGAGAAATAGAGAAATCTAGTATGACTTTCAGTGTTTAGGAGAGACAATAAGTAGACATTTTTATAATGTATTGAGAGTTGTGCTTAAGTTACAGAGGGTTATACTTAAAGTCCCTGAACTTGTCCCTTATAATAACACTGATGAAAGATGGAGGTGGTTTAAGGTAATAATATTCATTTATGGATTTTTATTTAGTACAAATTTTACTTTTGGTTAATAATAACTAGATACGATTTTGCTAATTTTAGAATTGCTTAGGAGCTTTAGATACATATATTAAGGTACATGTGCCAAGTATTGAAAAAACCTAATATCATACTAGAAAGAATGAGATTACCACAAATGTCTTAGGCGTGTGTTCTATGGATATGCAATTTATATATGTACTACTTGGATGGGAAGGTTCAGTTATTGACGGTGTGGTGCTTCAAGATGCATTATCTAGAAGGAGTGGATTAAAATTCCTCAAGGTGAGATATTCAATGTTATATGTCCAAATTAATTTCCTATATATTAAAATCATACGGTTTATACATTTAACATATCATATAATATGTCAATATTATCTTATTGATGTTAGATATAGAATTTGTGAGGGATTTCTTGCACCATATAAAGGTCAGCGATATCATCTTATTGAATAAAGATCATAACATTAATCAAATACTCAATAAGAGTATTTCAATATGAAACATTATGCAGCTAGAA
Organism: Erythroxylum fimbriatum; assembly: GCA_026770325.2. Lineage (NCBI taxonomy): Eukaryota > Viridiplantae > Streptophyta > Magnoliopsida > Malpighiales > Erythroxylaceae > Erythroxylum > Erythroxylum fimbriatum. The sequence goes on from JANZLH020000107.1 coordinate 893,555, forward strand.
ATGTTATTGAAAGGACATTTAGATTATTAAAGTTACGATGGGGAATACTCAAAGTGATATCATATTAGTTTTCTGTTATACTCACAATATTATTTGTCAACATATGAGGAAAGATTCATTAGAAGATGAGTTGGATGATATACTAGAAAATAATGTCCATGTTGATTACGTTGATGATATTGAAACATCTAATGAATGGACTGCATGAAAAGATAATTTGGCAAGGAAAATGTTTATGTGATGGAGAGTTAGAAGAGGTCGTTGACATTTATTGTTAATAATTTATATAGTTTACATACTTCTTGCTTTCTCCGAAATATTTGAATATTATTTGTTATTCATGAATATTATTTATTTTTACCAATGTTTTAAAAACTGGACCGGTGACTGAACCGGAAAAGCAACTGATTCAAGGGCCAATGGTTCAACCGGAATTAAATCGTGATTGAACCGGTGACTAATAAATATATACATTTTTATTTTATATAATATATATATAAGATAATTTTTAAACATATTATTTAATTATTTATCTAATTGTAAACTTAACTTAAACCTTCAAACTTCAAAACATATAAGTTTTTTTTTTAAGTTCACCAACACAACACAAAATAAGATAACAAAGCTTACTA
>JANZLH020000107.1:968843-983868 GCA_026770325.2 Erythroxylum fimbriatum
TTCACTATCTGAACTATTATTAGTTGACATTTCTTAATTTTTCTAAATGTATCTTAAAGGGATCTTTTATGATATCAATATCACTTTGTTCTTTAATACTTATTTGCTTTTCTTTATCTGATTTAATACTTATATTATGATTTATCAATGATTCTAAATCTAAAGTCATCTGTTCATAAGATTGTAAAATCCTCTGCCCATAATATATTATGGTTTTTTGTAGTTCAATTATTTCTTTATCTATTTTTAACGAATTATCTTCTACGTCTAGCTATTATACAAGCAGCTATATAAATACGAAGTAGTATAAACAGAACTCAATACTAATAAGATAACAACATAAACATAATAACTTAAAGATAATAACGATATCGAAAAGCAGTAAACTTCTAGGAGGCTCTGATACCATCTTGAGTGCGCGCGGTAATATCTTTCTTGATCTCTTGATTTTTCTTGATCTTTCTTGTTAAAGAATCCTATGTGGCAAAAGCTCGTGGTAATATTCTCACTACTTCTGTTTTTATATATATATATAAAATGTTGCTACCTTTGTTTCAAATGCGTCGAAATTGTAAGAAAAATGGTTTTTTGTTTTTCCACTCACAGGTTAATGAACGAGCTCCTACTCTTAATATGATTTCCGGCTGGGGAGTGCCTATTTGAACTAGCGACTAGTCCGCAGAGGTTGTTTTATACCTTTCGATTCGAACACATACATGCCAAGCTCCTTTTATTAAGAGGACTCCTAGTTAAGACTTCAATTTTATATCTATATATATATATATATATATAAACAGAAGTAGTGAGAATATTATCACGAGCTTTTGCTACATAGGATTCGTTAAACATATTGACTAGAATTCATGTAGGAATCATGATAAGGTTATATAAATTTCTATTTTATATATTTATATTTTAAATGTCAAATTAAGTAATATATTCAATTTATTACTTATCATATTTTTTAGAAATTAAATAAGCTATATTAATGAGAAGAAGCTTGAGGTTTTTACAAAAAGGCAAAAAATATAACCAACCTAACCAAGGATACAAATATCCCTAGTATTACAAGCACTACTCACTCAAGTACTCAAACAATTAATCAGGTGATCTGTTAAACATCTAATATATACTCATTCATGAATGTGATAGGATCCAGGAAAACAGGTATGGAAATATGTAGTTTGCTATAGATTTTAGTAAACGAATACAAAGATAATCTGGTTTCGAGGACCAGAAACCTCCAGCCTAGGGCTCACTCACATAATCGGTATACGCAATGCTCCCTTTCTCCTCATGTCTATGGCTTATTTATACTAAGAATCTGTTATTCCTAACAGATTCGGTTAGCTGACAACCAATCATGAAGTTGTCAGCCCCTCCCCGTAACTAACATCATATGTATATAAAATATATATATTTTTTCTATATCTGTAAATTTATTCTGAGTTGTTGGGTCTATCAGAATGATCCCATTCATTTGCTCGCTTGTGGAAGGCAGTTCACTAAAAGTCAAGAAGAAGGCAAGTCCTATCAAAGTTTGTTGCAGGAGGAAGGATGACCATAAGCTTGAGTAGCCACCATAATCTCGCTAATCCAACATATAATCTTAGCTATGAACGCAGAACAATATGAGGACTTTCTCCTTGGAAACGATTATTCCTTTTCCCCCAAATTGCATAAATGCAACAATTAAAAGCAACTCTAAAGTGCTTTGAATCCCTCCCCATCAGTTTGTACTGGTTACACTCCCATTCTGCAGCCTTGGACCATTCCTTATCTTGGCATGAGCAATAAAGTAGTTGTTGAATCCTAAACCATAAGGCTTGAGAGAATTCCATGGACTATAGTAAGAGCTAGCATAGTAAACAGATCTGGTTTGAGCAACCTTTCATCTTATCGTTTGTCTTGGGTCGCTTCTTTGAAAGTTAAGCAACGCATAATGGAAGCTTTTGGGACCTAAGACTTGGACCAAAACAAATTTGACCATAATACTTTGTGGCTGTGAAACCTAAAAATCTTGAAACAAGATTTGTTTGTAAATCTATTGGAATTATTCTCCAACCAATCATTGAAATTTGAAGAGAGAGATTCAAGCTTATAACTAGGGAGCGTTGCCTCAATTAAAGCCAATATAACACCATTCATTCCCATTGATAATTTCTTTCACAATGGCATTGCAAGTTATCCTTAATCTTAGTGAGCTCACATTTGATCTAATGTGCAATGGCTCTAAGTTGCTTCAGTTGTCAAACCAAAACCATGTATCCTTGCTATCACCAATCAAATTCTTGAAAACTAGATTACATTGATCCCTCACTCGAAGCATTTGAGTTAGAGTCCAAGAGTGCTCTCTATTAGGAATCAAACCCCAGAAACTATCCATTTAACCCATGTCGCTTCTTTATCATTGAAAAGACTCCAAATTTAGTTTTAAATGTAGCATCTTGTTCATTGATTTAATTGAGATTATTCCCAAGCCTCGTTCCTCCTTAGAGGGCTAAGATCATATTGAGAGATGTGGCTTTAGGAATGTTTGCTGAGATATAAAGAATGGTTTTGTTTGCATTAATTGTTAAGCTAGACATCTTGGGGAAGGAGGGGAGGGAGCTAACGAATACAATAAGAGAGTTAGAATCAGCTCCACAAAATAGAAGTAGATCATCTGCAAAAGCCAAATTGAAGATTTTGAGGTGATGACATTTATAATGAGACTTGAATGAACCATTCTCTTCTATATAACGAGCTAAGAGACAAGTAAGGATTTCGATGGCAAGTGTGAATAGATAAGGGGATAAAGGATCCCCGGGCCTAATGCCTTTAGCCTTTCTAAATAACAAGGTAGGTCCTCCATTCATAATAATACTATAAGAGGTAGAAGTTATGCAAGCTTGAATCTCGTTTATGAAGAGCTTTGGAAACTTGAAAACGTGGAGACAGATAAGGGAAATTTCAATCTACGGAATCAAAGGCTTTATTAAAATCAATTTTCAAGGAGTCTGACATTATAATCCTTGAGAAATTCTTGCACATGAAGGATGTTATCTCCCATATTCCTCCCTTGAATGAAAGCACTTTGGCATGGATTAATGATGAGTTTTAGTGCAACTTCTAATGTATTAGCTAACATTTTGGATATAATCTTGTACATCGCATTGCAACAAGAAGTAGGCACGTAATCATGTAAGGAGCTTGGGTTAATCTTTCTGGGGATGAGACAAATAAGTCTTATTAATCTCTTTAAGCAATTTCTTGCTCTCAAAGAATTCCAGCACTGTTTCCACAACTAGATCACTAGTGAGAGACCGGAGTGTTCTAACAAAACAAGGGATTAAAGCTATCTAGTCCTAAGGCCTTATTTGGATTGAGACTAAAGAGGACTGATTTAACATCTGAAGTAGTTAAAGGATTGATGAAGAACTTATTCAGAGATTGGTCCTAAATAGAAGACTCACAAAAGGACTTCTCACCTAGCAGAGATTTGAACTGATTGAAAGCAATAGTCTTGAGCATAGCCTGACACCTGCTCAAATTTCCTTAATCATCAATTAGAGAATTGATCTTATTGTCATTCCTACGAGTCAACAAGAAGTTGTGAAAGCTAACTTAAATACCTTTACTTTTGATAATTAACATTAATCATAATAGTTGTAGTTTAAAATTGGGAATTTATAAAATTTTTTGGCAATGGTATAATTATCAGCATTAATTTGGTTTTAAATACATTGTAGTATTATCTATATATTATTTTAAATACCTCTTAAATTTAACCATTTTAACACTTCTGTTCCAATTCATTCAGCAGATTCCACTCTTTATCAGTAGACATTAATCTTTTCAATTCCAATTTATGTATTTATTTCAACCTGAGCGATAAGGAATATGCAAGTTAATGAAGAAAAAAGCATGGATTTATTGTTGATCCTTCTGTAGGATAAGTTATGAGTTCCTTTCATTGTTAGTCGAGTCATTGATTTATGTGTCACTTCCAACCCTTGAAAGGTAGCATTCTTAGTAAGAATAAAGAACTTTCAGAGTTGGGTCACTTCTAATCCTTGAAAGATAGCTTTCTTAATAAGAATATAGGATTTTAATTGACTTAGAAAGCTCTTTTTTTGTTGGAGATAAGATTTTGTGGTTGATACAGTTCTTCATTTGTAGTAATACATTTAAATCATTTGTATATTTAAAACGATGTCTGGGTATTTATATTCTTTACTTTTTATATTTTTCCATATATGTATTAGTTTAGTTGATATTCTGTTATAGAAAAATTATATGAAAAAACTAACTAAAATTTTAGAAAATAAAAAATATATTTGAGCTTATTCGCTCAAAATGTGGGCTTCTGTCTAGTATAATATATAGTAGATGTATACAAAAAGGGTACAACTTGAGGTAATTAAAGTCTTATACATGTATAATATATGTTATCACTATTCGTGTTCATACTAAGATATAAAACTCTTGAACTTTTTAAAGAGGTCAACCAATTGCGTCTGTAGAAATTCTACAATCCTCTCTGTCATGAAATAAAAGTCTATTCTTGCTTGTTCTGTTCCAAGGAAAACTTTGCTAGAGACAATATGTAGTACTGCCTGATTATCATTTATCAATCACACAAGCCTTATGATTTAGGTGTAGATGGGCAAACCTCAGTCTATTCTAAAAAATAGTACAAGTGTAGCAACTGTAGCAACTCATGTATTGCAATACACGAGTCTATACTCAGCCTCTACAGTAGAACTAGCTACCATATTATGCTTTGTGGTTTGCTTGAAGCAGTGTACCCTTATATGAAGTTATGTCCCGTTAGAATGTTTTCAAAGAATTCCTTCAGTTGCCTACTTAATGCTTGCATGGTAACTGCAACAAGTTACAAAACCGCTGATCTGTTTCCTTGCTTTAACATGTGCATGCTGTTGATTATTGTGCTTCATGATATTTCAATGTGTATGTTTAGGAAATGTCCTAGTTGGATTTTTATTGTGCATATCTGAGTGCTTACATGACATAAATGTCCACATTTCTGGCCTTTATGCATGGATTTATGTGGTTCTGAGCATGGAATAATATGCTCATTTTATCTTATTGGTGCTTTAATAAGCATGGAGGTTCTTTTTAATTTTTTATTGCTGCCTTATGTATATTGTGATTCTAAATGGTTTTGCAGTCTTTTGGAGCCCATTGGTGCCCATTTGGTAGCTTGGCACAACTTCCGTCATCCTTCGAGTAAAATATCATCCAACACTTTAGAGCTTTTAAAGTTCTGCTTCATCTAATTTATGCAAAGAATCTTGTTCATGTTTTGCAATTTCTATTGTTAAACTTATGCATGCATGATCTAATGTGGATGGTCACGTTAGCTTCCAATTAGAGAACCATATGGTTAGTGGGAAAGTAGAGATTCAACAGAAAAATAAACTTTGACTAAGAAAACTGCTAGAATCCCAGAAAACAACTAAAGAAAATATGTATTTGCTATAGATTTCCGTAACGAATACAAACTATAATCTGGTTTCGAGGACCAGAAACCTCCAGCCTTAGGCTCATTTACACTCCACAGTATACTCAATACCTCGCTCTTCCCCTCTACTGCTTATTTATACTAAGAATTCTGTTAGGAGTAACATAATTCGGTTAGCTCCTCATATATATATATTTATATATTTACTATATCTGTAAATATTATTCTAAGTGTCTTGGGTCTAACAAAAACTTAATTATTGCATATTGAGATCCTTAGGATACAAAAATAAATACTCTATACCAAATACTTGGGTAAATGTATAGAACACTGAAAAACTGTAAAACGCAGCTCAGATATGTAGATTTTTATCCTCCTCTCCAGAAGCTGAGGGGGGAGGGGGGGAGGGAGGAAGAGACCATAGGAAAACTTGATTTTCAGTTTTCTCTTACAACCCATGGGTTATCTCTGTATATGTATACTTAGAGTTTTTCAGTTTTCTTGGTTATTCGCAGATTATGCTCTGTAATGGTTGCCCAGGCTTTAGATGGTTGACAGTATTCTGTGTTGCCCCTGTACTGTGCTTAGGTGGAAGTATTGTTGCTTTATTAATGTTTAAAGAGACTGCAGATCGCCTTGTTAATTAGAATTTGCATTGTAATCTTGTCTGAGGAAGCTAGGCTTAGAGGTCATTTTTCTTGGTGCTTAACATCCATTCTCAAGGATGAACTTATTTTCCTTTGTGCAGGGAAGGGGAATTTTCGTCAAACAATTGTAAGACCTGTATTTTTCTTATTGGTTCTTTTTGGTTTAAATTCGAGCGAATTAATTTCATGTCCTGGGACTGATGTTTAAATGCAGATCATGACCTTCTGGTCCATCACACTATATTTGCAGAACATACTGCTCTATCATCTACTAGTCATCCATGCCCATACATAGCTTACTTTGGACCGATTCATCCATCTCCTTCAACCTCCAGTGGAGGAGTTTCAGATGGTTCAAATTTTAACAGTCATTGGAATTGTCCATCGCTTCGTAATGAGTTTCCTAATTCCTATGCTTTTCCTGCCGTGGATGTACATTATCACAGTTGGGAACACAATTCTCCTCCCTTCTCTACCACCGGTAATCAGATAGGTAGCACTGATCAACCTTCAATTTCTCCTCTTCCTCAAAGATCAGCAAGAACTAGTTCTGATCTTCCAAGATCCAGATCATTTATGCATCCATTGCATGTTGGCCGCAGGTATATATTTGGGTTAAATGTACCAGCACTTTTTGTGGTGATTATGATGCCACTGTGACTTTCTGACACACAGGTTCTTCCTTTTGATAGTTCTTAAATAAACCATATATTCAAATGTTTAATGATAATTTATTGAATGGTATTTAACCATTAGCAGGAAATTACTTTGGATCACCAAACCACAAGGAACTCCGAAAGTGAATTTACACTCTGGAAGTGTAATGCTAAAATAGCAATCCCACCGAGAGTTTAAATATTTCCTTTTTTTCTTTTTTATCCAATGGACAGTTGTTTTTATTCTCCGCTTTACATTGGTTACCATTCCAATGTTTTAGGTTGATCCTGCAATCTTTTTACTGGTTAGTCACTGAATACACTTCATTCTAACATTTCTACTGCAAGGACTAGGAGCTCAATTGCTTCTTCGATGCTTCCACCTTACCAAGGCAGCAATGCTAGAACCCGTGAGAGAGTTCAAGCTCTTCAGGCATACTATCATCAACCTGGTCATTCTCCACCCATTCACACGCCCACTGTTTCTGGATCCCGAAGATCCAACAGTCACAGAAGCTGGTCTCAAGTAGGAACTGTGGCTTCATCATCTGATCAGACGGGCTTCTATTTTGTACCATCAGCGATGTCAGGTCGGAACTTCCAGGAAGCAGAAAGTCTTCCATCAATTCGATTTAGGGCATGGGAAAGAGATCATCCACCTTCATTCTCATTATATCAGATAGACAGAGATTCTAGTTGGGGTACATTCCATCAGGCTGCCAGTGATTCAGATTCCAATATCAGGTCCAGCGGCTTCCGCCAAAGGCACGGGTCAGAGAGGATGTCATCACATAACCGGTCATAGCTTTTCTTTTTATCCTTCTTGGAATGAAAGATGAAGCGAACTACCACTAAATGACTGGAGCAGAATTATGTATGCGGGAGCAAAACGTTATATAATGCTTGGAAGTTGTCTGTTCTGACAGGCTCAAAATACTGTGGAAATGGCCCAAAACTTCCTTCTTTTCTTATTTTTGTTAGCCAGGTCTGTTTGGTGGACTTTGGTCTCTGGTTTAATTACCCCTGCATTTGCAGGTATATAGAATAAGATCTTATGCCGGATACTCCCTGGTTTGAGCACCTGTCTTTTACTGTTTTCCTTCCATAAGTTACCCTACAGAGAAGAATCGTGGAAGTTCAGATAAGCGCTTGATATTTCCGACTCCCATAAGAGGATAAGAAATCCCATGATTTTGCATTCCATAGTACTCCTGGTCAGGCATTAAACACGAAGGAACGTTAGTTTATTTTATCTTGTTTGTTTTTTGCTACTAACAATGGGGTGTCACTTAGAAGACAGGATGGAAACTCAGAAATGGACCTGGCATGATATGAGCGAACAATATGTAAAATTAACTCAAACAAAAAATAAATCGCATGGCAACGAACTAGCTAAAGCAGCTAACTAGATATGATGCTATGCTACTATTGGTTTCTGAAAGGATTAATAGATGTTACTTAACAATGTAATTGCACTGTAAGGTTGGGCACCAAATTTGGATCAACTGTTTTCACTCGTAAAAGTACAAGCTATAGGTCTCAATCTTCCTTGTATAAGCTTGTACAAAAAAATCACAGATATGACAAAATAATAAGCACGAGTGAGATACAGAACATGTACAGAATATGCGTAGTTGGCTCTCTTAGTAAGCAAACTGTGAGGAATCTTCTTCATTTAAGTAATAAGGTTGTGCAACGAAAGAAATCTTTTCTTTTATCTTCAAAAAAGAAAATTATAACAACATGTCCAATAAGAGACAAAGATGAGGAAGGCCATACAAGGAGACAGAAACGCAACGATAATTGATGAGAATATTTTTAAAACTGAACCAGAAATTAAATGGGCAAGATAAGATGTCTAAAAATTTAAAAGTTTAATCAATATTACACTGTCATAAAATCGGTATATAATAAAAATTGAAGAACTTAAAATATGATTAAAGGAAGAAACTATCTTTATGTATTGAAGATATTGGAGTTTAATTGAATGAGACAATCAAATAAAAACTAACTGATTTATTATGACTTATAAAAATCGTTTAGTTTACAAAAATTGGCAATTAATTAATATATCGATTGATTTTTAATAAAAAAAAATATTAAGGTAAACTGAACTAGCAAGTTGAATAGTTCAAGTTTGTACAGTTAAAATGATCGTACTGGTTCATTTTTTCAATCATTGACAAAAGTATAGAAGAATGATAATACTAGATCAGGGTGGAAACTTGTGTAGAAAATATGTAAAGACAAAAAAATCGTTAGAATGCCAAACAATCATCCTCCACTGCTTAAGTTAATATTGGATATGGGAAATGATAGAAGTTTTCAATGGAAAGAAGCATGTGGATGTTCATACATTTATTGTCTTTCGTTGAGATAATGTAACATCTTAACCTCAATTACCTTAGTAATTAGGACTCATAATTGTGGCTAATGTGAATTATGACCTTTTGAAACAAATTATTTTTTGCAGTAACTTTTTGTTAAACCCTTTTTCGCTTGGGGAATTTTCATTTGCATAGCACTTACAGATGTTTTCAAGTATAAACCTCTCAAATTGTTCTATGGGCCTCTCCCAAATAACCTGTATCTTGTTCTTATCAAGACTCAACTTGCTTATCATGGGAGACAAAAAGCAAGTTAACATCTAAAAGTGGTTTCCAAACAATCATTTTCAAAGTGATTGTATATAAATCAAAGTGATATCCTAAACAGTGAGAAAATGCTAAAGAACTTCTTATAGATATGAGTTGCTAAGAATCACCTTGGTGCTAAGTATAAATGGTTAGATATTTACTCTCCTAAATCTGAAGGTGACATAAGGATAACCTCTATAAGGATTGCCAATAGATAGCTCTTAGTTAAGAAGATTTGGAAGCATCTTACTGATCCTTAATCTATTTGGGTTAAGTATATATATATATATATATATATATCATCACGGCTTAAAGTTTCTAGAACCTGAAGATTAGGCCATCATATTTATGGTCATTCAACCAAATTCTTAAGCTGAGGAAATAAAAGAATCTAGCAATTAAGATCAGAGTGGGGAATGGTGAGAAAACTTGCTTTTGGTATGATTATTGGAATAATCTAGATTCTTTGCATAATATACCTAAGTTGCAACATCTAAAACACATTGTTCTATCAAGGCCAAGGTTAGTGGAGTGATAAAAGATAGGAATTGGATTTGTGGAATTAGGGCTTTTACTCCAATAATGAATCATGCTCCAAATTACTTGCCCGAGCCAAATGATGAGGACAAAGCTCAATGAAATGGTTACAGATAAGGAGTTTTTACTAATAAATCATGTCAACTTCTGCATTACAAGGGCAAACCATATGTGACAAGGTAGAGGTTGATCTAGTTTCCCAACAAGCCCCTTAAGGCTTCCTTTATACTTTGGTTAGTCATAAAAAAGGACTGGTAACTATCGATAGGATTAAAAGTGTAAGCTCTAACTCAATCTGTAAGTTTTGCAATTGAGCACTAAAATTGTTGATCATGTACTTCATACTTGCTCTTCTTCATGGATTGCTAAAACAAATCTCTTAAGCTTTATAAACTCACCTTTAGACCATCATGTTAAACCTCTTTCATTTGCTTAGGTAGAATAAGTAATGCTCACACACAAAGGGGTTATCCCCTAGGAACAACCAATTTTGAGATTCAAACTTTTTATTGATTATATCCGCATATTAATAGCCTTTATCTTATTTTTATTAAATGCCTTTTCATTGTTTTTGAACCCTAAAGGATTTACATTTACTTGACTGCTTGAAACTTAGATTATATTAAAGAATTTGGAAAGGTCCAACATTTCTTTAATTGTTGGTACATATTGATTAAAAAAAGTTTTAAAGTTATATGGTATCAATGGACTTATGGTGTGAAGGATCTAAATTATTAAAAACTAAGTTTCTTGTAAATTTTTTTTTTGTAAATTTACTTCAATATTATCACCGTTTTTGTTATCCCTATCATACCCTAACCTAAGCCTCATTAAAAACTTATATCAATACCTTTTGATTTTTTTAATTTACTTATAAGTGGTGGGATATGATTTAGTGTGTTTTGCTTGTTATTTAAGAGTTTTATAGTATTATTGGTACTTCAAGTATATTTGTAAGTGATAATTGCTTTCACGGACTAAAAGGAGAAGAATTCGTATTAAATCATGGCATAAAACAAAGATTTGAAGCAACTTGGAGATACACAGTTGTGTGCAGTGACCATATAAGACACTGTAAACATGTGGAAATTTAAAAACATTATTTATGGCTATGTGAAAATATACAAACGTGTATGTCGTGTAAGTCACTATGCCATGTGAATTTAGGTAATTTTGGAGATATACAGTCACATACTTGACCATGTAAGTGACTATGTACATCCCAAAAATCCAAGTTTTTATTATAAAAGGATATTATTGGAGGCAAACTAAAAGAGGTGAGATTAGAAGCATTCTTTATTCGTAAGAAACACAGAAAAGAGGTAGTTATGAACAAAGGACAAGGAAAACACGAAGATTATGTCATAAGATCCAATAGAGAGCTTCATTCAATCCATGTTGCAAGAAGATTCATTAGAGACAAAAGGGGGATTTACATTATGAATTCTTTTATTTTTATTTGTTTTTCTACATATTTGTTACTGATTTCGTTTTTTATATGTAGGTACTACTTATTTGATATTGAATTTTCGTAGTATTTTCCTTATCTGAGTTCATTATTGTATCAATTTTAGTTTAGTTTGTTTCTTTAATTTTCAATTAAATCCATAACCTAATTCGATGGTTAGATAATAGAAAAAAAAGATGAATATTAGTACTTCCAATCCTCATGAGATTGACTCGTATTTACTAATGTTAGCTACAACAATATTGTGCACTTGCTGTTAAAACATGTAAACTTATAAGTAAAATAAATTCAACCAGGGACTCTATAGCCTTCAAATTCTTTCTGATTATGAAGCTGGTTCTGGTTAGTCTGTACACTTCCAAAAATCTGGTATTATGTTTAGCCCTTGTGTGTCGCAAGATACCAGGTTGAGCATTTCATACACATTGGGGGTGCGTAACGCTATGGGGAATAGCTCTTATCTTGGTCTCCCCTCTCTAATCTGGCGTAACAAGAGGCAAATCTTTAGTTATATCAAAGATAGACTTTGGAAGAAGGTGAACAATTGGAACAACTTCCTATCTAAAGCGGGTCGAGAGGTACTTATCAAGTCTGTTGGTCAAGCAATTCCTTCTTATTGCATGTCAGTGTTCTTGCTCCCTTCTACATTATGTCATGACTTGCAGGTTACTCTGAATCGGTTCTGGTGGAATGGTAGGAAAGAACAAGGTAAAGGCATCAATTGGTTATCATGGGACAGAATGTCTTATCCGAAGAGACAAGGCGGTATGGGTTTCAAGGATCTCAAACACTTCAATCTTGCTATGTTAGCTAAACAAGGTTGGAGGTTACTTACGACGCAAGATACTCTATTTTATCACATCTTCAAAGCTAAATATTTTCCGAGGGGGATCTTTTCAAAGATCAGAAAGGTAATAACCCGATTTTTGTATGGTCAAGTATCTATACTTCTATTGCTTTGCTGCGGAAAGGCGTTAGGTGGCGTGTTGGTGATGGAAGGAGTATTGTGGCCACTACTGATCCATGGATTCCTAAACCGGATTCTTTCATGGCTGAGGATGGTGCTATTTATCTTGATCTAGTGTCACGCGTTTGTGATTTCTTTATCGATGGGAAAAATGAGTGGGATGTGGGCAAACTAATGCGATCTTTCTCTGCTAGAGATGTGAAGTTTTTTCTTGCCATTCTTTTATCTATTCACACTTTTGCATATTCTCTCTTGTGGCACTTTGAGAAGCGGGGCGTGTATATATACAGTTAAGTCCGGTTATCAAGTGAGCTTAGGTGATGCAGGAGCTGCTCAAAATACTGTACAATCATATATTTGGAGACGAATTTGGGCTCTTAATATGTCTCCCAAAGTGCGTGATTTTACGTGGCAAGCTTGTCAGGATGTGCATCCCACCAAGTTTAATCTTTTCAGGAGAGTGCTTGATGTGAGTTCAACTTGTTTTTTCTACTCATCTATTGAGATTGGTGATCATGTGTTGGGTCATTGTCATAGAGCATCACTGTGTTGGAGTATTGCCGGCTTTCCTGCACCTCCCATAAATGCCACTTTTATTGATTTGTTTATGCAAATTTGGGAGAACCATAGCCAAGAAAGAGCAGAGTTCGTTGCCTACATAACATGGAATTTGTGGGGGTCAAGGAATGACTTCTGCTGGTCTGTAAAATTTGTCCCACCAAACCAGATTGTAAATCTTGCCGCTGCCCAGCTTGCTAACTAGCAGTCTCTCTCACGTTTGCGAGATTCTGTAGGTGCTGGAAATGGCAGCAGCGTTGGTACTTCTAGTCTACCTATTTGTGTTAATCTTGAAAGCTTAAGTTGGCAAGCTTTTTGTGATGGAGCCTTGTTTCTAGTTGAAGATGCAATAGGCAGTGTAGTGGTTTTTGAAGATAGTGAAGGGCGGTTTCTTCAAGCTTTATCCAGCCATTCTGTAGGCTGTAAATCTCCGGCAACGGCTGAAGCTTTGGTGTTAAGAACGACGTTCCAATTCGTCTTGGCCAACTACCAATCAAGCGGTTACTTTTTTATTGAATGTCAAGCTTTATTTTTTTGCACTTAACTCTCAATCCTGAGACTTTTCTGAGTTTGGTATTATTGTGTTGGATTATAAGAAATTATTAGAGATATGCCCGGATATCTAAGTTCGATGGATACATAACATTATGAATGGTGTTGCTCACTCTCTTGCTCGAGCATCCATTCATTTTTCACCACTGTGTATTTGGGGAACTATTCCGGTAGTTCTCCACTCTCATTATCATTAAACTAAGTGTGGGATATTCTACTTTAAAAAAAAAGAGCTAATTACATTATGGGAAGTGTCTCCGTCAATGAACTCATGTAATTAAGAAATATAATTAGGTTACTTAGTGTTTTGTGTTGGTTGGTTTTTAACTATCTTAGCGTATCCTCCACGTGTACTAACGTTAGCTCTTAAAGCTATCTATTTTAATACTCATTTTACTTTTTCAAAAAAGGTGAGGCCTGAGGGTCCTTGCCTAAGGAAGCTAGGTAACTAAACTAACAAAGGTATAACATCTCTAATCAATGTTGAGAATTTGAATACCTTATATACAATGAACTGGTGCATCGTCAATTTGTGCATACTAGTAATTTGTGCATACTAGTATCGAATGGGACCAAATATACTTTGAATTCACTGCTATTTATGCTAGTCCGACATACTCCTTACAAAAGTATTTATGGCAATACCTCTGACAAATCGCTAGGATCACCTCCAAACCTTGGCTGTTGGGCGGAGACTTCAATGCCAAATTAGAGAGCATTGACAAACAAGGAGGCTCCCGTTTCCAACCCACTATCAACACTCAATTTCGGAAATGTGTGCATAGCTGTCAACTGCAGGATCTCAGATTCTCAGGGCCTTGCTTGTAACACTCCACTCCCGCGTGACCCGAACCCGACATCGATGGTGATATCTGAGTTCGTGCCCCGCGAGGGTGGCGTTCTACAATGATGCACATGTATATAAATATTACCAACTGTCCAATCAGAACTATTCAATCATGCACATGTAGCAATTAAAAATGTACAATGCATGCTCGTGACATTCCCGGTACCAAGCCTTAATTTCAATCACAAAATGTTCCCCTATGTCATAGGAAATCAGAGACACCAAAATTACTAAGTTTGGACCTCTATAGGTCCAATTATTAATAAAACACGTTATAAAAACAATTACCCGAATCCATGTCACTTTCCCCTTTAAAAATTCCCAATTTCACATAAAAATGAAATTAAATAATTCACGAATCCGATGCCTCGAGAATCAGGTCGATCGGAAGTCGGATGACAAAGATATAAGCAAAAGAAGGCATAACCAAAAATTAAGCATATAATAAAAAAATTAAAAGGCAAAGAGCTTCCTCGCGAGGGCGAGGACTGTCGCCCTCGCGAGCGGCGAGTTTTCAGGGCGAGGCGAGCTTTTGCCCCAACCAAGCAGCTCGTGATCGCGATTCGCCAAATAAAACTGCCATGTCGCGATTGCTACGGCTCGCACCCGCGAGTCGCTGAAATCGCCCTCTCGCGATCGCGAGTTCCTATAGTCGTCCTCCGCTGTTTCCATCTGAATTTCCAATATGCA
>JANZLH020000107.1:1002541-1014008 GCA_026770325.2 Erythroxylum fimbriatum
GAATACCTCATAATATATTATTAACAAATCATAATGTTAATACATGAATCACAAATGTTCATTGGCCTAGGGCACACAACTAACATTTTAAATCTGGACAACACATATGTCCTATGCAGAAATGAAAGTGAAACGAGAAATCACCTTTTTTTTCCAATGCCCTTTTGCTGAGAGCATACGGAGAAGAATTAAAGAGAAGTGTCATTGCAGATGGGATAGCATTCTGCTTACTGTCATATTGGAAAAATTAAGTGGTCTAAAGACTGACCCTAAAGGGGATAGAGTAGTATACATAATTTCACTTGCTTCTAGTCTTGGGAAGATATGAAAAGAAACAAATTTGCGAATTTTCAAAGGCAAAATGCATTCAAATCTAAAGGTGATGAATTCTCTAATTATGAGGATTAGAGAATTGATTTTTCTCTCAAAAGAACTACCTAATTGTAGTGAACATTTTAGAGCATGGAATCTGGGTTAACCCTAAAACATGCAGTACCAAAATGAAACAGGAAAATGGATTAAATGGTTACCTATAGGAGGATTGTTAGCCCCCGAATTTTTCTTCTTTATTTAAGCAAGTTTTAAATAATTATGAGGTTTGGATAGGTGAATTTTTTAGAGTTAATTTTTTTATTTTGTGTCTATGTTAGTAGAATTTATTTCATGGGTTAGTTGAATTAAAAGCGGTAAGAACGCATAATAGGGGTATGTTTGGTAGTTCACTTAAGTTTAAAGAGACATAAGGTATAAAGGAAGGGCAAGGTGGGCTTTTCTCATTCATTAAGGGTAAAATGGGAAAGAAAAGGTGTTGTCTTCTTCCTAAAGGAGAGAAAAACAAAAATTTGTGAAAGAAGGAGTGAAATAGGAAAACAAGAAGTGAGCATGAAAGGTGTCGGTGAAGTTGAGAAAAGAATGGAGTTTTGAGCTAGGTTTCATCTTTTCTTTGTCTTAAAGAGAGAGTTTGAGGTTGCTTAAGAAGGGAAAAAGAAAGAGGAAGGGAAGAGCTTTCTTTAGAGCTAATAATCTTATATATTGGTGAAGATTCAAGGTAAGTTTGATTTTTATATTTTGGATATATGAAAAGGTTATGATTCATGAAGTTTAGGAAATGCATGGGTTTAAGCAACCTAGAGTCAATTTTAGTGAATATGCTTTATGGGTTCTCAAATTTAGATTCCTATTGAATGGGAATTTTGTCATTTATGAAGGAAATCAAGGAGGGGATCAAGGAAGGCAAGAAGAACAAGAGGAAAGACATCCTTAAGTAAATTCCTAAGTAAGGATTTCAAGGTGGGTTACGGTTTTATAATTAAGTAATGGGTTACTAATGTTTTCTTTTAAATTATGGAAATAAATGATTTCAACTATTTTCATGAACATACTTTATGACTCGTTGAATGCTTTGAGAATTTGATACGTGTTTGGGATGTGCTTATTGTATTGATGAATTATCAAAAGATTGTGCAAATGATTTTTGAAAGGATACTATGCTTGACAAATCAAGTTTCGAAAATGTGTCATTTTGAGCAACAAGTTTACAAGTTATGAGATATATGTTATGTGGGTTTGGTTTAGTTCATTCTGTATGTCAAGTGCACTTCGACTAAAGGCTTCTCCCACCTACCCGTTAGTGGCACAGTGCTCCTTCATGGACTCCCTCATGTTTACGACTACACAAAATTACTATGTGGAATTGTGTTAGTTCGTTCTGTTCACGACTACACAGGCCTATTTCATGGAATTGTGTTATTTCGTTCCGTTTATGGACCTTCCATACCATTTTGATGTGATTATGTACTTATGATATGTGATAAGAGTGATGCATGCATGTTTTGCATTAATGTAAATGTTTATAATGGAAATGATTATTTCAAGGGTTTTGCTTGTTACTAGTTATAAAATTGTTACCCATAAGCTTTAAACTCACCCTCATTCCTTCCCATCTCTAGGTGACGAGCAAGAGATCGAGTGAAAGAGAATCGAGGCATCACTCCAAAATTTGCATCTTTTTATATTTTAAGCTAGATTTGTGACTACAAGGCTTTAGTTGCATTTTGAACAAATTACTGTTCATGTAACTTTTTGTATTTTGGCATTTTGAGATATTGATGTATTATGGTTGAAAATGCCCAATAAAGCCTTGTAAAAACTCTTATATTTTGATGTTAATGAAGTATGTTTGTGTTTTGCCGATGATATTTCAAATTTGTTCATTTCACTTCCAAGTTCTCCATAGGGATAAGAATGTGTATTCTGATTTCAGGAGAAATACTGTATTGATCTAGGCTAAATTGGACAAAGCTGTCTTCTGGGAAGTTGTAGAATATTTTTCTATCTTTCCAATGATATATAGTATGAAATTTTTGGACATTGGAGTTGAGAGATATGATCTTTAGAAGTTGGTGATGCCACTTAGGATAGACATTCGGGACAGCCACATTATTTTTTTAGAGGTAAAACATCTTTTTAGGGTCTTCATGAAAGTTGTAGGTCTAGAAGTCTTTTTCGAAACGACCTTTGAATAAACTTAATCCAATATCTTTAGAAAAAGTTATACCTTTTGTACCAATATAGGTCAGAAGAAGGAAAGCAGGGAGGGAGAAGTCGTGATCACGATTCTGCGGAGCGATCAAGAAAGTCGCGATCACGCAAATTGTGCGCGTGTGCGCACCCCCCCTCCCAACACCTGAACATATTCCACTCTTTTGGCCATAACTTTTTCATCTGACCTCCACATGACCTGATTTTTGAACCAATAGTTTTCTAACACATTTTTCTATCTCTCCATAAGAATTTACAGCTTTTGGGATTAATTTGAAAAAGATTGATTGAATCAAAATAAGGGTATCGATTGGAAGAGTATGAATTGGATATTTTACTGAGCATGCTTCAGTATTTTGATGATATCTTGATCGGTAGAGCTTCAAATGAGATGATTCTTATTTCAAAATAAGCTAGAGACATAGAGCTACAAATTATCTGAAGAAATCAAAATTTAATTCAGTCTCTAAGACTTTCAATTTTTGGATGGAAATTGAGTACAGTGTACTGTTTCAGTTTATACAGTCCGAAAATGTTTGGACCATAACTTTCAGATTTCTGAACCAAATTGAATGATTTTGATCTCATTAGAAACTTAAGACAAAAAGGAACAAATGTTATGAAGAAGTCAAATTGAAATTCCGATATGAGGTTTCCCAAAATCTGCTCTGAAGTTATCAGAAATTGAGTTGATTATGATGACTGACTGGTGGGGGCACGCCGCCCTTGTGGACCTAGGACGTCGAGCACGTGTCTTGCAAGGGCGAGGCCCCAACAAAGATGTACTTCCAAAGTTGTTATGGTAAATCGTTTCATTAGATGACTGGAAGCATCATCTCATTGATTATGAACTGAAGGCTGTAAAAGAGAGAGAGAAGAGGTGAAACTCAAACAAATAACACAGATATAAACTCCAGCTGTTTTCTTAAGGATCGTGAAGAAAAAGATGCATACTTTTAGTTAGAGACTCCATGCCTTTCCACCAACGAGAGATATAAGGAATCTCTCAGATGATTCTACCCTAAATAGGACAATCAAAGATCAGAAGAAGAAGAAGAAGAAGCATGTTTTTCAAGATGAGAATCCTTACCTCGGTCAACCATCATCGTGATGAAGAAGACACCCGATGCCCTAATTTAGAAGAGTTCCCTTTCGATGGAAGCAATTTTCTTTACCATCTATAGTACACTTGCGATTGTTTAACACATTGTCTACGGCCACTCTACTACGATGTTGTTTTTAGAACCTGTATCTGTGACTACCATAATGTCGTTTAGGTTTGGTCCATGGTTTCTTTACTACGTTGTCGTTTAGCTTCTCCTGGGAGTAGGAGAAGCTCTTGAACTTATGTATTTAAATTTCATACTATTTCAATAAATTTTAATTAATTTTTTTAAAAAAGCATTCCATTAATACCTGTCATATTCAATACATTTGATATTAAAGTTAGAGTAGTAATAAAATAATAAAGGAAACAATTTTTACTAAAATAAAGTTTAACTAAGAGGGGAGAGAGAGCATAAATGAACAAGAAAATGAGTGGCCTGAGATTTTTCTTTGTTTGGTTTATTTTATTTTATTTGCAATTTAGTCCATGACAATTTAAAACTTTATGATATCGACTGAAACTAGACGAAAAATTCAATATTAACCAATACCAATAGCTGATATCAAACACAAAAATTTCTCACCATTTTTCGACCGGTACAATACTGACTGATATGGTATGAAATCCATATCCTTAATTGTACAGTACAAAATTTATATCTTTATTTAGGTTCAATAATCCAACTTTGTGATTATTATTGAATCAACTTTTTCTAATTTATAAATCCTTATAAAGTTCAATAAATTTATTTGTTGTTTTGCCTCAATTTTTTTCCTCCATATAAGAGAAATTTTCACATAAATCTTTTTTGATAATTAATTTTCACATAAATCTTAGAATTTCCTTAAACTCTTTATGAGGTGCAGAAAGCATGAAGACAAATCAATGAGTGATAACGGAAGAGTAATTAAAAGTATATGCTAAGAGGAATTGTAAGAAACGTTCAGGTAGAAGATTAAAACCAGAAAATAATCCGAAGGTCCGTTGTCATATTAACCGTTTCTTCGTTTCACATTTACAAAATTTTATAGATCCCAACTCCCAAGCACTTGTGTAACCATTTGTTTTAAGCAAATACGTCATATCTACTTATACTCCCACTAGTCATTTTGGTGAACTGAAAAGTTGGAAGTACCAAGTTTCACCTCAGTTGCCACGTATTTTGCATCAAAAACATAAAATAAAAAATCACTAATCGAGGAGAGATACTGTAAGGACCAGAGAAACTCCAGTCCTTGCAAGTCACAAACAAAGCAGGACTTCAAGGCCTGCTTGCTTGTCTAGATAAAACAGGATATACAGATGTAACTTTAGATAGTGAAAATAATGAAACTTACCAGCGTAATTTTTAATTGTATACCAATATTGGTACAATAACACAACAAATATCAAAGACCTGATTGACTCTCGACAAGCCATAAAGCACCCCATACCATAATGTTTAGTTCGAAAATGCTACTTCAACTTCCATGAAGCATTAGAATTCGTGCTGCTTGATATCAAGCCTGAAGTCATACAAAGATTCCAAGCAGAGAAAAATAACTTCAATCACTTAAAGCTGTTGCAGTTGGCTTCTGAAAATTACTGTGAGCTCCAGCTATTAATCAAAGCTGGCATTTAAGAACTTCAGCAATTCATTCCGTTTACTCTCTGCTTGCTTGTCCTCCTTGGACTTCTCAACTTTGAGCAAAATCTACTTGGAAAAAAACAACTGATTAGAAATGATAATAACATCTAGGGAGGAAGTGTTCTATATTCAAGTGACAGAAATAGGACATAAATTACAACTCAACCTTTTTCCCAGAAACAGCACTACGGCGCACACTATCCACCTTGTCACGCCCTAAAAACTGTATGTGAAAAGGAAATGTTTTTGACGAGTTAAAAATTAAAAGAATAAAAACAGAAAGCTCTCAAGTCAGTCATTCCATGGAGAAATGGTATACCTTTGAAAGCTGTACAGGACTGCTACTTCTCCGATCTTGCTGCTTCTATATATTGCTCCCATTGCAAGGACAAAATTGAGCCAGAAACAAAATCCAAGCAAATCAACCCAAGCGCAAGAAATCATGTCACATACCCCAGCTCCAATTGTCAAAGAGCAAATTAAAACAGGCGGAATTTGTTATAAGCACGTCAGTTATCGACAAATTAAACATGAATAAGCATCTAAAAACCATCAATGCCCACATAACCGTTGGACACATAGCCCCTCATCCGTATACAAAGATGCATTAATAATGCGCAAGATTGTTTGTTTAACTCAAGTCACACAAATAATTGAATATACAGTAGCGTACCTCTTTTTCCTTATGCTTATGACGTTTATGGTGATTCTTAGTTCGGTCCTTTTCTTTGCTCTAGAATGTAAAGGACAATACCATGAGACTGATAAACGAGCAAAACAAACTATCAGTTTTTGTTAAGAAATCACCTTTTTTGTCGCATCATTTTTCTTATTTTTCTTTGCACGATTAGAGGCTTCATACTCACTATCAGAATCATCCCTGCAATAACTCAATGTTAAGAAGCTAATCCATCAATATCCAAACTAAAAATTTCAAATCAACACAAAAAAATCAGAACAAATGTTGAAGTAAAGGAATATAAACAGCGAATTGAGAGGTTGCTTGGAGCCCGACCTCGAAGAGTAAGACTGCGACGAAGAATTGTCGGAGTCGGAGTGGTGTCGACGGCGCCGTTTCGACTGAGACTTTTTGTAATTACTCTTCTTCCGAATCTTAAGAGACTCTCCGTCCCTGTCGCGGCGGCTACGGCGGCGGTGACGATGACAAGAAGACGGTGAGTCCGACGAGGAGGAGGAGGCCGACGATGAGTAGGCCGGCATCTCAGCAAACATACATAGAGAGAAGGAGAGCGAGACGGAGAGAGACAAAGCGAGTGCCGGGGGCAGATTAGGGTTTGGCTTTTTTGATTTGGGGAATTTGAGTCCCGTTAAACATCCAAGGATGTCTCTAGGCCGTCACAAAATGTAACGCGTAAAATTTACGGGCATCTTTGTTTATATTTAATGTATATATTTTATTTTATTTTCAAATTCACTAAAATAATTTGTCTGCTTGAATTTTTGGTTTTTTTTCAATTTTCAAAATAAAAACCATAAAAAAGTAATTTTTATTTCTATTTTTATAATCTGATTTGCTATCTGACATGGGGAATTTGCTAATTTAATATGTTAATATTAAATTAATTTTTTTCTTATCTTTATAATATAAAACTAAATTTATTAAAATAAATATATACATTATTCACAATTCTGTTTGTAATTTGATATTATATTTAATTATATAAATTTATTAGATTTAGTATTATTTTGTGTTTTAAAAATATATAAGAATTGTTGAGATCATATAAGAAAATTTAAAATATATAGGAATTATAATTTATTTAGAATCATACCACTAAAAGTATTATAAGTCTAATTTACTAATATATTAATTTATGAAGTTAAAAATATTGAATTCAAGATACTTTGTTTCATAGAAATTCTACGAGCGAGAAACTCTCTATTTTGGCTTCATCTATAAGAACTTAATAGTTTAAGCATGATTTAATGATAACGTATAATTTAAGTATATTGGAAGGATTTAGTAGTCAAGCTTGTCAATTTTGTTATAATTTACTTAATAATGAATAATTTCATTTTTAAAATGTTGTAATTGTGATTTGAATTTAAACAATTAAATTGATTTCAAGTTTTTTTATTAATTTTGAGATATGGATAATTTATTTGCATGATGATACTTTGTGTCATACATAAAGTAAATGTGAATTCTTTATTAAAATTTTCATTACCACATATATAAAAAGAAAAAATGTAGTAGTATGTGATAAATGAGCATAAATAATTTCGCTCAACTAGTTTTGTTCCAATCTATAGGTCAAACTTGAGCACCAAACATAATTGATTATATTGAGCACATATATTGTAAGTTGAAGCATCCCACATTAATGGTCATGAAGAAAATTTACAAGCTTATAAGAGACTTTATCTAGAGAGGAAGCAATATTAACACAAAATTCCCAAATGTCAGTTAAACCACTTTATGCCGCTATGGCAAAAAGTGCTTTAGGCAACTAAATATTTACAACAGTTTAAAAATGTATTGCTAAAAATTAACATAATGCAACAATTTTTAAAGTATTGCCTTTAATAATAGTAAAAAGCAATGCTACATATAAGAAAAGGCAACAAAATTAAAAAAAGATTGCAATAAAATCTTATATATGTAACATTTGGAATTATTGCCATAGTTGTATATGATATTATATCTGTATATGATATTATATCATGTAAGAGGAAACTAATTAACATCATTTTACACATACATTTTTCAAGTGGAACAAAAAACAAAAACGAAATGAGAGGCTTAACACGAGGGTGACCCACTGAGTCGATGAACCCACAACCCAGGTTGGATCACCGCCATCTCTAATTTCCCTACAATTTTGACGCCAACTTTTCTAGCAATCGGTCATCATCCATAGGTGTCGGTCGTGCCTTTGAGCTCCCCATTGACAAAGCCCACTAAGGTGTGACAGTACGAACTGTAAATTTGTATCTTTCATCCCACTCTTCTCATCTCTCTACCTACCTAATCTCCGGCATAAAAACTCCATCGTCTTTTTATCTTTTTTTAGTTCTATTACCTTATTGGGTTAATTCATCTTTTGATTTGGATATTTGATCACACACAAATTTACACTTTTGCAAATGTAAACATGTGTGTGATCAATCAACCAAAGAACAAATAAAATATAAAAATCAACATTATCCTACCCAGTTGCCAACCTCCCTTTCTTGCAGCCCAGCCCAGCCCAGCCCACATTATGATTTTGATGTTGCTTTTACCTTTTTATCGTTTCTTCTTCCTTCTTCAATCTCCCTCGTATTCTCCTCAGAACACATACATGCACAACTCTATCTTTTTTTTTTCTATTTTTTGCTCTTCCCTTTTAGATATAGCTTCTCGACTTGCATTTCAATTTTTGTTTCTCTTTTCTCTCTCTTTCTCTCATTCTTTTGAAAAAAAATATTTTGAATTGATTCCTCATTTTGTGGTCAATGTAGTAGTTCGATTTTCTCTAAAATCTAGTATCTTTATTTCTGTTCCGGTATTTGAAAATATGGGTTCTGTCTTTTTGATAATCAAAGTATGTGATTGAAATAGAAAAAAGTTATTTTTCCCCTCAATTTTACGTTTGTTTTTTATGTTTCATTTTCTACAATTGTTTGATTCTTCTTGGTTTTTGTTTTATTGGATTCTTGCTTTATTGCTTCTTAATCTAATACCCATTTACATGTTGCATTTTGCTTCTCAATCTAATGTATTTGTGTTAAAATCTTGCAAAATCAATGGGAATGGTAATGCCTATCTTGTAAGAGCTTCAAGAGCTTACTCCATTGTGATCATTGCTAACTCACAACTATGTGGTGGTGTTGTTCCTCAAGGTTGGGATGCCTGGACATTCGCTGGCCATGAGTAAGATAATAAGTAGAAGGTAGAAGGTGAAGATTTTTGTTTAATCTGTCCAATCAAGTTCTTTCTCATTTGTATTGTTTTTATTCCCTTCTTTTTTATCAGTGGCCTAGTATGACCAATCTATATGATATTTCTGCATTTAGTATTGTTTGCCAATTATATTCTTTGTTCAGTGAGGTTGATGATTAATGCTAATAAGGTTTCTTTTAATGGTAAGTCATTCAAGCAAATCTTATTTGGATGGTTTTTTGTATAAGTTATTTTTAGAAAACCACACAAATAAGAGATTCCTAAAAAGGATACTTCCCATTTTCGAAAGTGATATGTCTTGGATCAATTTAGCCCGTTTTCATTGATTTTCAATCTGATGACAATCCTTAAATTATATACTTATTCTTTATCAACAACTCAAAACAGTAAACTTTAAGGAACTTTTCTCAAGAAGGATGATTCCAAGATAACTGCTCTGATGCAACAAGCAAAACTTCTACGCTCACCTGCACTAAAAGTCAGTGGTGAGAATCAGAACAAAGTACAAAGTCTGGAAAATGCTTGAAATATATATCACACTCTGGCTATATAACAATTTTTAACATACTATGTTTTTTATGGTGTTGTCCTCACAAGTACATGTAACAATACTCAAAATGTTGTCTTTGATTAGACTTATTTGATGTACATATCTTTTGTATGTCCTCATATTAAAATATATGTACTTTAGGTTCTCCAAGATATCCATAATCGAAGTAAAGAAAATGACAACCTCAAACAAGGTATCCTTGGCAGTGATTTTCAACTCGAAGATTTTAAAAACTTAATAAAGGACTTGAGAAGCATTAATGATGGAAATCAACCATTATGGAGGTAAGAAAAAGAAAATGTTATGTTCAGGTTTCACAAGGATCTATACCTCATAGAAAGTTTGTCTTGTAATTTAAATATACAGACAGCCAGACCTATATGAATCTTCAGCCACCTTTGAGCACAGCTAAAGATCATATCTAATGTTATATACTGCACCTAAGAAAATAGAGGAAACTCATACTGTTGGACCCCAAACTTTTATTGGAAGTTAGAACTATTGTATGTGAAATATTGGAAGTTAAAAGCTGGAAAATGAATATGTTCATTGAGCATGCTCCGGTGTTTTAGCCATAACTTGATCTCTAGATATCCAAATGAGATGATTTTTGAATTGGATTAAACTAGAGAGATAGGGCTACAAATTGTTTGGTGAAATGAAGTTCTAATTCAGTCTGTAAGAAAATCAATTTTTAGATGGAAGTCAAGCACAGGAAAATGTTTTAGTATAAGAATAGTCCAAAAATGTTTGGTGTATAAATTTGGGACTATGGAACCAAATTGATTGATTTTGGATGTCATTAAAAAATTAAGATAATGAGGAACATTTCTCTAGAAGGAAGTGCAAGCAAATTCCTTCAATTGCATGATTAGAAAAGGGTCTTGATTTTGGAAGAAGCTAAGCATGATTTAAATGAATTTTGAGGCATTGATAGATTATTTATGTTATATTGTGGAATTAATTAGCATGTTAATGGAAGTTAATTAATATGTTAATTAGAGTAAGATCATATGGCATAGTTTAATTTTAAATTGCATTAAAGTTGTAAGAATGCATGAAGGGCAAAATTGGAAGATCACTTAAGGTTTTAAGGTTACAAGGCTTATATGTAAGGGCATTTTGGACTTTTAGCTTCATAAGAGGTATAAGAAGAAGAGTGGGGCACGAAAATGGGAGAGAAAAACAAGAGAAAAGAGAGAAAGGAGAGGGAGATCGTGGAGAAGAGGAGAGAAGAAGGAAAGCCATGTTAGGGTTGGATTTTTCTAAGCATTCAAGATGGATTTGAATGCTATTCATGAAGGAAAAGATGGAAGAAGATGAGAGCTTCCATATGAGCCAAGAAAATCTCCATTTGGGAAAGATTCAAGGTAAGGGCTTTTGTGATTTGTTGAGTTTTTGAAAGGGGTTTTGGTTTAGATAGCTTAAGAATGGCATGGGTTTAAGTTTTCTAAGGTCAATTTAAGTGATTAGGTGTTATGGGTTTCCCAATTGGAATCATTATTTGATTTGGGGATTTTGCTTTTGATGAAGGAGATTAAGTGAGGCAAGAGGAATCAAGAGGAGCAAAAGGGGAAGCATATTGAACAAGTATAATCAAGAATTTAAGGTGGGTTCATGTTTATAGTTAATTAAAGATCCATTGATGTTTTTGTCAAAAATCAAGAAAGTAAAATGATTTCAAGTATTTCATAAATGTTTCTGTTATTGCTTTTGATTGATTTGTGAAAATTG
>JANZLH020000107.1:1067099-1079844 GCA_026770325.2 Erythroxylum fimbriatum
CTAATTACAACACTAATTTCCTTATTTAATTTCATTTCAAAATTTTACATTTCAATCAAGGATCGGGGTCCAACAATTACTGCCTAGACCAATTTATATGACAAGCTACAAGATGATTCTGTACCCATATGGTTATATTTCAACAATAAGTTCCATGACCTTTCGTTATACACAAAACTGTGCAAAAATGAGATGATAACTAACAATCTTTAACGCAAGGAAAAAAAAGGTTAAATAGATATTGAAGTTTAAAATTTTGCCTGGTGGTAGAAAACCCTTCTGTATAAGAGCATTTTCATACTTAGCTACTTGTTTTAAATCAGCTACTGACCAAGCATTTTTGAGCAGCTGTTTGACTGTCAATTAGTTGAAAACAACAAATTAGCAAAAAAAATGGTTGATTGGTAGTTAACCAAACGAGACCTATTTCTTTATTAAAGCGCTTCTGTTGTAAAAATATGTATCAGATAATCAATTATTTAAAAAGATGTATTTGGCAAAGCTCAGACAAAGTTATTAATAAAGAATTTTCCAAAAAACAAGTTATTAACACAGAAATTTGTGGAATTTTGTCTTGCATTTCTTCTATAGGAGAAGTACGAGTATGTACAAGTGGTTAAGTAATCCCACTAATTCAACTTGTAATAACAGTATCAATCTAAACCAAAGAATAAATCAACTAAATATAAGGAATTATAAGAGATTAATTATAATTACGGAGAGATGACAATCGAAAGATATGATCAACTTCTACGTTACAATAAAAATCAAATTTGGCTACGAAAAAAGGCTTAGCTAAAAGTCTTAAAATCATCACTAATTGTTTTTTTTTGAACACCCTACTTATAAGAGGGGCTAGTAGGGAATCGAACCTGAGACCTAACCAAAATCAAGCCTCGTTCTCAACCATCGAGCCACACCCCTTGAAGGTATCACTAATTGTTATTAGTTGTCACTAAAAACGTCGCTAAATTCCTGTAGCTTAAAACTATAAGCGACATTTTTTGTTAATCATCGCCAATAATTTTTTACTATGCTTCATTTTCATAAAGAAAAATTATTAGTGACATTTTACAAAATCATGGCAAATATACTTTAGCTAAACTTGTTTTTTTTAAGCTAAAAATATAACTAAAAATTATTAGCAACGTTTTTAGCATTTTTAGCTACGCCTCCAGATACGTAATCAAAAGTTTTTAACTACATTTTTTAAAAAGTTACAAAATGCTTCTAACTGCATTTTATAAAATGTACTTTAATTTAAATAAATATTTTAGGAATATATCATACTATGTTAATTGTAATTATTTGTGACATTTTTAATCCATATTATTGTATATAAAGTTTAAATTTTGTTTTTTGTTAATTTATTATACAAGAATATTTGATAATTTAAGACATTGTATATAAACAGTAAAATATCATTAAATTATACCAACAAAAGTATATTCGAATATAAGATTTTAATTACAACCTTATCGATTCTAATAGATAAAATAATAAATGCTGAGATTAAAAAGAAGTTTACTCCAAAGCCTGTACAAAAAATCTAATCCTACACTAAAGCTAACTACTCGAACAAGAGCATTCTTTCCTATTTGCTACATCTTGATTTCAAAAGCTTCGTTTACCATATTTTCTTTGACGCCTCCAATGTGATAATAGAATTTGAAATCTGTAGCATCTGTTGCTTTACCTTACCTTTCCATTTCACCATATCCTTAAACATTTCTATGCAGAGATCATAAACAATTGATCTTAGTCAAATATGAATAAGAAAACTGATAACCAATGACAGATATTACCTGACAAATAAGAAATGAGCTGCCATAGTCTAACTTCTAATTCACAGTGGCAGATGAATCTGTCTTCATATTAACTTGATCTTCCTACCCAAAATAGGCTACCAATTCTTGCACGGTTTTGTTAATATAAAAAAATAAGCACAATCGAGATTGAAAATGAAGGTAACAGGGTTTTTTTTTGGTTCTCTATACATCCACTGAGCTGCATGTTAACTAAGGTTTTCATGTTAGCATAATAAACATGAAAACTTACCTTCAAAGCCACAATTCCAGCTTAAATTGTCATTGGTTCCATAGTCTCCACCTTCTCTATTAGCATCATTGTGCAAAACCAACAATCAAGTCAGCCACTAGATGCAGCTTTTCAAGTGAATACAGACTAATTCATTTTTTGAAGTCTGCTTTTACCTTAAAATTGTAGGAAACTAGATCAGACAGTGTGAACCTGTCATGTGCAATAACAAAATTAACACTATGATAAGGCCTGCGATTATTCACCTGAAGAAGGAGAAGAACTCCAAGTCAGTAGTGTTAAATGAACGAGCAACATAATACCATGTCTATTTAAAAGAAAGGCATATCAGAAGATAACCAAGGAAAGACAACAGGAAACAAACATGCCGATGAAGACATGAATAATTCTTACCCCCGTAGAGATCAGTAGATCCCGAAACACGAGTGGCAAAGGAGCCTTTCATTCCACACTCACCCTATTGATGGTAAATCAGTAAAGTGAGGATAGATGGTAAACCAGTATACTGAGGCAACCTCTATAAATCTTAAAAGGACTAATATAGAGAGGAATAGACGATGAAACAGCTAGGAAGAAAATAAAAGGTCAAGTAAACACCAACTCTGTGAAAAAAAAAGAATACCAATTGGCTTGCCAAGTTGGAATATTAAAGAAAGATAACGAAAATGAAAATCTTCAGCAAGCAAGACCCAAAAATCTAATTTATGTTAGTCCTAAAACCCCAGTTCTAAACGATTGGTTAAATTCCAATTATTGAACCAACAACCGAAAATCGTAAAAACTGTTACCTGCTTACCTATAAACTCATTTGAGGACAAAAGGCTGAGCGACAAATTTCAGATTAAAGAGATGCCATTAAAAAGCTTCAACCAAGGTTGTGGAGTTGAATAAGTTCCTTGGACTAAAGGATTTGGCCGTGTATTGACAAGACCAGTGCCCTCAAACCAAGATGTAAAATCTTCCCCCTGAATAAATCACAAACCCAGATCTGAAATAAATCACCAACCCTAACCCCGGAAAGTCAATGCCATCAAAACTCTAAAAGTCACAAAATTTACCAAATCCGAATACCAGAAACCCGAAAGACAAAAAGCCAAAACCATTAAAAAGAGCTCAGAATTTACAATTAACCCAGTAAAATGATTGAGAGACAGAGCCTGTTGGTGGGTCTTTCTGGGGGTTGGTATGCCGACAATATTCTTCAACTTGCCTTGATGGAGCAGATCAGCGATACGGTCGACAATGTGGCACCTTTAGAGAGGGCCTATGATCCAGTAAAAGGAGAGCATGGTGAGGGCAAGGGTGAGGGTGAGGGTGAGGGTGAGGGCGACGGTAGTGGTGGTGGTGACGGTGGACCAGTGGAGGATGAAGCAATTGGTAAAACGAGAAGTCAAAAAGGGTTTCAATTTTTATTTTTTCAGAAACAAATAAAATCGTGTTTGCTGGCCGCACTAATCACGGAGGAAAACTCGACTTCTCCAAGCCGCAAGGAAAGTCGCTTGTTTACTTCCCTATATTTCACGAAGATGCTCAAAATGGTCGCCAAATGTAGACTCTTAAAACTTAGCCAAATGCCTACCTTATTGTAGTGCTCATTGCAAATTTTACTATTCTATCATATCCCTGCAAGTGTAAAGGTTTAGGAATAACATAAGAAATTATTTTTGAGTGATAAACAAAGCGAAAGAGTCAACCAATTAATCTATCGTGTGATTACGAAACATAAGAAACTATTTATGAGATACCTGATCAAGTATAAAGTAAAATTCAATCATCGAGTACTTAAAATGCGGAAGAAAAATATGATTAAAGTATAAGTAGTATGAAATGAGATAACAAGTTTATTTATTTAGTCAACTAATTTACTTCTACAGCAGTGCAATAATGGTATGTTATAAGTTTCGATAGAAGAGCAAATTTTTAGTAAATTTTTTCTTGGAACCCCAATTAATATGATTGGATATAAGAAAATCAAAATTGGATAAAGTAGAGTGATGTTAGCATCCTAACCTAATCTAGCAAAAGCAATAAATGTAAGAGGTGAATGAGTTAAGAGATATGAACCATAATGAGATGATCCTTTGAGATGAAAGACTTTTCATAAAAAATCAATAATTAGAGGTTGATTTGTACTTGAACTTGTTAGTAGATCATGTGAGTGAAAGAAATTAAAAAGAATAAATGGAGATAGAGAACTGCAAACTTCTCTAGCTCCACACATTTAAATGGTCTGGAGAAGATTGAGAATATATTGTAGTTAAGATAAGAAAGGCCACTGAGAAGATCTAGTAGTTTTAATGCCTAAGAAGTAACTAAGTGGGTCAAGATCCTTAAGAGAGAACTGATGGGAAAGATGAGCAATAAAATCTTAAATTTGAGAGAATTATTGCAAGCAAAAGGTAATATCATCTATGTAAACAAGAATATAGTATAAAGTTCTCATATTATATATAAAGAGAGAAATATCACTCTTAGAATTGGTGGTCATATGGAATTAGAAAGGAGAACCGTTCTTGATACCATACCTGAGGAGCTTGATGGACATAAATTGTTTAGTTTGGTTTCCATACATAATCAAATATCAATAATCATTAAAGCCCTGGGGTTATTATGTAAAACTATAATAAGATAAAGTATTTTTTTGAAAAATAAAAGGAATTGTATTAATAATAAATCAAATTTACAATAAGTTGCTTAATTTGTCTATAATTCAGTAAAATTAAAATTACAAAAGATTACAACATTGGTACTTTACATTACATCATCCATGTGTTCTTTATGTTAGGAGTGAGTGAATTTTGCTGCTTGTTTGCAATCAAAGTTGCCTAGATCCAGTTGATAATGTTTTCTGCAATCTTGTATTTTTCCTCCTTAGTTCTCTTATACAGTCTCCTGTTTATTTCCTTCCATATAGAGTAGATAGTGGTTGTAAAGGTTGTTTTAATAAGCAGCCCATTTTACTTTCCTTATTTAGTGATTTCAATGATCATTTGCAGATTCACATTCTAATCAAATATGTAATAAGGAACTGGTAATGAATGTAGAATTCTACTCCAGATTGCTTTGGTGTATATGCAGTAAAAAAAACAAGGTGATTCCTGCTCTCTTAAGCTTATTTGCAAAGTAAACAAATAAGATCATATACCCCAAACCATCCATCCTTAGTTTTGAGCCTATTTTTAATCACTAATCAAGTTAAAACTGAGGCTTTTAGGTTTAAAGACTGCTTCCATAGAATTGTATGCCAAAGAACTTCTTCTGCATTACTTGTAAGTAGCTTATTATAAAAACTATTGTGAATGTTCCTCTCAGATTAAGAGACCAAATGATGTTATCTACTCCTTACAGCTCAGAAATTTAAGGTAAGTATTCTACAAGTAGAGAAAATCCTTTAAAATTGGTACACCATTCTCTGTTATGGATGACATGCTTGCTCTTTCAATGAGAGGATTGAAGTTAGTCCAATTATCGAACTAAAACCAAACAATATATCCATTTCCCAAATTTTGCTTGATGTATGGATATATCATATCTCTCAGATTGAGTAGATAATTGAAATCCAAGAAAATTCACGAGAATTTACTAGCTGATAAATATTCTAATCTTTGAGAGAGTAGTCATGCACCCATTTAATCCATAAGGATTTTTTATCTATGAAAATTCTCCATATTCTCTTACTTAGGAGCACCTGTTGCATTTGAGAAATTGGAATAATGCCTAACCCTCCTTGCTTCTTTAGTATAGTGAGATCACTTCATTTCACTTTACCATTTTTTTTTCATTTTCTCTTTTCCCATATCACAAAAATGCTTTGAGGATTCTGTTAATTTCTTTGTTGACTCTCTTGGGTAGGACTACAGACTACATGTGCAGAACAATAGATATGCAAGCTATTTAGTACTGAAGTGATGAGAGTTAGTCTATCTGCAATATAGATAAACCTATTTTGCTAAGCATTTATCCTAGTTTTAATCTTCTCAATTAGAGGGATGAAATCTAGAAACTTGGGCTTAATTGCTATAATTGGGATTCCAAGATATTTGAATAAAGGGAAGTGTAGTGCAAATCCTGTATTATTGCTAATTTCTTTTTGATTTTTGACATCTAAGGATATATATAAGCTACTCTTCTCTACATTCATTTTGAGTCCAGACCATTCTGAAAGTATCTGAAAGATGCTTAGTATGATGTTGATGGAATGTTTATCTGCACCATTTAGAAGCACTTAATCATCCCATAAATCAAATGAGTTAATGTGATGTCTCTACACTTATAGTGGAATTGAAACATACCATTGCACTCTATTAGTTTGGAAATCATTCTAAAGATCCCTTCTATAGTTATAGTAAAAAGGTAAGGGAAAGGGGGTCCCCTTGCCTTATCCCTCTAGCATTTTCAAAGGGTAGAGATGGAATTCCATTAACAGGACACTGAGTAAGGAAGTGTGAATGCATTTCTATATCCATTTTCTAAATATCACTGGTAAGCTTATCGCTTCAATACAATCTTGCAAGTATCTCTACCTAATTATGTCAAAAAGCTTTGAAGAAGTAGATTTTCATCAAGCAAATTTTGATATTTTTTCTTGTTTTGTACTCTCCTAAGAGCTCGTGTAAAATAAGGATGTTGTCTATAATGCTTCTTTTAGGTATAAGGCACCTTGAGCATGATTTGTAAATTCTTTCAGAGTTAACTTTTGCCTCAAAGTAAGGAGCCTAATAATAACTTTGTACATAGTTATGTAGTATGAAATTAATAATGGAATAGGGGTTTTACTTCTTTGGTATAAGATATATGTAAGTTTGGTTAACTTCCTTAAGCATTTTGTTACAAGAGAAGAACTCCAAGAAAACTTTTGTGAATAAATTCCTTATAACCTCCCAAGTTTTCTAAAAGAACCAGGTTGGAAAGCCATAAGGTCTTGGTGCTTTTGATGGATGCAAACTAAAAAGGACTTCCCTGACTTCTTAATCTGTGAAAAGGGTGATCAATAAATCATGAAGAGCCTGATTTTATGGAGCAACAAAGATATCTTTCACAATGAAACTGTGTTGATAATTGTCAGTTGTTCCCATCAATTGCTGAAAGTAACTTCTTATTAAATTTTGTAGATCACCTTGTTCTAAGATGGAGTTTCCCAGGATATCTTGCAATTAAGTTATTTTGTTTTTGTTTCTCTTTAAAAGAAGAGAAGATTGAAAGTATCTTGTGTTGGAGTCAACATTTTTTATCCAATTCAATCGAGCTTTGTACTTTATTATAGAGTTTTGGAAAGCCAAACCCTCATGATACTCTTTTAGCCTTTGAGTTTCCACAATTCTAAATTCAGGGTTATGAGGGTTGTTATAGCAAGCTACTTAAGCTTCTTCTAGCTTCTGCTTAATATTATTCATGCTTTGTCTCTTGATTTTAATAACATTCTTAATTACATTCTTCACTAGTTTTAATTTCAGCATCACCTGATAAGTTTTGTATGCTTACACCTCTTGATTCCAACACCTGCTTTTTTTCTCCATGAAACTATCCAACTATCTAACTCCATTGAAGAACTTGAATGGTGCTCCATGCCTTCTTAGTCCATTTACCCTCTATATGACAAGATAAGAGTGATTTGAAAGCACATGTTCTCCAAAATGCACAAAAGATTGCGAGAACATACTCATCTAAGCTTGATTCACAACTAATCTATCTAATTTCTTCTTGATGAGCATTTCACCTTATTGTTTATTTTTCCATATAAAGTGCCTTCTTGTTGAACTCAAATCCATCAAACTCACCTTCTGAAATAGTTTATTCATTCTCTACTTGTTTCCATGTTGTATCGGGTTCCACCCTTAACTTTATAAGAATTTAAATGCAATTAAAGTCTCCAACTACCAACCATGGAATCTACAACTTCTATGTATTCCATTTCAAACCAGAGTTTCTCCCCTTGAAAGGAAAAATTAGAGTCATAGATAAGAGTTATCTCAAAGGCATAGATCTTACCTTTAAATTGGTATATTAGATGGATATACTGATCACTTTGTCTGGTAGCTTGCACCTCAATAAGATTTGAATTGTATAGATAGAGTGTGTGGCCATTATAATGGCATGAATCGCTAGAAATTTGTTTCCAATCAACACCCAAAAAAATTCAATCCTTGATGTCTTGCATAATCTCTTTCACCATAGACTTTTTGATAAGGTCACTTAGCCCTTCTGTATTCCATATTAGGACTACCATCTGGGGAAGTTTCCCCTTAGGTTTTTTTTTGCCTTTTCTCCTAGTTGATCTCCTCCTGGATTTAGAGGAAATATCTTTGGTATCCTTGACTACCTTAGATAACTGTTTGCTATTTTTAATAGCCAAATGGAGTTTTCCATCTACTCATCATTTGGTTGCTTTTCCAGCATATTGTTTGCAATTTGTTGACACTTTGTCATTGGGACTTATCTACTGATTCATTTAATTGGTTCTTCAATAACTCTTTTTCCTTTCCCTGATCATCTATTAATAGCTTAAGGAGATTAATCTATAATGCATTTTCAACAACTTTTTCCACATTAGCATCTAATTTTTGGTGATCAAGTTCTGCAACGTCTTCATTCTCTTCATTGAGTTAAACTCCCAAAATTTCTTCCTACCATCCAGTTTTAAAGACTTTGCCTGTGGGAACCCATTTTTTGGTTGAGCTGTTACACTTCTAGGGGTACGTTATAAGTACTTCAGTTTGCACCAGCTCTCTTGTTTCTACTAATTTCATCACTGGTAAGCTGTCAAGAAGACTTGAATTTCTCTTTATCTCCATACATATCTTGGCATATCCAATTCTCTCCATATTAGTGGTTTGGCATCCATACATAAAGGTTTCCCTAAAGAACTTACTAAGAAGCTTAAACCTTATACAATCCATATTCTAAGGCTAAATTGTGAAAATTCACCCACATAGGGAAGGAATCAATGCTCCCATGATCAAACTCAACCTCAAGCTTCCATTAAAAAAAAAACATAGGTTAGCCACCTATCTGCCATGGTCCTAACTCTATAATTTCATTCAAGTTGGAATTTGCTATGAATTTAAATAAAATGGTACCATTTTCCACAAGTAGATTTTTCTCGAGTCCCGTTTTCCCTATCATGTTAATGCCTATACATTTATGACTAGAAAAGTGGGTCTTTTACTCCAATATAAACCAACAAGTGCAGAAGATCAAGCCTTCTCACCTACTTGGAGAAGCTCAATGGGTGGGGATATCATACCATCCTTTATAACATTCTGGTAGTGTTTCAGTTGAATTTTATTCTGTTAGAAGTTGATTTTGCTTCTCCAAGCTCCTATAGGTTGAGATGATTTAGGCAAGTTCCTATTTTTGCCATTTTTTACCGATTTCACCATATTGTCAATTTCACCATCGTTAGCAACTATTCTTGATGGTACAGGGAACTCTTCCAGGGGCAATGTTAAAGCCTTACCTTTTTTTTAGCCTTTGGAAGGCCCTCTATTAAGGAAGAACCTCAACAAAAGGTTAGTTTTTAGGTGCACTAGAAGAGAAACAAACCAGATAACTGAGGGAGGGAGTTCCCAGAAAAGGAAAAGGAGAGGGGTAAAAGTGTCAAAGTTGTAAGAGAGAAGGTCAAGAAAAGTTTTTACATTTTAGAGAGAACTAAAATATATGTAAACAATTTTTGACTTTTTTTTCATAAGACCGAGTGCTTTGCAAAGAAGTAATTGTTATGTGTAAATTATAGTGTGTTTTCTAGGCTTTAAAGCATGTTTCTAAGTATTTTCTTAAGTGATAATCATGTATTTAGGACTTAGAATTATGTTATAGTTAGTGTTTATGTATGTTTGCTTTGATTGCGTGTGCTTCTTCATCCTTGAACGGTGAAGAGCTTGTACAGGATGGTGGGGTACAACTTCTTGGAACTCTTCTTTCCCGATGCATGTGTGTAGTTCAACCATCTACTTTTGCAAGTGAACCATCTGCTATTATTGTCACCAATGTGATGAGAACTTTCTCAATTTTGAGTCGATTTGGGAGTGCCAAAGCTGAGATGCTTGATTTCCCTGGACTAGTTGAAGATGTTGTGCACTGCACAGAGCTTGAGCTTGTATCTGATGCTATTGATGCTATGCTTTAGACCATTGCTCATGTTTTTGTGTCCTCACAATTGCAAGATACTTTGTTGAAGGCAGGTGTGTTGTGGTTAGTTATTACATCACCATGCACTTTTCTCTCTCTAGTTGGCAACCCCATCTCTTTTTCACAAGTTTTCACATGATTTTCACACTAAATTCACACTTATCTTTTAACTTTTTTTTTCATTTTTAACACTATTTAACTACAAATCTAGTGATTTTCACATTAAAAGGCTTGTTTTTTCTTAAGTTTGATAGTAGAATTTTTGTATTTATCTCTTGCATGTTTTGTGTTCTTTTATGGTTATTTTCAAATGTTTATACACATGATCAAACCTAGAGTGAAGTAACTTATGAAGGTTCAAATCTAAAGGCAAAATGAAGGTATCCAAAAGTGGTGGATGCAATTTGGTGACAGATTTTAAAGCTCCTTTCTCGATCTTCTCACAAGAAGAAGGTGAGAAGCTCTAAAAACTCCATTCTAAAACTATAGTTGCACCTCAATAGTTCGATTTTCAAATTTTGGAATATTTAGGATTGACAGAAAAAATTTAATTATTGAGTGCTAGAATTAATTGTAAAAAATTATTTATTGTGAGTTTATTGTATATGAAGAATTGACCTTGGAATTCTCCACTAAATTAGGTTATAAGCCTACGAAGCTAGACAATTTTTGGGTTAGAATTAGAGGAAAACCATGTAACTTAGATTATTATACTATGGAGGAAATATTTGGATTCCCTAAAATCATGATTGTAAAATCATATAATGACTTCCATGCCCCCATTTATTGGAACAAATTGTTTGGATTAGATGTGTTTGATCCTCATAAAGCACCCAATAATGTCTCTAAGAGTCTGAAACATTTGTTATTACATAAATTCACATGTAAGGCCCCAAATTATACCTTAGTTGAAATGTTACATGTTCATAAAAGCACTTGTGTGATAGGTTTTAAAATTGAGCTATGATTTGAATGTGAATTGCATATGTCTA
Organism: Erythroxylum fimbriatum; assembly: GCA_026770325.2. Classification (NCBI taxonomy): domain Eukaryota; kingdom Viridiplantae; phylum Streptophyta; class Magnoliopsida; order Malpighiales; family Erythroxylaceae; genus Erythroxylum; species Erythroxylum fimbriatum. The sequence continues at coordinate 1,078,277 of JANZLH020000107.1, forward strand.
GAATTTTGGTCTAATGGGTTATACTTAGTGATTTGGAATTAATAGCCACCATTAGAGAATTGAGGTATTAAAATGTACATTTGGACTAGGAAAATGTCAAGTGTTAAGACAAGTTGGTACATGAAAAATTGGATGACTAAGCCTATGAGTTAATGACATTTAGCATTGCTAATGCATTGACATTTGGTAGCATTGGTTGAGTGACAAGTGGCTTAATTGAGTTATGGAATTTGGCATCATGATAAGAAGACAAGTGACTCACTCCTATGTTTGCTATGTAGGTCACCCCATGGAAGGACAAGTGTCCCTTCAAAGTTAGAACGCCTTGCAAAGCAAGAGCTGAATCACTTCAACTCATTTGGTGTTTCTACTGCCTTCTCACAACTTTCTCCACCGAAACCTCTCACTCCCTCTCAACTATTGGAGTTTTTAATTGATTTTGGGTCATTAATGCTTAAGAATCCTTGCATGCCACTGCATCAAGAAAGCTACTTGATACTACCTTCTATGTTGTTATCATTTTAGTGTTAAGATCAACCTACATCTAACTTGATTTTGGAAGTTTGTTGGTTGTATGAAGAGCTGGATTACTTAGTTCTTTGAAGAAGGAACTTGAAGTTAAGAAGGTAAGGGAATGCTAAACTTGATTGCATGCTATAAAGTAAATTATTTGATGCTTGAATTAAATAGAATATGTATTGAATTGATGATGAATTAAGCTCTGGAACATGATGCTTGTTTGATAGCTTTTGCTTTAGATGTTGATGACTGAAAGATCATGGATTGTGAGATGATTAATGAATGATTTTTGAATTGGTTTGGATATGAATTGATGAGGTATTAAGCATGAATAAAGTAGATTTGAAGTTAAATTGGACTTTGCTATAGATGTGTCCAATGGAAATGAAGAAGTCAAGTTTTGGAAACAAATTGGAGGCTATGGGAGAGTGAACATCCCATGATCATGGGATTTATAAGGCTTATTCCCATGGTCGTGGGAAGTACTTGGAATTTGCATTTTGTTTGATGGTTTGTAATAACATTAATACAGGTTGGATTTGGATTTTCAGGCTTGTATGTGATAAGTACCATGTGTATGTTATGCTCTAAATATGACCCAACCTATGAAATGAAATGTATGTTGCTTGAGTTTCTGGAACTGCTTTAGCATGTTTCGGATTGTTTTAGTACTGTTTTGTGTGGCATCTGCATATCCTCCCAAGGGTATGTGGGTGTTACATGTCACACTATTCTTGTTAGAAATTCAAAGTAACAAATGTTATAAAAAGGATTTATTCTTACTTTCGTGTATGGGAAACAAAGTCAACAGCTACATATTGTTGGGACCCGATCCCGGAGCCCAGTCACACAGTGCTGGACCCCGGTACCGGAAGCCCAACTATCCGGAACGGAAACAAAGACGGAGGCCGTTGGGCCCGAGTCCCGACCCCCAAGGCTGAACCCCAGGTGATCCGTCGGGACAGACAGAATAAATAACCCGCGGAAGCCATACAATCATACATATTCACAAACAAAATCAGCCAAATAATTTTTATACCATCAAGGTT
>JANZLH020000107.1:1079944-1094758 GCA_026770325.2 Erythroxylum fimbriatum
CATTGAAATATTTATTTCCATTGTAAAATTCACATTGAAATCCATGTAACACATATTTCCCAAATTCACAATTTATCATGCAATTCATAAACATCATAAATCATGAATTCATCAAAACTTATCACAAATCATGAACATATAAGCACATTAGAAATGGTTTGGGTAGGTCCATATTCATGACGCACTACACATTCCCATATAATAATCCTATGCAGCCGTAAACTTGAGGGAGTCCTTGAAGGAGCTCCATGCCACTAGCGGGCAGGCGGGAGAAGCCTATTCTTGGGTCAACGTGCACGTGACGGTTCTTGAGGGACTATCACAAGCCCACATAACATGAAATTCATGAATTGAAAACAGATTGCCCAAATGGAAAAATTTTGGAAACTTGTTTTTCATGAACATGCAATTTTTTCGAAAAACCCTTTCATGTAGCAATTCACAATTCATCATCAAAATTCCTATACCAAGCATCAAAGCCATGTCACAACTCATTCAAACAAATTCCTATGCCAAGCATCAAAGCCATTTCTCAAATCATCCAAAAGTCACAAAATACAACAATTTTGAAATCATTCACATATCACTCAAAGTTCATTCACAAAATTCATATACAAAAACTTATGGCACATTTTCAAACCATCTTAAAGAACAATAAATGCAAATTTTCAAGGTAGTTGGAAATCATTTAATTCCATATATTTGAAAGAACACTTATGGCTCGTTAACTCAATTATAAACATGAAACCCACCTTATTTCCTTGCTTAATACTTATTCAAAATGCCTCCTCTCTTGCTCCTCTTGCCTCTCTTGATTTCCTTCATCAAAGGCAAAACTCCCATTCAATAGGAATCCAAATTAGACAACCCAAAGATACATATTCATAAAATTGATTATAGAAAACTTAAACCCATGTATTTCCTAAGCTTTATGAACCAAAATCTTTCTAAAAATCCAACAAGTCAAACATACTCTTACCTTGATCCTTCACCAAATGAGGAGTTTCTTGGCTCTAATGGAAGCTCTCATCCTCCTCTACCTTTTTCCTTCTTGAATCAACTTTAAAATCCATCTTTAAAATCAAGAAATGAAGAAACGCTAACTTCCTTCTTCCTCTCTCTCAAAACCGACACTCTCTCTCTCTCTTTTCTATCAAAATTTTCGTTCCTTCTCCCTTTCTCTCTTTCAATCACGTTTTCCCCCTTTCTTACAAAGCAAGACCACCTTTTATTTACAATCTTGCCATTAATGAGTGAACAATGTCCATTTTGCCCTTACATGTAAGCCTTGTAACTTAAAAGCTTAAGTGGTCTTCCCAAAAAGCCCTCATACATTTACACTCTTGCAAGACTACTTTATTTCAACTAATCCATATGATAAAATCCTACAATTATTAACAAAATAATTAACTCTAAATAAAATAATTAATCTAGCAAGACCTCAAAATTATTTAAGTCATTTCCTAACTCCTCCCAAAAATCCATACTTTTTTCTAATCATGCAATTGAAGGAATTTGCTATCACTTCTTTCTAGAAAAACGTTCCTCATTGTCTCAATTTTCTAATGACATCAAAATCATTCAATTTGGTTCCATAGTCTAAAAGTTATAACCCAAACATTTTCGGATGGTTCTTATATTGAAACATTATTCTGTGCTCAACTTCTATCCCAAAATTTAAATTCTTAGAGACTGAATTAAAACTCAATTTTATCGGACAATTTGTAACCCTATTTCTCTAATTTAATCCAAATTAATAATCATCTCATTTGGATAACTAGAGAAAAAGTTATGGCTAAAACGTTGAAGCATACTCAATGAACATGTTTCAATTACATTTTCCAGCTTTTAACTTCCAGCATTTCACATATAACTCATCTTGTATCTAAACCATCTTTTCTATTTCATTTCAAGTTCCAGAATTCTCCTTTTCTTTACATATGAAAAATCTCCAACAATTCCTCAATTAATCGAAAAGTTCAGGGTCCAACAAACATAAACAATTCCGAGAGAGATCCAACATTAAACAAAGGTAAGATATGCTTAACCATGCATTCTAAATGTCAATTTCACATTCAAACCAATGTCGAGATGGTTAGCCGCCCTCCATCTTCTCCATCAGTCTCCAAAAATAAGCTTCTATAGCCTCCATTCTTGTTGAAAACTAAAGAGAAAATTGTGAAGAATCGTGATTGGTCATTGTTGTCCAAATTATTCCCAATCGTCACACCATATTGCCTTATATAGTAAAAAGCTAGGTTAAAATGGGGCAAGTGGCATGAGACTCGTAGGGTTGAATGATGTATCATGGTTGTAAGTGGCTGTGAGACACATTTGCATGGGCATGACACAGTCGTGACAATTTGATTTAATTGTATGGTCATGATTAATCTTGTTCTTCATATCCTTTTTTTTTCTTGCCTCCTATTCTTTTAATCTTCTTCTTCTTCTTACTCTATGAAAACAATAGCATATGAATCTTGAGAAGATGGCTCAACGAGAATGCTTTCGGCTCACTTTAGCTATTATGCTTCCAAATTGTACCTAAAATTAAACATGAACTAAAATGAGTGTCTTAAGCATTTTAAGGCATTAACCACTAAGTGTAATGGATTAAATGTATTAACAATTAAGCACATATCACTCCTTTTCCTTCTTGGTCTTCTGTTTGCTACTAGAGACAATTGCTCACCTTACTCCATTTTTGTGTTAGACTTTGGAGGTTCTTAGTTTTGGTCTTCTTCTTTTTTTATAAGAGCTACTTATATTTCTTCTTTGTCTTCTAATGCTTTCCTCTTATTTCCGGGATTGGAATCCTTATGTTTTTATTGAGACTTATCCTCCTAGGCATCTATTAGTTCTAAAGAGTTACTGGTTGTGTAGTTTTTGCATTTTCTTTATAGTTTTAAGGAATTGGAACCTCTTCAAGTCCCATGAGCTCATAGTAGTCCCCTGAGTTGAATCTCTTCCTTATAGGTCCCCACACTTTATTTTATAGTCAAGGTTTCCAACTATAAATGAGTTGAACTTCTAACTTAACCAAATCACAAGTTGCATCAAATTTCATATTGACATTGCCTTAGGAAGTTCTTTTTTAGAGTTAACCTCCACACAAATCCTAGCATAATTTTTTTTTTCTAGTTTAGCTATAATTTAGCTAAAATAAAATGGCTTACCTACAAATCTAGCTAGGAAACTCTGTCTATCTAAAGTCTAATGCTCTAGTGGAATGTTATGAAAATTAATCCATAATGGAATTGTTTCTATTCTAGATCTATCTAATTCCATTTTAGGGGATCATTTTTTAACAAACATTGATTGAGCACCAATAGGAATGTATCCTCTTCAGAGAGCAGAACTTTGTCTAGTCCTTTGCTCCCCATCTACTGTGTTCGGAACTTTGCACCAGAGGAAAGGCCTTTTACTTAGGAAATAACCCACTAACATGTTGTCTTAGTGTTTAACTCTATTTTACAACAGAGTATAGGGGTGACAATACCATTGTTAATAATAGTCTGATAATGCTGAGGTACCTCTCTTGGAAATGTCAGTAGTAACAACATTTTTCCAAGATTTTTTACCTCAAATGTAGTTGCCACAATCTGCTTGTTAAATGTTTTTCTGGTGCCTAAAATCCTTAGCTTACTATAATGAGGAAATTAATTTTCCACTAGACCATCAAGAGAGAATAAGGGAGTCATGTGATTGCCTTATTTAGAGGCATGCATATGCCTTCTCAATATGGAAAGTTATCTGTAGCTAAACCAAAATCGAGCCCAAAGTAGAAAGTTTCTAGTTTTTAGAGAGAGAGAGAAAATGTTTTGAGAAAGAAATCTCAATTTACACAATTACTTGAAAAGAAATTAAAAATAAGTAAAATAAGGTAATTAGCACTAAAATCAAGAAACAATTAAGAAAATGTCTACATAACATTAATCCTTAGGTATGATTGGGATTTTAAAATACTATGAACATACATCAAAGAAGAAATAATAAATGTGTGATTGGGATTTTAAAATACATATTATTTGAGAATCATTCCAATTAGTCAAAAATGAAAGAAGGAGAAGATCTTTACATGTTGAACCATTTTGATTAATATAATTAATGCAAAACCTCCACACACTAATGGTTCTTATTAGAATTAACTTATTATGCACATTAAAAGCAACCATTATTTCTCCTTTCATTGGGGCTACCTTAATAAGCCTTACATATGAACTATTAGAGATACAGTAAATCACACCTGAGTTAAAGTAATTTTATAACTTCTACTTTCACAACATCTTTCAAGTTTGGATTTGATCTTCTTTAGGGTTACATTACAAGTTTAAGCCCTTCCTCCATCAAAATTTTGTGGATGTAATATAAAGGACTGATCCCTTTTATGTTGAAAATTTTCTATCCAAGCTTTAATTTCTTGTACTCCTAAAGCACTTACTTGTCCTTATGTTCATTAGGTAATCAAATTGATATTATTTTGAATTTTCCTCAATAAATGCATATTAAAGGTGAGTTGGTAATTGCTTTTGTTTCATTTTCTATTAGGTTATATTCACATCATTTTCTTCGTGTTTCCTTGTTTAAAGGTCGTTATTTCCTACTAAATGAGTTACTTGCTCCTATATCTCTCCATCTTCTAGGTCAATTTCCTCCCTTTCAATGATATAATGCTCTAAGTTGTCTTTTTACATTACTCCTTGTAAAAAATCTAGTATTTCATTTTTTAATATATTAAAGAGATAACATGAATGGCCTAAGTGTTAATTTTCCTTCATAGAAATTCGTTATAACATTTTTTGTAGTAATAAATTATCTACATAGGATAAGAGGTTCTTTAATATCTTGTTCTATATCTAGAATAACGGAATCAACTAGGAAAATAAATCTATCAACATTTAACTTGGTTTTGTTACTTAGGATTTCCTTAAGAAACATCGCATGATCATGTTATTCTATTATTAATGTTTTGGGATTTATATATGAATGATTTAAACACTTTAAATAGAATATTTATATATGAACCCATTGATAGAGTCTAGATTACAATACGTAATAGTTATACATCTGATTCACTTATGGTAAACTAATAGTCGAGCACCATTAAGGATAACATAGAATATGTTAAATGGCCCTCGCTTATATGGTTGTTGCTTCGATTAACTTGTTTTCCTATTACATAATAGGATTGTCATCCTAAATCTAGAGAGCTTATTCTAAGTTATCTGGTAGCTATGCCTAATTAAAGAGCTTGTTTTAATTAGATAAAATCTAAGGAAAAATTGGGGTTAACCAAGCTTGTTATTAATCCATGGTTAATATTTTCAAGGAGAGTTCTGAGAACAACATGACAACTGATTATGCACATTCGTTTGAGGGTTGAGATTGAACCGTGAACTGGATTTGAAAATCATTGGTTAATTTATCACTTTTATATTGTTTGAATTTATTTACCTTTAATAGTTTAGTTTTATCGTATTTTGTTAATCAAATTTAACCAAAAACCCTCAAATTCTAAGCACTGATTTATTCAATACAAAAAGATAATTTCTATAGATATGATCCTTTCTCACCACTACTACAAATTTAGTTGTATAAAGTTAGGTTTTATTTTCTGATGTATTCAATGTGCATCAGCAGATAAGTATTCTACCATTTAGTGTGATTAGGGAATAGTAAATTTGGTAAAATTTATAATCTACTAATCATGTTAAATATCATCATAATTGTTTTCATTTTCTTTCATATCCTTTTAGTTTTTTATTACAATAAAATCTTCATTAGATTAATTTAATTTGTTTTTTAGACCTTTTTAATTTTCTAAAATATATTTGGTATTATTAATGAAAAATATACATTTCTTTAGAGGGATCCTCGAAAACTTTGCTAGAGAAAGCAACATTGTGTAGTTACATAAATGTTTGAGAGGATTATAAGTCTCCATTGATGTAGAAATCTATAGTATTATGGATTAGGATTAGAGATTCAAATTCTATTTTTTTTTCATCAATACTTTATGGCTTCTCACTAAAGAATAGAATTTCCTCCTTTTTGAATGAGGATGATGTGGCTAACCAAAGGGAGTTACTAAGTCTTTTTTTAAATGGAATTGAATTAAGTCATAACAGGTTGAAAGAAAAGCTAACTTTACAAGTACTTTAGTGACGAGAATTTAGAAAAAAGAGTCTACTAAGCTACTTAAACATCCCAAAAATTTGCAAATACAATATACTGACTACTGCTCCATATATTAATAAATGTTAAATGTAAACATAGCTTGTCACAAAAGATGATTATGTGAAGCCTAATGGCATTTACTAGCTCTTTGATGAATTGATCACAACTCCTTTTCTTTTTGCAGAAAATGCGTCTATTTCTTTCATCCCAAATATGCAGCACCAAATTAGATAAGGCATTGTAATAACACCATTTGTAATCTCTCTTAACATGTTATAAATTCATACTCCAACTAATGATCTGTGTCCACTCCTCTTGTGTATTATTGATGGTACATTTATAAAGAACTATTTTCCTTGCTCCATTGGTGTACTAAGTCTTGTTAAAAGCTACTTTTAAAATATTATGGAAACTTTAGGTGCTTGTAACCCCTTTCATTTATCCATTAGTGAATTTTTCCTAAAGTCAATTTTTAGAAATAAGAGTGAACTTTTATTCAAACTATCACTTAGAATGAGATAAATAAGGTTGTCGTTATCTTTAAACCTTATAAGGCCCCAGGTCTAAATGGTTTTAATACTTATTTTTTCAAAAGTTATAGGACCTTCTTCAAAACCAGGTAAGTGAAGCTTTTGTGGAGTTTTTTTACTAGTTATAGGATGCATAGTTCTTGGAATAAACATTTTGGTATCAAGTGTGTAAGTCTTTTACTTGTTATAATATCTTTTATAACATTATTTCTAAAGTTCCTTACTAATATGCTTTAGTTGGTCTTATTAGATGTAGTGAATCGTGCTCAAGCAACTTTCATTGAAGGCAAAAATATTAGTGATAATGTATTTATTGTATAAGGTCTCTTAAGAACTACTATTTAAAGGGGTTATGTAAGAATTATGCCTTAAAATTTGATATTCACAAGAATTTTTTTGGAAATTAACATAATTATATTGATTTAAGGAAAAAGCCTAAAGGGATACAATGATAAGATTACAAAAAGAAATTTTCTTATAAAACTCATTACAAAATGATAATATTTTCAATCATGAGTGCGAGTGTTCTAAAGTGAGATGCACACTTAAACCTCTGGCCTTTCCTGCATAGAATCTTCATAAGGCGTTTGAAACTATGGATTGGAAATTTACCATTCATTTGTTAATGTATCTCCATAACCTCTTTTAATATGATTGTAAATGTGGAATCTTCAAACCCTTTCAAAGGTGAAAGAGGGATTAGTCAAGAGGATCATATATCCCCTTATCTATTTAAAATCTACATTAAGATCCTTGTAATGTATTATCCAATCTAATCTTAGTAAGAGGAGTGAATTCACATTCCATAATAAGTGTTCCCAATAACATATTACTCACTTGACATTCTTAAATAGCCTCCTCTTATTATCTGGGGCTAATCCATCTTATGTTGCTTGCCTAATTAGTTCATTATAGGAATTTAGCAATCTCTCAGGTTTCTGTAAAAATAAGGAGAAGAGTTTCATAATGGGTTCAATAGATATTATGCATATTATGTATCAGAACTAATACATATTATAAATCTAGCACTTTAATTCCCTCATTTCTTATACCTTAGAGTCCCAATCACGTTAAGGAGTATCATATCAGGAATATCAATCTTTTCTCTATTTAAAAAAAGAGTAGAAATTAGGCCAATAGGAGATTCTCATATGCTATTATATTGCAATTAATTGTCTATGTGCTTAATATCCTCTACATATACTAGTCATCTCACCTATTACTTCTAAATAAGTTATGTAAGGATATAAAGAAACTTCCTTTAGATAGGTGATGTTACCACCAAACCTTTTCTAAGGTAAGTTAAGATGGCATATGCTTGCCAAAGGAAGAAGGATGACGGGGGATCTTACTATACAACTAGTTAATAGGACTCTTTTGGTTAAAAGATTATGCATAATTATACATGAAAAGGATTCACTATGGATAAATGGCTCCATAGGCATTATTTGAAGGATAAAAGCAAATGGATAATTAAGGTCAGGCATGATTCTTCTTGGAGCTTAACATAAACCTTAAAACGGAGCCTTCTAGTCAAATTAGGATTGGTAATGGGTTGAGCACATGGCTCTAAATGATAATTGGTGTCTCCTTGGTCCATTATATATAATTCCTAATATTAATAACCTTTTTCACTTCGTCCTTGCCAATGCAAGGGTAAGCTTAATAGTTGAGGGAAGCAACTGGTCTTGCATAAACAGATTTTCAAAAATACTTGAAAGATGCTTCCTATCTTACTCTCCCAATTCAAACATAGAGAACAAAGCTATTTGGCTGAGACGTTCATTAGGATTGTTTACAAACAAATCATGCAAGGACCTACTAAAGGACTAAACCCTAAAGTTAGCTAGTATAAATTAGCCTAGAACATATTCTGGTGTCCTTTATTCTCTATTTAGCAGTGAAGGAGAGGCTTGCAACACTTGACAAAGTAACCCAGCTCAATCCTAAATACAAGTTGTGCTTATTTTTTCAGGAATTTATAAATTACCTATTCTTCAAATGCTCCTCCTAAGTTGTAGTATGATGCTCTGACAAAATGGAGAGTGTATTATGAGACCGAGGTTAAAGAGGAATCATAGGGCTCTTGATCCTCAATGTAGATACAAAGATAAAATCAAGCTCATCCAACTTGTATTAGGATGTTCAATTTACATCTTACGGTGAAAAAGGAATCAAAGAATGTTTAAAGACTTGAATAGAGATGTTGATTCTATGCTTTAATGTGATACCTTAATGATCTGAGAAATTATACTGATCATGGGATCAAACTTACCTCTTTCTTTTAAGGTGGCATTAAATGGAATCTATAAAGGAGTTATAATCTCCAATTGATCGCTAGACTGAACAATTGCTCTTGGTAGAGTGGTCATGTATCCTTCTCAATTGGCTCAGGCTGATTATTATTTTTAGACTTAGGCTTTGGATGATATATTTTATACTTGGTTATATATGCTTAACAGGTGGTTTGTGATACAAAGGTCACCTTGGAGACTCAAACTTTCACCCAAAGTTTCTCGCTCACACTCTTTGCACGGCAATCTCACTTAGATCCGTTAAAGTAAGATTCAGCCTTTCCCAACCCTCGAAGTGTTTACCTCGCACACACTCGAAGAAACAATGAGAAGCAACGAAAATATAGGCAACAAGAAAAACACAGAGATGCGGTCAAAAGACCAACTTTATATACTTTCCCTCAAAAGAATACAAAGAATGCTCTCTCTGAAAACTCACTCCCTCTGAATGAATGAGAAGAGCAATCCTAGAATGAGCTATATATATATAGGCATCCTAGCTTAGAGTCACAGATTCCCACTAAATCTGAACTACCTAAGATCACATCTATCCCTATCAGATAAGATCTCATGAATCAATTGGATGACAACCCTCATCCAAATAGGACTCTAACTGATAAGATATAATCTAACAAGATAACATAAAGATAGAGTTTACATTTATCTAAAACACTAACATCCTTATTCGTGAAGATCTCCACTATCTTCAGATGTTGAGTTTTACTGTAACTCTAACTTCCAGTCATTGCCACATCATCCAAGATCTCCTCGTGATCTCTATCCACTGATGATGCAATGTGATCTCGCTGAAGCCCACTAGCACACCGGTCTAATTCAATGCTTTCCACAACAAGTCCGTTAGTCGTGGTCCATCCATCCGAGCATAGCCAAGTCCTTAGTTTGTCAAGTCCTTAGCTTGGGTCGAGTGAATCTCCACAAAGTCAGATGCTCTACCAAAATTTGTACCAAGTCCGATCCTACTCACCCACGCTTGCCTTAGTGTTTTCACCATAGCCTATTCGCACATAGGTCCATCAATGCATGTCCAAGGATAAGTCTATATTCCATGCTCCAGCTCCCTCATGGTGCAGTCTCATCGCTCCATAACTAAGTACAAGTCACAAACTGAGTTAGCATAAAACCTCGCACAGTTCACATACCTTCGACCTGCCTCGCCGAAGTGAAGTGCTTAAGCGCCTCGTTGCGCTCATATGCCTTCGTGCATCCTCGCGGGGTCTTACATGCCTTTGTGCCTTCTCGCGCAGCCTCAGGTCTTGCATGACTTAGTTTGCCAACTCTGCGAGGCCTCGCATCCGAATCTTACATCTCGTTGAAAATTTCTGCCAATGCGCGCCTACGCATGCCCACGCGTATCAAATCTCGCCTACTCTTGAGATCTTCGCCGATACTTCCTGCATACCTCGCCGACTTTGCAAGTTCCTCAGGTTTTGCTTGCCAACTCTTAAGACTTCACCTTGTTCCTCGTCAACACACCTTCCTCATGTCGACTTACGTGCCAAGCATTGGCCAAGGTTCGCCAACACTCGCATGATCCCACAGTCTGAACTTAGGGGTCTAACAAACCACCCCCACTAGAAGAATTCAACGCCTTCATCGAAATAATCTGTGGGCACTCCTCCATGAGCGATTCCCTTGAAGACTTCTTTGTCAACTTTTGAAGACGGTAGCATGTCTTCATATCAATTGGTACTTCACCCACGTACCATTTTCCCAATCCATTGGGGTTGTCTTTGGTTCCACTTAGACGCGCCTTCTCAAGGCTCACCGCGCCCGCCAAAGACATGTTGAGAAGAGCTCCATCCGCTGAGTTTTCCTTATCACCTTGATCCCTCGAAATCTTGGCAATGATATGCTCCTTACCCGCCTTCTGTTTTGGGATTTCTCGAGCATAATTTGGCTCCTTTTCAATGATCATAGCCAACACTTGTGCTACCAATGTTGTAATCTCTTTCTTCTCGCCAACGAATCTACAACATTTAACAAAGAAGGATTTTTTGTCAAGCATAACTATCATACCTCCCAAACTTGGATACAGCACCGTCTTTGCTGCCTTAAGGAAATCGATTCCCAATATCATCTCAAAATCCTCAAGTGGTACGACCGTGCAATTCATCTTGGCATGCCAACTCCCTATGCTTACTGGGACGTTGTAAGCAACTCCCATCACCGCTTGTGCCTTACCTGCCAGGGCTTTTAACTTTTTCGGGGTCTTGGACACTCTAAGCCCCAACTTGCGCACCATCTTTTCTGCCACCAAGGAATGTGATGCACCCGTATCCACCATCGTGATCACCTCTATCCCATTAACCTTTATTTTCACATGCATCAGTTCATCGTAAGGATTAGGTTCTTTACTAACCACATTCAATAAGACAACCAAATTCAGTGCCGCATCATCCGAAGATTCCCCTCTTCATTGGCTATCAGGGCATTTAGCTTTTCTTTCTTCAGACATTCTCTTGCATAATGTGATCCACCGCACAGATAATAAGCAATCTTGCCCTTCCGAGGACGGCTCCCCACTTTCAGAGCCACCATCTTGCTTGCTTTTCCTGTTGAAGTCTCCCTTCTTGGAATTCTTCTTCTTTTTCCCCTCGATATTCTCCTGCTGAGCATGACCTTTTCCCTTCGTAGAATTAGAGGAGTTTACCTTAGTTTCCTTCATCGTTCGAAAGTCCACCAAGGCATCAGCGGCCGCGATTGCACCAACCAAGTCCTTCACATTTTGCCTCCGCAACTCTATTTGCACCCACGGTTGTAACCCGGACAAAAAATTGAAGAGTTTGTCCTCGTCTGACATGTTTTCAATATCAAGTAAAAGAGAACTAAAAGATTTCACATAATCTCTTACCAATCCATCCTGTTTCATGTTCTTCAAGGCCTCCCTCGCAAGCCATGAAGTATTCATGGGAAGAAATTGATCTTTTAATTCCTTTTTTATGAGCTCCCACGTATTCACGGGAGTTCTACTCGTACTGATCTCTGCAGATGTCCTCGTCCTCTACTAGAGCTTAGCGTCCCTACCCAAGTACATGGCCGTCACATTGACCCTTTCAGCATTGGATAACCTAGTAGCCGCAAAGTGCTACTCCATATCTCACAAAAAGTTCTCCAACACCTTAGCGACCCGCACACCTTCGAACACCCTAGGTTCACGTACCTTCACAAAAGAAAGTTGTGGTGTTGAGCTTTCTCCTCTCTCGACATATATCGTTGCAACGGCACGCCTCAGTACTGTGATCTCGAACTGGGACTCCTCTTGTGCCTTCAACATATCCACTATATGTTGTTGCAACTGTTGGATCCTCGCCTCCAACATCTCGAAACGAGTAGTGTGAGATGTGTCTTCTTCCTCCTCTTGAGGAATAAGTCCAATAAGTGCCTCCAACCTAGACACTCGTTCTGTCAAGTTGCGTACAGCCATTTCAAACTTTGGCTCTGATACCAGTTGATATAAAGGTTAACTTGGAGACTCAAACTTTCACCCGAAGTTTCTCGCTCACACCTTTTGCGTGACAATCTCACTTAGATCCGTTAAAATAAGACTTAGCCTTTCCCAACCCTCGAAGTGTTTACCTCGCACACACTCAAAGAAACAATGCGAAAGCAACGAAAATATAGGCAACAAGGAAAACACAGAGATACGGTCAAAAAACCAACTTCATATACTTCCCCTCAAAAGAATACAAAGAAAGTTCTCTCTGAAAACTCACTCCCTCTGAATGAATGAGAAGAGCAAAGCTCGAATGAGCTATATATAGGCAACCTAGCTTAGAGTCACAGATTCTCACTAAATCTGAACTACCTAAGATCGCATATATCCCTATCAGATAAGATCTCATGAACCAATTGGATGACACCCCCATCCAAATAAGACTCTAACTGATAAGATAGAATTTAACAAGATAACATAAAGATAGAGTTTACATTTATCTAAAACACTAACATCCTTATCCGCGAATATCTCCACTATCTTCAAATGTTGAGTTTTACTATAACTCTAACTCCCAGTCATCGACACATCATCCAAGATCTCCTCGTGATCTCTATTCGCTGATGATGCAATGTGATGTCGCCGAAGCCCACTAACATACTGACCTGATCCAATGCTTCCGACAACAAGTTCGTTAGTCGTGGTCTATCCATCCGAGCGTAGCCAAGTCCTTAGTCTGTCAAGTTCTTAGCATTGGTCGAGTCAATCTCCACAAAGTCCGATGCTCTACCAAAATTCATACCAAGTCCTATCCCACTGGCCCACGTTTGCCTTAGTGCTTTCATTATAGACTATCCGCACATAGCTCCAGCAATGCACGTCCATGGATAAGTCCATCTTCCATAATCCAGCTCCCTCATGGTGCAGTCTCGTCGCTCCATGACTAAGTACAAGTCACAAACTGAGTTAGCATATTCACATACCTTCGACCTGCCTCGTCGAAGTGAAGTGTTTAAGCGTCTCATCACGCTCACGTGCCTTCTCGCATCCTCGAGAGGTCTTACATGCCTTTGCGCCTTCTCGCGCACCCTCGGGTCTCGCATGACTTAGTTTGCCAATTCTACGCGACCTCGCATCCGAATCTTACGTCTTGTCGAAGATTTCTGCCAATGCACGCCTACACGTGCCCACGGGTATCGAATCTCGCCTACTCTCAAGATCTTCGCCGATACTTCCTGCATACCTCGCCTAATTTGCAAGTTCCTCGGGTTTTGCTTGCCAACTCTTAAGACTTCACCTTGTTCCTTGTCAACACGCCTTCCTCGTGCTAACTTACGTGCCATGTATTGGCGAAGGCTCGCCAACACTCGCACGATCCTGCAATCTGAACTTAGGGATCTAACAGTTTACTTCCTTCTTTATATTTTTTACTCTTTTAACTTTTCAGTTTGATTGCTTTGGGAGGTGTTTCCCGTTTATGTAATGTTTTGGTGGCCTTATCTTAATATATATTATTTTTAACTTCCAAAAAAAACAAACGAGGAGAGAAACGGCTGGAGACACAACACAAACGGAAAGCAAGGGAGGAAAAACCTAAAAATGGAGAAAGAACTTGAAAGCCAGGAAAATAGTTGTAAATAGAGAGAGCATGGAACATTGAAGCAAAAACGTTGAACGAGAAAATGTGAGGAGAGAGGAACTAGCTTAAGAAAAGGACAGTAAAACCATAAAGAGAGCAAGACCATTAGTGAGAGAAACAAGTAAAACAAGATTTTAGCGATCATAATCATGTTTAGAGCATTGCCGAAGGAAGTCTACGGTCGATCAGTCACGGAGGTTCTGTATTACTGTGCTGTAGACCCAAGAAATTTCTCAAACGATTCTCTAGTGCCCAAATATTGCTCTTCGATTGCTTGATCGTAACGCTTCAGATTGTTTCCATCGGTTAAAAGAAAAGAAAATGAAAACAGTGGAACGTTATATCGCTAATTACATTATTCAAGTTCTTATCACCTTTCCATATTATAACAACTTTACTTGGCATTGTACCACTATTTGAGTGCTTTTACTTTTCATTACTACCAGAAAAATTAGTTTCAGCAACTATTATTAATGGTTACTAAAAGTAAGAAAATGGTCGTTAAAAATTATAGCGACCAAAATCGGGTTGGTCACAGGTGGTTACTATAGGGTTGTTACTAAAAGTGCTCAGTGACGAGTTATTAAGTTGGTCGTTAAAAATGCATAATTAACAACCATTTAAAATTGGTCACTAAAGGTATAATTATTAGCGACCAAATTTATACTTGCTAATGTAAAATTTCATGGTCGCTGTAATGTTAGAATGGTTGCTATAGTT
>JANZLH020000107.1:1094858-1104932 GCA_026770325.2 Erythroxylum fimbriatum
TTCGGGAAGGTCCCGGTAACAAAAATTTTTGTTTTCCGCACCTGGTACATGTGATGTACCTCCCGGGATTTTCCTACTGACACTATCTTTTAACCTCATTTCCAGTGAAAGAATTTCACACTCAATAGTACGACTACCTTGTACTAACCTCAACAGATGATTTTTTTCAATCAATCTTTTAACGAAAGAACAATAAACAAATAACTCAAGTGATTAAAATAATGAAGAACGAAAACTAAATACACTTGAGATAGAAAAGAACAACTTCCCGATGAATTCTGCTTCACTGAAATAGAACTAGAAGTCGTCGCAACAACAATGAACTAATTCACATAAACATCAACACGAAGTATTCGCAGCCCATAAAGAAATCAATTAATAATCAATGAGCCAACGAAGAATGTTGCAGCCAAAAATTCACGCACAATCCCAGAGCACCGAATCTGGAAAATTAGAAACTACCCCACGGTGTATTTCAATCACAGCATATGCACAACCTCGAATCAACAAGTCTGGAAAAATCAACACCTTAACCCGCGGTATATTGCAACCTCGAAGTCATGCACAATACACACCTACTACATAAGACCAACTTTGCATAAGATGCTTCTCTAGGTTGACGTGATCGTGATGCAGGCAATAAGAATGCATTTATTGCTCCATTGAGTTTTGCGTAAAACAATGATGCCTATAGCTCTTAAGATATTCCAGACAAGATTTTCTCTTTGACATAAATATTCACCTTCGTTATGCTACCAATCCATAATACTCACACCCGCCACATTAACTTTAACGCCCACTGCACTTTTATGGCAAGACTCCAAAATTGCCTTCAACTATATCATAGAGACATACACAAAAATAACTTGTTTTGTATCATAGAGACATACACGAAACCAATTCCAAAAAAAACCCTTGCCAAAACTAATTCCCTTCTTCTTCTATGTACCAACAAATTCGCCCAGCCCACAATCCAGTTATCAACATGATAATAGACTTCAATCCAAGATAGGATTATAATAAACTTCAATCTAAGATAGGATTCTTTTTCAACTAAAAGATTGTCCATATAGTTTTTGAATCCAAGTCATTTTCTAAATAATATCTTATATGTCTAATTAATAAATAATGTCAAAATTAATTATTTAAATATATAACATATATCTTTTAACACTTTTCTTTGCCTTCACTCAGGATCTTTAACCTTTTACCTGTCAACTACCCCTAGTCTTTCCTTTTTCGGTTAAAACTTCCAACTTATCATTGCTTCTCTCTTTCCATTTCAGGGGGTACTTCCCACAGCTTCATTTCCTCTCCTCTATTGGTTCAAGACCAACTATAGGCTCTTCAACCTACTACCATTCGAGGTAATGAGACTTTAAGCACTGAAGTTGCTACTCAGGGAAATGGGATCTTTGTTCAAGAAGATGTCGCTCCAATTTAGTTGTTTGATGAAAAGAAGAAATCTTTAGATCAACGCAGCTTATACCCTTCTCTTACGCAAGATAACAATGACACCAGAAAAAAAATTTATCAAGGAAAACATGGAGCAAAATAGCTTCAACTGAAACCTCCACTGTCAAGTTAAGTCATGTCCAAACTTCTATAGTGGATGGCATAGTTCCAATGCAACATAAATGTTGCAAGTAGGAGTAGCAACTTGGTCTTCAACATTATTAGGATACTTCATTGGCAAAAGACCAATCTTTCCTATAGTCCAGACGTGGGCAATGGCTAAGTGCAGAAAGAAAGGCTTGGAGAAAACTCTGAATGAGGAGGATACCTTCTTGTTCTGATTCACTAAGGATGTCAACATTACTCACATTCTGGAATTGGGTCCTTGGCACATAGGAAATTAACCTATGTTTTTGCAGATTTGGAGGCCTGCTATAAATTTGGATACGACTAGGATAGACACTCTTCCATTATGGATTAACTTCTATAGTGTTCCGTTAGAGTATTGGACTATTAAGGGGCTAAATTACATTGCCAATATCATAGGAAAACCAATCTGCCTTGATTCTACCATTGCTAGAATGGACATAATTTTTTATGCAAGAGTTTTTGTGGAAGTTAAGCTTGAAGAAGGATTATCAAATACAATTTCAATCATGAAACATGGAATTGATGGTGAAATGACCGAGACTAAAGTCCAACTTTCCCATTGATGGAAACCAAAGCTTGAAACAAAATTTGGAAGCCAACAGATAGAGTTCTCACCACTGGAACCTACAAAGAAATTGCCATCTTGTATTTTGCTTTATGTATTTTTCCTACTAAGCTATATGCTTAGCAAGGTGGTTTTTTCTCCGTGTAGGTCTTGATAAAAAGGTTTAAGGTTGGGACAACCGTAGTGGCCAATGAAAAGCATATTATGTTTTGGGAGATTTTATGCTTAAGCTTTGAAATTGTATTCAGTATTATGAGACCTTTTTTGTAGTTTGTGTAAATGGCCTGTAATAACCATAATATAGGATGGGTTTGAATTTAAGGCATGGATTGATAAATACAATGTGTATATTGTTTCCTGTTTATAACTTAACGACATATGAAATGTGATGTATGTTTGCCTTATTTCATGGGGATTGTTGGAATGTATTAGTTTGTTTTAGGTTTATTTTGTGTGACATCCGTATATCCTCCTAGGGGATATTAAAGTGTTACATTTGAGGGTTATGAATTAGCTTGAATTCCATCATTTGAAGTAGGAAAGTGTTTATATTCAAAGGTGAATGTTAATGTTTAGTAAACAAAAACAAAAGCGGTTGGTTAAAAAGCTAAGGGATGGTCTTTAAAAGGAAGTTCAGAACAGTGAGGAGAGGAGAATGTTGAAATGAGACAAAGCACAGATAGGTCAAAGGACAAGGAAGACAGTAATGGAGCAGGAGGGATGCAGGAGCTACATGGTGAAGTCTAACCTCTTTTATCTCAAAATTACTTTGTTGAAGAATATTAATATTGTGTTTAATGCCTCTATAGTAAGTTGCAGACTAAAAGGCATAACATGATAAACAATTTTCTCCTCTAGATGATTTTTGGTCCATTTAGATTTAAAATAATCAAGTTGAATAAGAAATATATCCTTACACAAAAATAATATGCTATTTCTTAGCTAAGTGTTTATCCCATTTGTTTTTTTTTTTTTTTGAAGAGCAATCCCATTTGTTTTTTATCAATTAGTTTTTTGAAAAGACACATTTTATGTATAAGACTTTGAAGAGAGAAAGTTACAGAATAAACGTCTCAATTAATTGAATTATTTAGTATATAAGATAACTGTGAAGAATAAATGTCCTAATTAATAAAATTACCTCATCATGTGCAAGACAAAATAATTATATAACGTGAACGTCCAAAATAAAAAAGTATTATTTATATTGTATTTACTATCCCTTCGTGAGAGTACTAATTGAGGTATTAAATATTTTGTTTTGTAGTAAAAAACAAGAGAAACAATCTCTCTTCTTTCTGTATTCTCTTTGCTCTCCTACTTGGTCTTATTTTTCTCATATTATATAGCAATTATAACGAACTGTTATTATTCTATTCTTAGTTTAAGAGAGTAAAATTGTTTCAATATAAAAGAGGTTATTTGAAATTAAATTTTTTTGATGATTTTTTATTTAATAATTATTAGTGATAATCAGTGTTAGAAATAACAAAGAACATTATTTTGTTAAAATAAAATTTTATTTATTTAATAATAATGACCAAATAATGATTGTGGAATGGAGTCTTCTTAAAGTTGAACTAGGGCCACAGCATTTCGTTTGCTCCAGTAGATCAGGTTGAACTTGGACTAGAGTCTTATTTAACTTGACTGGATATGTAGATGAACTAGAGCTCAGACAAACTTATGAAGTAAATCGATTCGAGTGTCATTTGGTCACCATTGACCCGGATCACGTTGTAATAGCTTCCTTGTACAACTTATCACCGCCTTCGGCTGGAGAATAATTAGAAGCAGATGGAGTCGTCATATTAACACCTTCCTCTACAGTGATCACTGCCTTGGCATTCCAATGCCATGGCTGAACATAAGGTGAGGAAATTGATGACGAGCATGAAGAAGGATGAAGTACCACTGAACCCCAATCTCTAGCTCCAAGTTTTGCTTCTTTTAATCTCCTTCTGATGAGCAAACCTCCCACATCTTCCTTTCTCATCTCTGATACACTTCTGAGTATTGCAATGCATATTTGAAGTGCCAAAACCGCATCCTCTTCCGGTGACACCTCCACGACTAATAGTGTCCAGTTCAGCAGGGCCGTCGCTCTTCCAATCTGATTATCTCCAGTGAACCTGACAAGCGTCACAAAACCTGTCTCATTTTCCTCTTCCTTCCTTCCTTCTTTCTTTTCTTCCTTGTTCTCTTCTTCTTGCTCCTTACTTCCTGAACTGGCTTTCTCGGATTGATATTGCATCCTACGCCCTGTTAGCACCGTTAACTGCAAGCTTAAAGTGTGGTTTGTTGGTCAAATTCATTTGCGAGTAAAATTGTTAATTAAGTCTCACAAATAAGCACATATACTGAACTGACCAATGAATCTGGAGACGATTGATTTCTCAAACAAAATTTCAGATCAGGTATTGATGTTGAGGACTCCAAACCTATCAAAAATTCATCTCCTGTTGAGAACCTCCATGCTGCTTGCCAATTTTCTGAAGGTTGAATTGGTGTTGCCGTTCCCACTACTTTCTCTGCACTAGATAGCAACAACAACAATGAACAAAAATTGCAGGCACCTAAAGCATTTCTCAGAAAGAAAATTGAATATCGAGAAATTAATTTTTTACCAATTATTTCTAGTTTATTACCAATTTTAGTTAGTAGACTTGCTATTCCCTAGATAGACAAGATTTACTAAAAAAGTTAAGGATTAGTTTCACTGACACCATAACTCTTTACTTTTAATGTTTTGCAACTACTACACAAAGTCCAAGTTCATTGGAAATTATACTTGATTTAACATACCAGGTGCCTTTCCAATAGAACCAGCAACATATGACCAAGCGCCTTCACGTATCTCAGTGGTCCTCTCCTCCCATTGAACAGTTGATGGGGTTTCACCTCCTCTCCTCCAAAAGCCTGCTCCCACTCTAAATTCAAAACAGAAATCAAAATTCAGTGCTGATGCAGATAATAAAATTTTTCATTTCCTTGCAACAAAAGACAATTTTTTTTGCATTACCTCATTCGAACAACAAAACACTCTCTTCCTGCATGATCAAGAACAGTGCGAGACAACCATCTACCTTCTTGAGGCTTATAATGATTTATTCTCAAAATAACGTCTGAAATCATAGCGCCTGAGTCATCTGTGACCCTATCTGGCACACATTTAAACAAGTAGGATGCTTGAACTGGTGGGGTAATAGAAACAACACTCTTCACTTGATTATCAATGTCTCTTTTCAGCGTCAATGCAGGTGCTCTTAGTAAATCGTTCCAAAGAAATGTGGTTGTGCCTTCCAACTTACTCGTTCTGAAACAGCCAACAGCATGTTTACGTAGCTCCACTGCTATTCCCTTGGTGCCAAACTCACAGAATAGATGTGAAACCTTGTTCCATGAATCCAATGAGAAACTGGAAATTGATTTGTGAATCTTCAGTTCTCTGTGACATCTTACGGTTTGCAGTTGTAGGAAATTGCGCTTCATATCCTCTTGCATTTCCTTTATCCTGGAGTTGAGCCTCACAAAGACACATACCTGACTTTCAAGATTTAATATGCAAAGCATAATAGAGCTTTGGATAGAAAAAGCCATTAACAACATTAACCTAGAAAATCATGATTCCTCTGCTTTCTTGACTGCATTTGTTAGAATTCTACAAGATTAACCCTTTAAATTGAACATCAACACGATGTGTTCAATGTTACAACTATAGTATCTGCTGTTTAACAGCCTATATGGTCCTTTCATAGCACAAAAACATATCTAAAAACTTTTAGTGTGGCTGATTTCTATTGTATAATAACAGCATTGTCAAAAGGCATTAGCTTGTCGAATAAAAGATGGCTAGTCGTCCAATTTGTTGACCAAAGCAGAAAAGTTTTGACTATGTCATGTACCTTTCCAATGAAGAATGTATCAGGAATACTCACTCTGAGCAAGTATGACTCGTTACATTTTCAAAATTTAAGGACAGAACTAATAGTTGGAGAATAGTAGAAAATTAAACATGTTTGAAACATATATTGAAGAGGGAAATTAGAGAATGACCTCCAGTAGGAATCTGGGCAAGAGAGACCTGTATCTGGTGTTCACATCCGTATCTGAGATGTCCCAGTAAACAGGTGGTTTGAATGAGGCAACCCCATCAAATTCAATGGCTCCACCAGCTTTGTCATAAGGTTGATCAAATGCTGCTTCCCAGAGCTTCTTTGTCATTGCCATTTCCTCTTTTTTCACCGTCTCCCGTAACTTCACCACCTTGTCCATATCAGCCTCCATCTCTTTCATATCTTCTGCATATACCGTTGGGTAACTCTGGAGATTTACATCACAATTGATTATTCAATCATAATTAAAAAAAAAAAGTGAAATGAAGTTGCAAAGACTTGCTACATACGAAATCTGCAAAGATTACTTGTAAAAAAAATTCAGGTAAACTAATGCACATTTTAAACAATACTGACAGTCAATCTAGATAGCAATTCTCTTCTTCGGTCTTTCAGATTGTTTATAAGAAAACAAATGTCAAAACAATTCCAATCCACCTTTTATCTAACAAATAAAACATGGCGTTACTTCAACTAAAGACACTAAAAACAGGGAAAGGAAAAGAAAAAAAAAAAAGCAAACAAACGAACCTGCCCATCCTTTTCTTTCCTGGAAATGAAAACGAAAAAAATGAAAAGAAGAGAAAAGAACAGGAGAGGAAGACAAGGAATGCCCACCACAATTTAGAAACAAAATAGAATGATAGACCCAAGAGGAAATGGAATAAAGATCATGGAAGATGAGAAAAAGCAGAGACAAACACGCTAACCAAACATAAAACTACAAGTGGGAAAAAATAACGCACAGAAGATAAGATATTTTTCTCTTAAGGTCCCAAATAGAGACAGAATACAGAAAACTGACATTGAAGAGAACGCACCTGGTGAGTCACCCACATTAGCAATATATCAAAAGTAGGCACTAAGCGCTCACATTCACTTTCATCATCAGGGAATTTCTGCAACAAATACAAAAATCCCTTGTACCTTTGTCTTGCAGCTATTAAGTATACAACGTCACTCATATATGGCAGTGAAAACTTGCACACTGCGTTCTGCTTCTTGAGTTCACTCAATAGATCTTCATAGCTTTCAGTAACAGGGTTCTTAGAATCTGAAACAGTCTCATTCTCAAAAGGCTCATTTGGGTATCTATCCATCCAAAGCTCTTTGCATCTCATCAATGCATACTCTTCATTTTCTTCATCGAAGATGGCTGGCTTGCCGATGAGTTTCGAGAACCTCTTTTCACAGTATTGCCTGTAACTTGCCTGTAATGGTTAACTCTTCGATGTCACTATTGCAGTACAGATTAGATTAAAGTTTCCATGTTTAATCACAATGTAATATTTACAATGCATTTTAGTGTTAGTTATCGAGAAATGGAAGGAATTGGAAAAGGGTAAAAGCTCCTTATTCTTGTCAGAATTGTGACGTTAAAATGTTCTTGAAAAGGAAAAGAAAGATTCTATTGTTATTCTTCTTGGTTTTCCTATAGTTTCTCTCTAACCTAACAGTATAGCTAATCAGAAAATGGAAACATCTCACTAACCGGATTCAACGAGTGGCAGAACCAAACCCACTCAATATCCACGGGAGGAAGCACCATGGGAGGCATTGACCCCATCATTACATCAGAAATCAACGGCATCCAGAGCTGATCGTACCTGCGGCATAGAAAATTAAAAAAAAAGGCTTACTTTCAAGTCATCAAATGCCGTCCAATCAGATAAACATAGTAACAACCTAGAAAACAAGCTCTATAACTAGCAGAGATTCAGTCTGATCAACATCAGCTACCATTATCACCTTCTTACGGCTTCAACAAGATTCTCTCCCTCGTCAAGCCAAGGACACTCTCTCACAGTCCTCAAGAACCCAACATTGCGTCTTGCAGCCGAAACAAGATCCACCCCAAAACTCAGAGTCATCTCAAACTCTGAAATCTCGCTAAGTGTTCTAGTGGACATGTCGTCCGAGATTTCTGTTCTGTTCTGTCCAGTCCAAGACATCGATGCTGAGTGTGAGCGGAGAGCGGAGAGCGTAGAGCAGAGAGAGAACCGTCTTGTGTTTAGTCTCACAGAAAAAAAGTATGTGTCTCTATTTATTTTGCTTTTACTACAAAGAGAATAATAGGTATACAGTACGAGGAAGGAAAGAGAACGATTGGTTAAGGATGAGCAAGTTGTTTCATACAGCCACGTGGAAGGGTTGTTTCAAGTTGATTTGCGGGACCGTCCAAATTATGGAAGAACTTGGATTATTACAAATCCAATGCTGTAATCATTACTTAACGTGTAATTAGTACATAACATGTGTAATTTACTTTCCATATGAAAAGGTCCTTTTAATTTCATTAATTTTACAAAAAAATTATGTAATTTAAAAATTTTATAAGAGATCCTTATATTTCATATAAAAATAAAAATATTTTATTCTATTAAGGTACATCAGCCTTTTTTTTATCAATTTGCAATTTTTAGACACGTGACATTTTACATAAATAAACTAGTCAATCCCTTCTAAATTTTCTCTATTAATGGAGTGCACTCTCTAAAATGAAGTATTTTGTTTGAAATGCAAAAACTAAAATAGATAAATGAGAATCCTACACTTGATTTTAGATTTTTTTTTAGTAAATCAATAAATGTTATAAAAAATAAAAGGTTATGTACAACAGAGGAGATTATCCGTAGGTAATCTCTGAACTCTCAGAATACATTAGGTAATGCAATGAACAACAACCTAGATCAAAGATACTGCCCTACCATTTAAAAAACCTCCCCTATTGCCTACCATTACATTTTAAAAAGAAGCCTTCCTTGCATTTGCTTACAAGCAGGCAAACAAACCAGAAACCTCAACATTTGAACACATATATATACTTCCAAGGACTAAACCGAATCAATTTCAGTAAAAGGAGTGATATTTCAACATACAACTATCAAATTTGCCTTCGTAGTCTTTGCCAGTCTAGAAGGAGCTTCTATAGGAAATGATTCTCTGTGCCGAACCATTGCCTATCAAAGCTCCATGTTTCCTAAGATGCAGTTGAATAGCCTGCTGTCCATATTGAACATATGCCCATCCGAGAAGAACATGTGCTGTGAAGAATGTAGATACCACTTGTGAAAAATAATCTGCAAGATAATGTTAGTGTATAATTGCTCTAATTACCTCCCAATGTGTTTGGGCTGAGATGCTCCAAAACTTGAAAGATTACTCTAGCTTGTAAGTTCTCCGCATCTATGGCTATATCCTTGAAGGTTCTTGAGTTTCTTTCATGCCAAATGTTATAAACAGTCGTGGTTATAAACAGTCGTGGATAAGAGAATAGGGAAAAGGTTATTGTGTGAAGTTGTGTGAGGAAACCAATAGAGGATAGATTGAAGGCTCGAAGAGTTGGGAATGAGGATTTTGAAGTAGTTGAGGCAATGTTCCCATACGGCTTTAGAGAATGGGCAGCTAAAAAATAGATGCTCATTGGATTCAAGGGCCGAATTACAAAGAGAACAATTGTTAGGAGTATAGAGAAAAAGAAGTTTATCCCTTATTTGTAGTTTTTTAAGGACTGCTAACCATAGAATGAATGAACACCTTGGGTTGTTATTTTTGAACCAAACCAGATTGTGCCAAGATACTTGCTGGTTTGAGGGTCTCAATAATTTATACGTTGATCCATTGGTGTACTTTTTGGAAGGGCTAAGTAACCATTCCAAATAATCCGAAGTGGAGTTACTTAGCTGGTACTGAATGGGTTCAACCAATTGGCTGTAACGCCCCAAATTAGGGGTTAGATGATTACGGACATTTAGTACGCTTATATTTGCTATGTGTATATTGGCATAA
>JANZLH020000107.1:1223729-1237282 GCA_026770325.2 Erythroxylum fimbriatum
AATTTTGGGATATATATGATTTGATTAAGAAGAAATTTATGAATTGAGTTTGATTAAGGATGAATTCCAAAAAGGGAGTTTGTATGGATTTCATTGGATTGGTTAAGAGTTGTATGAGATTGAATAAAGATGTTGAATAAAGATTGAAATGAAAGAAAAAAAAATTATACCAGATTTTTCGGATAGGATTAGTCTAAGGTTTCCAACGCAACGTTTTCTTAGATTTGTTCGCTTCGGATGTCGGAATTTATTTCAATTTGTTTCATAACGTTTTGTTCCGTTTTGCTATGTTTTCGTTCAGTTCGTTTCGATCTGTTTTATTAGTCCCTTCGGATTAAATTCTTCCGCTTCGCTTTGTCTTCATTCGTTTGTTTACTTTTGATCCCGTCTTTCTTGCTTAATTCGTATTCGATTCCGGATTCGCTTTCGATACTTCCGTTTTTTTATTTCATCCGTTCGTTTCGCTTTTGCCATTCGAGTCCGCTTTCGTTTCGAGTCCGCATTCGCTTCCGTAGTTTTTCCGGTTGGGATCTGATCCTGAGATTGGGTCTCAACATTTATGGCATCAGAGTTACAAGAAATTGCTAAGGATCATTCATTAATTTGATGGTTTTAGCATTTTCGAATTAAATAGTTGGGTTTCGAAAACGGGACCCAACAAAATGCTTCTTTAATCGGGTGATTCCTCCACCTTTCAAATGCTTGTTACAAAACAAGCAAATAGTATACTTTTTCATACCGAGGAACAATGCGGCATGAGCCTAAGCTGGATCATTGTATTTTCCTAAAGTGGTTTAATGATCAGAAGTACTTGAACTTTCTTCTATTTATCTATAAAAATAAAAAAGACATATATCAAGAGTAAATTTCATGTTCAATTTACAGAAAGAAAGTGATTTGAAAAAATTTTAGGAAGGCTAACCTATGTTATGAAATATATTATGTAAACCATTATATGGTATGTTAAAAATAAACATGTTCATTAGACATAAAAATAGACCAAAATAGTAAAAAAAAAATCAAAAGAAACATTAGGACATTGATCTTAAGGCATGATTTTAATGTATATTGATATAAGTAAGATTTCACCTTTTAGTTTGATTCAATTGTAGCAATGTAAATTGATTAAAGTTTGTGCACTATAGTTTAAATACATTACATTAGGACATTGACAAACTTCTAGTGCCAGTTCTACAAATCTTGGCATAGTGTAAAATTGGGTTGTGAATCGACACAAAATTTACAAGAAACAAATTATTTTTTTCCTCTAATTGTAGATCTATGAACTAATTTTGTTAAATATGTTTGGTTGTTCTTTACCAGTTCATCACATTAACATCAACATAAGAAGAAAATTTTTGCATTTCATTTTATTAGATTAAGAAATTACTTATATTACAATTGGATTTATCCATCATCAACTATTTCTAACTTTCAAAATTCAGAGTTCTCAAATCTTAACTCCTACAATTCTAACAATTCCAACACGAGAAAGCCATTCACAATTCCAACACAACATGTTCATTCACAATTCCAACAATTTCCAACTTTTAAATCATTCACAAATTTAATATTACACAACACAACCAAAACATCATTCAAATGCAATTTAGGAGCAGAAAAAAGTAATTCAAAACATACCTAAAAAGTCACAATTTTAATTTGATTCGGTGGGACAGGTTGGGATTTTGTGTTTGGCCAGGTAAAAAACCAGATCTAAAATTTTGGTTTTAGTTAGTAGCATCAACGATAGAGGACTGGTGGAGGAGAGCAGCTGAGCAGGGGCCAAACATAATGGGGAGGGTGAGCAGCAGGTGGAAGAGGCTTAGTGGAGAGGTAGAACAGTAGGTAGGGAGGCACAATGGAGAGGCAGGCCAACACCTAGCAGACGTTGTGGCCGGGGGGGGGTAGGAGACTAGTGGCAAGGGGGTGGTGGTGTCGTAATGGTGGCCAAAAGGAGACCTAGGATGGCGGCGATAGTGAGAGATGAGGAGTGAGAGCATTGAGAGGGAGAGAGAAAATTGTTTTGGAGAGGACGAGGAGAACCGACGGTTAGAGATTCCGAGGGGGAGGTTGATAATTTTATTAATTTTTTTCTTTTTTTACAATTTAGTCCTTAGAATAGTCAAAATTTACAGTACCAACTGATATTTGACTGATATTTTAAATGCCTGTACCCAAGGTTGATATCGAAGGAGGAAAATTTCAACAATTTTTTTGGCCAATATAGTACCTTCCGACTTGTATAGTACCTTCTGGCCAGTACAGTACAAAATTTACATCTTTGATTTAGACTTAAATTGATATATAAAAGTAAGTTGTCACATATTTCTAAATTATAAACTAATAATTAGGTCATATAGAACATTACTTTTGAGAGATGTGAATGAAGATTCATTTTGAGTTTACAATCTATTGGAGGCTTTTAATCCTTCTCATCTCTCTCATTTGATTCAATAATTGTCTCTTCTGAAAATTTTTTGGTGGCTAAATTTTCCATATCCTACAACATCTTTAGACTTTTTTGGAGGTAAAAAAGTAAGATTCATCATGATAAAAAGGCATAAAATTTTCAAAAATAACATTTAGTTCAACGAATACCATCTTTAATTATCGTCTTTCGCTCCTAAAAAAATCCAATCAATATGTTTTAGGAACCTAAATGGGATTAGTTCCTTGATTGTTAGGATCTTTATTTTCAACCTACACTTTCCTGGACTTTTCGAGGGTGAGCCTTAGAGCAACCGGTAAGTTGTGATCATAAGATCACAGGTTCAAGTCACTGAAATAGCCTCTTTGAAAAAATACAAAGGGAAGGTTTCTTACATTATGACCTTCCCTAGACCCTGCAAAAGTGGGGAGCCTTGTGTACTAGGTATGTTGACTTTTAACTTTCATGGACTTTTTGAAAAAAAACCCCACACTTTCATGGGTTTGCTTGTCATTCTTTGTTTGAAAAAACAAAATTTATCAACATGTCTAAATTTACCATAAAAATGATGTATCAAATTATATGAGTGATAATGATAAATAATTGCATTACTATATATGTATACATAATGAGGAAACTTCATTTGGACATTAAAGTTGTTAAACAATTTTCTAGGGTAGTGAAATGAGCTATCATAGTTATATGTGCAATGTCGATTATGAATCAAAGTTTGATGTATAATTCTTTGACGCTAAAAAGGTTATGAGTAGGTTTTCATGTTATTGTCAAAGTCCTATATTTCACTTTATAGTATTAGATTTTAAGCGTAAGTCGTGAGCCATATATAAAAACACGATGATAGCATTTAGAATTAGTCTTAGTAAATGTGTCATATGCATGCATATGCTTTTTGATGCTCGATATCCATTTGTCACATTAAGCAATGATTCTTCATTATGTAAATATTTTCCTTTGATAAACTTGATTTTAGAATTGTCTTCACTTTCATTTTTGTATCTTATTCTACATTTTTCATTGGAATCCTTTTGAGCTCTTAGCATGTTTATAGTTCTTCACTTTCCTTTGTAAACTTTGTTAATGAGTCTTTGAGGGAATATACCTCCTTTAAAAATATTTTATTCTCACACCTTAATGCATCTAAGTCATAATTGTCATCAATGATCACAATTTTAGACCTTTCCTAGATTTTAGAGCCAATACTAGTTATTATAACAACTATATATAGGGTACTGGTCAACTAGTGCTTTGTATATAGCCTTTGTAACTCTAAAGAGGCTCACCCACACAAAGATGAAACAATGATACTTAAATGATTAAAAAATAATTATAAATACGTGTAAAATACACGCAATAACTTCTTAATGCTAAAATAAATGAGAAAGCGCCTATTTATAGTGTTTTTGGTCTCTTACTAACCATTGGAGCCGCGAACTAGTTGTTACAATGATTATATGCAGAGCGCTAGTTGACTAATATAACATACTGGCTACATTAAAGTCACCAAATTCAATAGCCGTTAACACGCTAGTTAATTAGTAGGCATATTTATCTACCAATATATGTATATAGTTGAAATTGTAAGAATCTAGATTTCATGTCAAGATTTGACAAGAATTGAGCATTATATCATCTTTGAAGCAAATCTTTCTTGTTTGGAATATGATACCTAATCCATTTCTAGGGTTGTTGAGAGGTTTGTAGTTGATGAATAACGTGGGTAGTCCTCTTTCTTTCTCAAAATTTTGCACAACTATAAGGAAATCTAGATATAAAGATTAACTTTTTTCTAACAAATCATTAATCTCTTTTCCATACATATACATATTTTTTTCCTAACTTGAATAAGCTCTATAAACTTCTCCATGACATGTTAAGCAAAAACTCAAAGTCTTGGTCAAAACACATTAAATTAGTGAAATAAATCAAACAAATGGTTAAAGATATTCCCATCTTACACTTAGTTGATCCTAATGACTTTAAGGTTGTAGAAATGGATGCTTCCGATCAAGGATACGCAAGTATCTTAAAGCAAAAGGTGAATGATAAAGAGCTAATTGTTCAATACGTATATATTGTGACATTGGAATTCCACTCAAAGCAACTACTAAAAAAATTAAAAAAAATACACTATTTTATGCATTTTAAAGTTTCAAGGGAACTCACAAGACTAAGATTTTTCACTTTATGTTAATTATATAACTATAAAAGTAGGTTTTATTGAAAGGTGTTTGAAATATATCTTCAAAGCAATATTTTGCTAGATGGCAAGTGATTTTGAGTATTTTTATTTTAATATTGAATTTGTTAAAGGCAAAGTAAACTCCACCCTTGATTTTCTAACTCAAGAGTTTTTATAATCCAGATTATGATTTCGAGAACGAAGCCTCCTTTCAAAGCTTCAACCCAAAGCCTAAAAATCTAAGTGAACCCACTCCTTCACAGTCCACAATCAAACAACCGATTAAGACTAGGAAATAAATATTAGAAGAAGAGAAAATAGTTCCTTTCCTACCAAAAACCTAAGGTGAGGCGTCATCCTCATATGATATGGTAGGCATTCTAAAATGGTTAAAACATCTTTCAATAACCCCAAATTTGACCATGGCTCTGAGGGATTCTCTTGATGAAAGCCTACAAAAGCAAATTATTTACAAAATGGTTATTGACAATGCATCTATTAAAATTATTTTGCAAGAATTAAAGTTGAAAGAAGTTTTCAAAGCAAAATTTTCGAAGGATTCACAAATTTCAGAATATAAAAGTTTTCAAAGCAATTATTTTGAAATAGAAAATTTTCAAAATGTTTTAATAATTGGAAATCGCTTTTACAACCTAGAATATTCTAATATTTTCCCTAAAGGCTGGCACTTTAAGCCTTAAGAATACTACATGCACATCCTTGAAGAAATAGATTGAGTTAAGATTAGATACCTTTTTGTTAAGCCTAACAAAATTGTCGCTACTTGTTCTACATATAAAATAAGTGAGCCATCCAATAGAGTAGGGAATTAAATCCTCAAAGCCTAAAAAATTTGAAGTTTGTTTTTGAACCAAGCTACCCTATTGCCTAATTTACATCTATTATGATTCAAACTTGGTTTAATGTATTTCATAAATTTTTGTATGAAAGAATGTATTCCGCAATGTTTGTATCATGTATATTTGAATGTTTCTGTATGTAATAACTTTCCAAAATGGAAAGGTTTGTAAAGGAAATTGATCTTGAGTGTATTGATAATAATTGTGATATTGTTGTTCAAAAATAATTAAAAAAATAAACATATATATTATAATGAGATTTTACTGACGGAGTGTGCTAGCATGCCACCCTCGCGAGGCAAATTTGCTCTCCTTTTTCTTTTGTTCTCTCTTTTTTGTTGTTTTCTCACTCTTTTCCTAGTTTCTCTCTTACATGGTTTGTTTCCCACCAATTAATGCCTCTCTCGCTTGGTGTTTTCTCGGCAAATCACATAAAACAGTCCATGTGATATACTTGATTATTCATCTTAGCCCCTGTGTTTTTAATTCGTTCACCTTAGTCCCTGTATTTTTTATTCTCATTCAAGATACCCCAATTAGCTATTTTCGGACAAATTTGCCCTTAGATTATTAAAATATATTTTTTTAATCTCTTGATTCCAAGGACAAATTTGTCCGAAAATAGCTAATTAAGATATCTTAAATGAGAATAAAAAACACAGAGACTAAGATGAACGAATTAAAAACACAAAGATTAAGATGAATAATCAAGTATATCACATGAGCTCTTTTATAAAATTTGCCTTATTTTTTCTCAATTAATTAACTCTTACCTTGCATTGATTTCATATTAAGATGTTATATATTAAGTGAATATTTGTTTATAAATTTAGAAATAAAGGAAATGGCTTTTGTTACGGGAATTGTTGCTTTAAAATGTAACATTATATTAAACATTAATTAGGGAGAATTAAAAAAAAAGAAAGAAAATAGTTAAAAGCTGCCCTTTAATTTCTCACACACAATTACAAACCCGAGACGCTCGGAACCAGCTTCGCTGTGATAGCTTTTCTTTTCAATATTAGACAGGGAAGGATGACGAAACAGAAAGCGAGAGAAATTTTTCCGGGAATCTCCCATCATCCATTTTCTTGCCCTCTCTCTGTATAGTTCAATCTTCGTCTCATCTATCTCAAAACTATTCATCTCTTGTTCTTTGACTCAGAGAATACAAATAAACGCTAAGCCGTAGTTGCGTATACTTTTACACGTAAAGATACACAATCTCTTTGGTTGGTGAAAATATTTGGAGTTATTGGTTCTTTTTTGATAAATGGGAAATCTTTGAACGCGGGTTCTTGAAAGAAGGTGTTCAAGAGGTTGGTGCTTGGTCTGGTTTATTTTCAGAAAAAGAAGAATGGCAACAGAAGAGCAGCAAGCTTGTTCTTTCTCCGTTGTTTCTCTTGTGGAAGATGTTCTTAAACAACATGGGACTCGGCCAACCAACACTGTGGCTCCAAGAAAAGCTGATGAGGCTTGTATGATCAACATTTTATTCCCCCCACCCCTCTCTCTCTATGTATCCGTTATATTTGTTCCATATTAATTGATGTTAAGCCTCTTTTTATGCTTCTTGTTGATAGAAACTTTGAGAAACGCTATACTGTTTTGTTTTCTAGATCGAATTTTCAACTACTTAAAGTTTTTATCGTGGTTTTTAATGCAGCTGATCTCCATTGGATAACGTGGTTGGTTCATATAAGGCTCACTCGCAGTAAAGCAGTTGAGTTTGGTGTCTGTCAAATAAAAGTTTCCCTGGACCATTGACGTTTGAAATTTAGCGGTGGAAATAAGTTTTCCTTAAGCTATGGGAATGTTTAGTTCATATGTGATAACCATTGCAGGGCATTTCTGGCTACAAAAAGAATATCAATTATCTATATCTTATTTGTTCCTTTTGTTTAAAAGTCCAAACTTGTTTTGCTACATTATTTGTTGGAAATTACTTGATCTTGAGAATGATATAATATATGAATACTTGATATTGCTGTATAATTTTGCAGCCTGTAGAAGGAATGAAGCAGCTGGATGGCTTCGCAAGACAATTGGAGTTGTTGGTGGTAAAGATTTGCCGGCTGAGCCCTCAGAAGAAGAATTTAGGCTTGGATTGCGAAGTGGGATAATTTTGTGTACTGTCCTTAACAAGGTTCAGCCTGGAGCAGTATCAAAGGTATGATTCTCTCCACTTCTTGTTATTGATGGTAAGCACAACTTGTTTGAATGATTTTTTGGTGCAAAACACCGTGGTAGGTAGTGGAAGGACCTTGTGATTCTGTTACTGTACCTGATGGAGCAGCTCTATCTGCATATCAGTACTTTGAAAATGTGAGAAACTTCCTCGTAGTTGTGGAGGAAATGGGGATTCCAACTTTTGAAGCGTCTGATCTGGATCAGGTGAGAGTCTTGACTCATCACAGCGGGAGCGAAAATGTATAAGATTGTTTCCATTCCATTGTGAGAGATGTTTCTCTGTTTTGAGATCAGTTCAAGCTTTGGATCTTTTATTAGGGAGGAAAATCTGCAAGGGTCGTGAATTGTGTTTTAGCCCTTAAATCATACAGCGAGTGGAAACAAACTGGTGCAGCTGGGACCTGGAAATATAGTGGAATTTTTAAAGCCCAATCTTGCGGGTCCGGAAAACCATTTATGCGGAAAAATTCGGAACCATGTATGAAATTTCCACGATCCTCTTCATTGGGTAGCGTGCCTGATGCTGATCAGTGCCCGTATGATGATCTTGGTCAAGAACCCAGTGAAGCTGTCAGTGAGCTCTCCTGTATCTGTGCATTTATTTACTATTTTTAAATGAGTGAGTTACGAGTATAACCTTCTCTACTCCTGTATCGCAGAGCATTGGTCATTCCTTGAGTGTGCTTGTTCACACATTACTTTCCAACAAGAAACAAGAAGAAATCCCATGTGTAAGAGTGTTATTTGATTATCTTAGTGCTTTAGCTCCTTTTGAAAAACACCACTAAAGGAAGAAATGAATCTTCTATTTTATGTCTGAATTAGCATGTTACAATACATTAGTAGCATAGTCCTGTAAAGCCAATGCTCTTTGCTGATAACAGATTGTCGAAGCTATGTTAAGCAAGATAACAGAAGAGTATCAGCGTCGATTGGCTGGCCAAAATGAACTGGTGAGCAGCTGTTGAAGCCCCTTGTTTTCTTTGTAGTGCATCCAGGGCTTATGCTGTTGTATATAATGCAATTATCCCTGAGATGATTAACTTTTTCACTTCGAAGTACTATTACTCGTTACATGAAGATGGAAAATCTCTAATGATCATTAGTCTTTACTTGAAGTTTCCTCTCTCACGTAACTTATTAATCTTTGCAATGACAGCTGAGAACAACCACAGATGGTACAGAAGTATGTGGCACTGACAAGCCTCTTTCAAGACCTTCTTCTTGTGATGTAAAGGTGTGAGTTTGGCTTGAAAAAGTTATAGTACTCGACCAGTTGTGTTTTCATATGCTTTCTATTTCTTGAAAGCTGTTGTGTGACATTGGTCTTGGCTAATGGAATGATTAAGAAGGAACCGGAAGAACAAGAACCAGAAGAAACTTCTAGACGCATCAACCTGGAGGAACAATGTTCTCCAAAGGTTAATTGTCGTACAGAACTAAAAGGCAAGCTGTCCAACCAGCGGATGTTGATTGAACAACAAGAAATGAACATTCAGGTAATGGCATTTTCTAGTGCTAATGAAAATGTCTTATGCTGCGGACATTAACTAATCTTGGACCTGCAGGCATTGAAACATACTCTTCACATAACAAAAGAGGGAATGCAGTTTTTACAAACGAAGTATCAGGAGGAGTTCTACAATCTGGGTAGAATTAGATTTTTTATATGTTTTCTGGAACTGTTGGAAAAGAGGAATGATCAATATAATAATAACTGCTCGTTCTGTTGTATTAGGTAAACACTTGCATGGTCTAGGCCATGCTGCATCAGGATACCAAAAAGTCCTGGAAGAAAATCGCAAATTGTACAACCAGGTGCAGGACTTGAGAGGTATAGTGTGGTGTTAGTTTACAGTTTGGTTTGATAAATTGGTTCTTTAGTATCTTTTAAACACATTTGAATGATTTTCCTAATAAATTTCATTAGGAAATATTAGAGTATATTGCCGAGTGAGACCATTCTTGCCTGGGCAGCCAAATCGTTCAAGTACAGTGGACAACATAGAAGAAGGAAACATAACCATGATCACCCCCTCAAAATATGGGAAAGAAGGAAGGAAATTCTTTAGCTTCAACAAAGTTTTTGCTCCTTTGGCAACACAAGGTTACTAAGCCCACTTGATTCTTTCCTTCAAATGTCTTTTTTGTCAACATGTTTCTTAAACAGTTCCGTTGTTTACTTTTCTTGCAGAGGCCGTATTCTCAGACACACGGCCTCTAATTAGGTCTGTCCTTGATGGCTACAATGTTTGCATATTTGCTTATGGCCAAACAGGATCAGGCAAAACTTATACTATGGTAAGATTGATCATCATAATTATAACTGCGGTATCTAACAAGTTCATTGATTCAACAATCTCTCCTTTACTGCTGCTCTCTGGCTTTTGATCGTAATATCTTTGTTGATTTTTAACCTTGGTCTAATCATGGGATTTTTCAATCCAGACTGGCCCTAAAGAGCTCACTGAGGATGGTTTAGGTGTAAACTACAGGGCATTGACTGATCTATTTCTTCTGTCAAATCAAAGGAAGGATGTTATTTCGTATGAGATTTCTGTCCAAATGCTTGAGATTTACAACGAGCAAGTTAGGGATCTCCTGGCTACTGATGGTCTTAACAGAA
Source organism: Erythroxylum fimbriatum (assembly GCA_026770325.2). Classification (NCBI taxonomy): domain Eukaryota; kingdom Viridiplantae; phylum Streptophyta; class Magnoliopsida; order Malpighiales; family Erythroxylaceae; genus Erythroxylum; species Erythroxylum fimbriatum. Next base: position 1,234,037 of record JANZLH020000107.1, read on the forward strand.
GATATCCTTTGTCATGTTTTTTCTGTGTAATATTGTAGGTTGTTCCGAGGCAATTCTTATCAATTTTTGTTTTCTTTAACTCCTATATAGACTAGAAATTCGCAACAGTTCTCAAAATGGAATTAATGTCCCAGACGCTTGCATCATACCTGTATCATCAACATCTGATGTCATAAATCTGATGGACCTCGGACAAAAGAACCGTGCAGTGAGTTCTACAGCAATGAATGACAGGAGCAGTCGATCTCATAGGTGAGTGTTACTAGTGTGCTTAGAGTTCAGTTCAGTGATTTTGATATGAATTATGTAAGAATTATACTTGCATATGCTTGCAGTTGCCTGACGGTTCATGTTCAAGGAAGGGACCTCACTTCGGGAAGTATAATTCGTGGTTCCATGCATTTGGTTGACCTGGCAGGAAGCGAAAGAGTTGACAAATCTGAGGTAACTGGTGATAGATTAAAGGAAGCACAACATATTAACAAGTCTCTCTCAGCTTTGGGAGATGTAATCTCTGCTCTTGCTCAGAAAGGATTACATGTTCCCTACAGGAATAGTAAACTCACACAACTACTCCAAGATTCACTTGGTAAAGAATTGTATGGTTACTCCATTTTTTACTAAAAGCATTGTATGCTTTCTGATTCATGTTTTCTCCCTAAAACCTTCAGGTGGCCAAGCCAAGACTCTCATGTTTGTTCATATAAGTCCTGAAACAGAAGCCATTGGAGAAACGTTAAGCACATTGAAATTTGCTGAACGAGTTGCTACTGTTGAACTCGGTGCTGCTAAAGTGAATAAAGATAGCACAGAGGTGAAGGAGTTAAAAGAGCAGGTTATTACTACTACCCCTATAAATGCCGGCAATCATAATTGTTATTGTCATCACTGATGTGTTACATCATTTATACGTTTTCGTTTTCCAGATTGCTAGTCTAAAAGCAGCACTAGCTAGGAAGGAAGGAGAAACGGACCACTCACAGAATTCTCGATCCAGCACACCTGAAAGAACAAAAATGCCATCCGGTGGGTCCTCTCCTTATCAACATAGCTGGCACAGTGCAGGCAACTTCTCTAACAGTCACAGGCAGTTTTGTGAGGTAAAAATCATTTAGCTGATAACAATACAGTGTGTTAATCATGTGCTTTTTACCATGTATAGCTTGATAATTTGAGCTACCATTAAATGAGAGCATCATGTCATTCATATCACCTCTTAAGTACATGGATTTCTGTTTAATCAAATCATTTATCTTTTCAAAGCTTGTGGCTCATTAGTACTTAGTCATCCTTCGGACTTCAAGTCAGTTTCTATTCTCACCCCTCTCTCAAGTTGCAGCCTAAAATCTTATATATTGTATGTTATATAATACGTCTTAATGGTCAATTCAAAATGGCTGTCTTTCACAGCCAGAATGTGAAGAAGCATGAACTAAAAAGATCAGATTTTATTGCTGGTATCGCTGGAGTCTGGGGCTTCTTCTGTCCACTATATCCTTAGACACAAACTGTTTTTCATGTCGCGCAGTCAGTTGGATAATGGAATACAAAGGAAATAGTAAAACTTGTGAGTGCAATTCACTAATTGACAGCTTGGGTTTTTGTTTATTTCTTTGGAAAATCATCCATAACGGCTATGTAGGAAGGCTTCCTTTATGCTTTGTTCCTTGCATGCTTATGCTTGTACCATATAACAAACTATTGGAGAATTTACCTAGTAAACCGTAGCTCAAATTGAAAAGTATATGTTGGTCTGCAGGGCGGGAAAAAATCTTCTATTACAAGGAGACGAAGCTTGGATCTCCATGATTTGCGCCGCCATTCTTCTCCTTGGACACCTATCGGAACTCCTGCACAGAATGGAAAGGATGATGACAGAGAATCTGTCTCCGGCGATTGGGTTGATAAGGTCATGTTAAACAAGCATGATGGTATCAGCAAAGATGAGAACTTTTCAGGCCTATGGGACCAGGAGTTTGAAGCACAGAGAACTCGGAGTGAAATGGCTTCAACTGACGATTCTGATGATCTTGAGGCCGCAACCAGTGATTCTTCGGAGCCAGACTTATTATGGCAATCTAACCTTCCTACAATGAGCAGTCATCCAAAAATACCTGGACCTAACACAAAGAAGAGTAATCCTAAGCCATTAAAAGCTCCAGAAGCCAGGTAAGTTGTATGAATGCCTGATAGCTTAATTTTTTCCTTTAGGCCTCCAGTTTCTTGTTGAACATGTGACATTGGAATGGAAAACAATGCTTAACATGGGACAGGAGCCTCACTAACAACATATTCATCTGCTGTCCTGGTTCTGGTTCGTGACAGGAGCTTGATTCCCTCATTAATTCCTTCTCCAGCAAGGAAACAGCTTAATGGGGTTGGTCCAGCAACAAACAGGCCTGCAAGGCCGGGGGTTGGTGTTGATGGAAAGAGGAAAACTGGGCATGCAAAGTGAGAATACTTCCAGGAGAATCTATGTCCTTTTTTCTTTTGGTTTCAATTTAGCAAAGAAGAGAAAGGCAATGTTTTCAGTTGCCTGTCTTTGGCTTGTTTATGAGTGCCCACTCATTTGGCTTGTTTATGAGTGCCCACTCATCTTGTGAAATTTCTTTAAGCTTTTATTTTCTGTGTTCAAAGAAAACTACTTCACATCATCATTCAAACCTTACTTTGCTTAAGGCAAGCATTTCTGTTGCTAGCCTGTTACTTTGTTCAGTTTCAGAACTTAGCTCGTTACACCAAAATTCTATGATTGTTGGACATTGCTCCACGAATGACAAGAGTTGGATTAGTGCTTGCCTGCTCCTAGTTTTGAAACAAGAACACAACCACCTTGTGACCTTCTATTTAATAAATTCGGTTTATATATTTAACTAAATCTCTCTTATAAAAATATGCATATAAAATATTTTCTATTAATATAAAAAAAAAAATTTCATTTGTATAATTTGTGGTGTTCGAGCTAATAGCTTAATACGCTTTTATATTTTATTATCTTTATTTTTTTAACTTCAATTTCAATCAATATGCTTATTTATTATCATTTATTATTCGTGATTTTTTTAAGTTTTCAAAACTTTCAAAAATCATAAAAATAATTTTCATTTATAATTTTCGTTTTTAAACATATTTTTAAAAATTATTAATTGGTAAATATTATATAATATATAAATTAGTTATTCAATTTATATTTTCCTATAAATTTTAATAAATAAATTATTATTTGTTTAAGATTTACATTTATTA
>JANZLH020000107.1:1289909-1300347 GCA_026770325.2 Erythroxylum fimbriatum
ACAGTAGAAAGGAAGAGAAATTGTATTTCCCTTCCTTTCTTTTCTCTTGCTTTCCTTCCATCCAAACAAAGGCTTAAAGAAATTGTTAAAAGGGGGATTAGTGAAAAAGAATACACAATTCAACCCCCCTTCTTGTGCATTTGTATGTCAATTATTAAGTCTTTATTAACGTGTGATTCACTTCACCCACGATCTTTCAAGCTCACCCCCTGTTCTTCCCCATCTTTGAGTGATGAATAAGAGATCAAGTGAGCGTGAGAGTCAAGGCATCACTCCGATTATGCATATTTTTGTATTTTAAGCTAGATTTTGTAAACATAAGGTTTTAGTCGCATTTCAAGTATTATTTGTTCAAGTATCTTTAGTATTTTGCGAAATTATGTATTATGGCTCAAAATGCCCATTAAAGCTTTGTAAACTCTTATCTTTTGATAGTAATGAAATATATTTGTGTTTTTCCTCATGACTTTCCAAGTTTTCGCATTGCATTTCCTAAGGGTAAATTTTGTGTTTTAAATTTAGGGGAAAAACTATATTAATCTAGGTTGAATTAGACAAAGTTGTCTTCTTAGAAGTTGTAGCATATCTTTCTAACTTTCCAACAATATAAAGTATGAAATTTTTGGATATCAGAGGTGAGAGATATTTTCTTTATAATTTCATAATGTTGCATAGGACGTATACAAAACAGCTATAGTAAATGATGAAAATTAGTTGTAGTGATGAATCAAGTAAATAGAGATTAGAGAGTTTAATGAAACAAAGTTGGTAGTTAAATTGATATGAAGTGATATCGTACTAGAAGAGTTGAATTTGGATAGATTATGAGTGAACGTGCTGCTATATCGGATGTAGGAACCATTGGAAAGGCTTTGGAGGGGCCTAGGTTTCATCTATGTTCGTTAGATGGACAATAGGTCCATTAAAGGACCTTCTCGAGTCTGGAAAGACGCCTAGCCTCGTCCATGTCCATTAAACAGACCTTCTCGGGTTTGGAAAGGACCCCTAGTCCCATGTATGTTCGTTAAGTGGAGGTGTATGTACGTTTAGCGGACATACACTATGCATTTTCAGTAATTTGATTTTTTGACCCTTTAAATGGCAAAATCTCTCTTCGGAGTCTTCACAAAAGTTGTAGATATAGAAGTCATCTTCGAAACCACCCTAGAATGAGCTTAATCTAACATCTCTAGTGAAAGCTATGGCTTTTGTCCCAAAATAGGTACAGTTATAAATTGTGGGCTCATCGATGTTTTTCTATAATACATTTTAGGCTTGAATGGAACTTGAAATATACTTAGTAGAGAAAACACAAATGAGTGTTATGTTAGGGTGATATTTGAGGACATAAACACATGAATGGATTGTCGTACATCCACTGATCAGATAGGAAATTTTTGGGATGTTATGAGAATGAAGATGAATTGTTCATTGAAATAACCCTACAGGGTGATAAGCTCATGTTTCACGATTCCGGATGTTAGGCTCCAGAAACAGGATCTAACAAGAAATACACTTGTTGAAGACACAATTCACACTTATGTCTGGAAGAAAATCAGGGAGGAAGAGAAGAAAACCCAAAGGGGTTGGTGAGATATCCTCTTTTTGTGTATATACATATGAATTTTTGGAATATTAGAGGTATTAATGAGCCTCCTAAAGGTTAAGCTATTAAAGATCTTTTATTGGAAAGAAAACTAGTTTTGATTGGACTTCTGGAAACAAGCATAAAAGCTCACAATCTCCACAAGGCTATGAAGTTTTTAGGGAAAATTTAGAAGTATGAATCAAATCAAGAATTTCACTATAATGGTAGGATTTTGTTAGCCTATAATACTTTGAAATTGTAGATCTCTATGCTTAAAACAACTTATCAACTCATCCACCTCAAGTGCAAAATTTTGGAAACATGAAATGAAATGGAGATTACTATCATATATGTTGCTAATTTTGAATTTTAAGGGGTAAAGATATGGGAGGATCTTTTCTTGATTCATTTTTCTATAAATAAGCCATGGATAATTGCAGGGGATCTAAATTTTATACTTCGTTCATCAGAAGCTCAAGGTGATTGATCTAAGATATTTTGGATGTTTTTATAGATGGAGCAACAATCAACAAAGAAGATGCCTTATTCGAAAGAAGCTGGACATAATTATGGTTAATCACTTATGGATGAGCCAATTCCCCATCTCTTATACCCACCTTGGATTCCCAATATATTTAAATCACTACACTATAGAGGTGCTTAACCTCGCACTCTAACAACCCACAATTCTCCATTCAAATTCTTCATCTTCTTAGCTGACAAGGATGGATTTATGGAGCTAATTAATGATGTCTAGAGTCTCATGATTGAAGGTTGTAAAGCTTTTCAGCTAATAAGAAAGCCCTATATTCTTATAAACAAATTGAAGAGCTTCTATAAATCAAATCAGTCCATTTATAATATCAAGATGCTAAAAGTTAAAAAAGAATTTAGATGTGCATGGGAGGATTGTTATGAACATCCAGACAACACTGATTTGAAGAACATTGAAACTATTAAGTTGGGGAAGTAAATGGAAGCACTTCGAGAGTAGGATTCTATTCTTAGTAATCCTTCCTCAGCTTTAACTCAAGAATCTTTAATGAGACTTTAGCAACTATTTCCATGCAGAAGATTAAACAATCCTTTTCAATCTTAAACCTATGAAAGCACCAAGCCCTGATGGCTTCAGTGCCTACTTTTTTTAAAAAAAACTTAGCGCATTACAAGTAAGCTTATGGTGGAAACAGTTATCGATTTTTTGAATTCTAGAAATTATTAAGGGAAATCAATGTTGTTCATAAATTTTTTATTCCTAAACTTCCTAATGTAAGTTGTCTTAATGACTTTTGACCAAACTCCTGTTGCAACATCATTTATAAGGTGATTTCAAAGCTTCTTGCATATAGACTTAAGGATTATTTATCCATAAATCTTAAAGAGCATTGATACCTAGCAAAAATATTTTTGATAACATTATATTGATGCAAGAATTGATGAGAGGTTATAGCATTGGACAACATATCAAAGGTTGTTTTATCAAAATTGATTCTCTAAAGCTTGTTATAAACTTCAATGGAATTTCATTAATATATGTTTGGAATGGTTCAAATTCTTCAATCATGTTATTAAACGGATATTTGCCCGCATATGATAAGATCTCATCTTGATGTATTATTTGATATTATCTTCTTTGTTTTGAATTTATTTTTGTGCTTAAATATTAAAAATAATATTTGTTTTTTTTAGGAAATGAATAGTAGAGATTGCATCAAATTGGAACATTATTGGCGATAATTACAAAATTTTGGATGAGGTAGAAAGATTGCTACAATGGATAAAACTGATCACTTGAAAAGTTGTAGTTTGATTGGAAGACTTCGACTTATCTTTATCATGTAGGAATTTCAATTCGTTTTAGATAGACATCTTTGTAAGTTAGAGTTAGATTAAGATTAGATTAGAAAACCCTATAAAAAAGGGACATTCCTTACAACAGAAAAATGTTCTCTCTTATTACATTTTTTGCATTTCTTTATCTTTCTTTTATTTTTGTTATTGGAGCAAAAGTCATGTGTGGCTAAACTTAATTATTCTGATTCAAGGAGATTCAAAACACTAGTTGTAACCTTGTGAGATTTTGTGTTCCAAGCTTTTATTCATGTTTTAATTCAAGTATTTCTAGTTTGAGTTCTCATATTTTATAAATGATTAAAATTCGATGAATCTGACAATTTAATTTAATATTGATTATTCTATCACTATCTAGGAATTCAATGATCCGTAATTGTCATGAAAGATTGGTATAAGTAGAAAATAGGTTATTTATGAATTTTCATATATAACTTATGATAAACAAGAAAATTAAGTTGAATAATTGCAACTATCTCAATTATTTAATTTAAGGTTTAGTCTTTTTCACGGAGCTTATTGTTATAATTTATTTGATATAGAATGCTATCATACCCAATCAATGAATGATAAGTTTTGGTTTGGATGCTAGGTTTGAACCAATTAATTTAAAAAAATTGAGACTTATTATGACTATCCTAATATGCTTCAGACCAACTACTTGAATCGTGAAAATATTCTTTTTAGATCAATGATCAATGTTACAATTAAATGAGACCTTTCCCTTGAATCAGAGTTTGGTAATCTTAACTTTCTCATATTTAAATTCAGTTGACTTAATTTGTTTTCGAATTACTTTAATTAATTAGTTATTTAATAAAAAAGCCCATTTACTTTTATTAATTGTATTAAGAAGCTAGTGTTTAGTTCTCTAGGGATTCGACCTGGTTCTACGACTCCTACAAAAGTTTGGGGAATCGAAATTATTTTAGGGGTTTCGACAACCTAACCAAAATTTTGCGTCGTTGCTGGGGAGCTATTTTAGTTTCTTAGTTTCTTTGCGCTTTTATTTTTAGAGTTATTGCTAACTTCTTGTCTTTTATGACTCGTGCTTCTCAGACAGGTAAATTGCAATACAATCTAGAAATTGGGAAGACAACTTATCATTTGAGAAAAGAGACTAAGTAAGGAAGCAGTCGTTCATCTCCAGACGTGAAAGTTGGAGTAGATCTAACAATTGGTGAAGACTTTAATTTTTAAGAAGAGGAAGAAAAGGCGACAAATCTCAACCTTAGAATGTTGCAGGAGTTAGCGACAACAAATTTGAATCAACAACCCTTATGCATTCAATTTCCAGATGTTGAGGTAGATTTCGAATTGAAAACTAGTTTGATTCACTTATTGCCTATTTTTCGTGGTCTTGCAGGTGAAGATCCATGTAAACACTTGAAGGAATTTCATGTGGTTTGCTCTAAAATGAAGCCACAAGGAGTGACAGAAGAAAAAATTAATCTCAGGGCCTTTCCATTCTCATTGAAAGATAAGGTAAAGGATTGACTATACTATCTTCCCCCTGGATTCATGAGAACGTGGAATAAGATAAAAAGAATATTTCTGGAGAAGTTCTTTCCTGCATCAAGAGCAGCAACTATTAGAAAGGAAATATATAGGATAAAACAAATTACTGGAGAAACATTATATGAATATTGGGAAAGGTTTAAGGAGCTATGTGCCAATTGTCCACATCATCAAATTCCTGACGAACTTTTGATTCAAGGTCTATTGCCAATGGATTGAAATATGGTTGATGCAACTAGTAGAGGAGCTATGGTAAACAAAGCAGTTGAGGTGACCAAACAATTGATATCAACTATGGTCGAAAATTCTCAAAAATTTGGGACAAGGATGGATGGAGCTATTAAGTGTGTGAATGAGGTAAGTAACATGCACCTTGAGGATAAAATTTTTTATTTAACCGCTCTACTTCGTCAAATGGCTGTAAGTCAAGTGCAATCAGCAAGAGTGTGTGAAATATGCTCATTCTATGGACATCCTATGGATATGTGTCCTATATAGCAACAAGGCTCTCTTCAAGAAGCTAACACAATAGGGGGCTTCCATGGTTAACCTCAACGAAAGTATGACCCTTATTCCAATTACTACAATCTATGATAGAGGGATCATCTAAATCTGACCTATGGAAATCAAGGAAGTCAATAATGATATCAACCTCACATTTTTAAACAACCCCAAGCTCTTACGTATACTCAACCTCAATCTTCAAATTCAGGTATGTCTTTAGATGAAATTGTTAAGGCACTTGCCAATAATACTCAACAATTTCAATAGGAAATAAGGGCAAGCCTTCAAAATTTAGGAAATCAGATCACTCAATTAGCCACCTCGGTGAGTAAATTGGAAGCACAAACATCAAGAAAATTACCTTCCCAAATGGTGGTGAATCCTAAGGAGAATGTGAGTGCAATGACTTTGAGAAGTGGTAATGAAATTCAATCTGGAACTTATTTACCGATGGAGATAGAAAAGCACGATGATGGAGAAAAGAAGGACGAACTTCCAACTTAAGAATAAAAAAAGTTATTAAAAAAATGATTCATTTTCATCAATATCAATTGATGCACATTTACCTCCTTTTCCTAACAGGTTGGCTAAACCAAAAGATGATTGATATAAAAGAGAGATCTTAGAAACTTTTAAAAAGGTGGAAATCAATATACCACTTTTGGAAGCTATCAAGAAAGTTCCAAAATATTCAAAAGTCTTAAAGGAGTTGAGCATAAATAAAAGGAAGCTTAAGGACAAGGAGAGAATAATTTTGGGTAAGAATGCATCAGCTGTGATAAATAGGAAATTATTGGAAAAATGCAAAGATCCAGGTATGTTTACACTTTTGTGTGTTATTGGTAATAGAAAAATTGAGCGTGCCGTGCTAGATTTAGGTGCATCTATTAATATCATGCCATACGCAATTTGTTGAGCTTTAAATATGAGTTCTTTGCAAGAAACTAATGTGATTATCCAACTAGATGATCATTTGTATATGCGTCTTATTGGAATTATTAAGGATGTTTTAGTCCAAGTTAATAGTTTGGCATTTCCAGTGGATTTTTACATCTTGAAAATGGATGGAGATAGTGTGGAAAATTCAGCTTCGATTTTGTTAGGTAGGTCATTTATGAAGACAACTAAGACAAAAATCAATATGCACGAGGGTACTCTTCCTGTAGAGTTTGATGGAAAAATAGTAAAGTTCAATATTTCTTAAGCAATGAAGTACCCGAATGATTTTCAATCCACTTATTATATGGATATTGTGGATTCATTTATGTAGGATATATTTAAAGAAGAGAGTGTTGCAGATAAGTTGGAGTGTAAGGCTAAATCAGAAGTGAATGAGAAAATTTATAAAACTTGTGAAGTTGTAGAATCATTGTCAACAATGCTAATAGATTTGGAAACTTTAAATGATGAACTTACTATAGCTCACAAAAAAATCTTACCTTCTGTTTTGCAGGCTTCGAAGATAGAATTAAAGGTGTTACCTGATCGCCTAAAGTACGTCTATTTAGGTGATGGAAAGTCATTACCCACAATCATTTCAAAAAGGTTGACTAAAGAGTAAGAGGAAGGGCTAGTATTACTACTTAAGGAGTACAAAACTGCAATTACGTAGAAGTTGGGGAGGAAAAAGCCACGTCGAGCATAACGACATTAAACAATTGCACATTTCGGAGGCAACCTAAAATATGATAGTTTTATTTTATTTTGTTTTAGTCCTTTCTTTGATGCATTTGTTTGTTTTTGAAACATAAATTTATTGGCTTAAAGGGAAAAGAGGGTCTTTAAATTCCAGACTACTAAATCTTATAAGGCGAGATCTCGCCTTATGGAATTTAGTGTTCTGGAATGAAGACCCTAAAATTTCATACTACTAAATCTCATAAGTCGAGATCTCGCCTTATACGATTTATTGTTCTAGATTGATACTCCAACATCCCATTTCTTAAAATCTTGTAAATATTTTTTAATGTAAATATTTTTCCTTTTATTTTATTATTTCTCTTTTTACTTTATTTTAAAAAAAAACCCACTACCCTAATTTCTTGTTTCTTCTTTGTAGGAACATTCAAAGACATAATTAAATAGCAACCATCTTCTTCAACCCCACGCAGCGCCCTCCACCAGCCAAACCAGTGACACTCCAATTAGTCCTCCCCTTACATAGAACCCACGTCACATCCAGCCACTTAAGCAACAATGCAACATCTCCGGTCCACACCAAGCAACTCCAAATCTTCAGCCTCACCTGTAGTAGCCGAACCACCCATGGACATCACACTGGCAACAGTGACAATCTAAACACCAACACACCTTTATTGGTAGAAACTCCAAGGCCAAGCATAAGATGCCCAGCGCAGATCCCACACAACACCAACCCAAGCACTAGTAGCCACGCACACTAGTCAACTCCCAACCATCCACATTCAACCCACACAGATGCAACACACCAACTGTCTCCTTTAATCCCAGTAGTCCTCCTCTCAACCCACACTCGCCATTCACTACAACACAACTCACACACCAATACTGACCATCCACATTCGACTAACACTCCACCATATTCTTTTCTTTTATTATTGTTACAAGTTTTCAATTACTTCTTTCTTTTCAAATTTTTATTAATTCCTTTTAGTTGCTTTTCCTTTTAGTTCATTTTAATTATTATTAAGTTGTTTCTACTATTTTTTAAGGTGATTTTTGTGTCTCTTATTTAGTGTAATAGGCATTCTAAGGCTATTACCAAGACCGCAATAAAGGGAAAATCACTGGTAAATGCTACTTCACATCACTAATCTACTGCAGACTTTGAAATCAGTACCAAAAAGAAGCGTGTGCGGATAACGTTCAGATGCTCACAATTCAAGGGAGTTCTCTATTCTTTATTTTCTTTGATTATCTTTACTAAGATGTGAGTATCTTATGCATACATTAGGGACAATGTATGATTTAGGTGTGGGGGAGTGAGTGCTTTCATTATGATGAACTTTACAATTTTGTTTGGACTCATGATATGTTGATTTAATATTTAATTATTCCCCATGATAGCTTCATAATTTTTTGATTGTTGTTCATGAATAATTCTTAAGTTAGGATACTTTTTTAGTTTAAGATCTAATACATGAGAGAGACAAACATGATTAGCGTTTTCATTGAATTATTTCAAGTATCTCATTGATTTGTTCAACGAAAAGTGTGCAAGATTTGATGCAATTTTTGACATCTACGTGAGCATTAAGCCTAAGAGCATTCATCACATATGTGCTTGATAGGTGTGAAATGCATCATATTTTAGGGTATAGTTGGATATGTGTTTAGTCATTTATTCGATTGTTTAGTGTGTGTTTAGGGTAAAATTGTCTTAGTTTGTGATTTATTTGTATTTTAAGTGTTTTATGTGTTAGAACAATCCTTTGAGATTAAATATGATATTTGATATGAGCTTAATTGTTGTTATTTTCAATTATTTGCACTTAGCGATTAATGGTATAAAAATGCTTAAGATACTCACTTTAATTCATATTTGATTTTAGGTACAATTCGGAAACAAAGAAATTAAAGTGAGTCAAAAATATCTCATTTGAGACATTTTTCAAGGATCAATACTCATTTGCCTTCATGGAGTGGACCAAGAAAAATAATAGATGAAAAATGGAAGAAGCATAGTGAAACGCACGCAGGGCAGCCAATTAATTTATCCGGTCAACACGGCAATTGGGATTTAAAAGAGCTGGTTGCATTTGATTGGGAAATCAATACAAGGACGTTGGACGCAAAAATCATGACACAGCAATTATCAAGAACGACGACGCATTTTTGTTCCGCACAGGAGACAACAATTAAATCAACAAGGGGAATTAAATGAACATGGAATACAAGCAATGACATTGGACTATTGGAGGCAACACGCGGCAACATAGGAGTCAAGTCACTGGAGATGCTCACATAACACGCGGCAAGCAGCAGAGGAGATTTAAATCAAGCCATCGTCCAGCAACATATGAAGACGCAAAATTGAATTGGAAACAACCAAGGAGGCTGGAACACGTAGCAAGAAGCAACACGTATGAAGGGCAACATAAACAAGCAGCAGAGATCATTAACGCACCAGCGTTTTTGGAGGCATACGAACATCATAAAATCAAATGGGCTGAGAAGCAACACGTGGGAGAAGAGCAAGTATAAAAAAAAAAGCTGTGACACGAAATTACATAGGGCAGAGACAATAATAAATGAGGAGACAACGGATTCACGCAATAGAGAGGAGATAGCTGTCGGCGCTTAGAATAAATAGCTAGAAATAAATCACGTAGACGGGAGAGCTAACAGACGCAAGGAGCTGGCATTTTGGAGTATTAAATACAGAAAATAAACAATCAACGCAGAAGGCTCCAGGCGGCGGAGGGCTGTAGCGCTAGCTGAGAGGGACGGTAATAAATCAACTGGACGAGAAGCAGCTGGGAGGAGGGCCAGCGCTGGGTGAGACGCACAGGGGGAGCGGCTAGGCGAGGGCTTGCGGCTTCAGCTTGGGCGGCTTGGACAATGGAGTAGCGATGTCTTCAGTGAAGTTGAGAGGAGCTGCGACAACTTAATTGGTCACATCCCAGCTACAGTAAAGGAAAGAAAGCAGTGAGAGCTGCGGCAGTGGGCAATTAATTAGGGGATTTTTGGTTAGGGATATTGGATGGGAGTTAAAGCTATTTATTGGGAGAGACCCATGAAGAGCTAGACGTCCTGGCACCGGTTCGGAGGTAATATCGACGCCGACGACCCGGGGTTAAGTATGTTTTAATTATTTTGTTATTTCTTTCTCTCATTAGGAATTGATTGTGTTATCCGGTTTTAACTGATTTGGGTATTGTGTATGGATAATCGGACTTTCGTTATTGTTCGGTTATTTTTATATGAACCTATTGGGTATTGTTGATTGATAATTTTAATGCGTTCATTGAATTGTTAATTTCAATCCCATTGCTAGAA
>JANZLH020000107.1:1313366-1327779 GCA_026770325.2 Erythroxylum fimbriatum
ATTATTTATATGTAAAATATTTAAAAATTATTGTTATTTCAAATTAATTGTCATTATTATTTATTATTAAGATTTTTCAAAGTATGGTTGATGTAAACAGTAAACTAGTAAAGTATACAGTACAGCTATATAATATATCAATATGGACTATTTTACAATTTGTAAAAAATTTAGGGACTATTTTATAAATTTAAAAAATATCCCGAAACGGTATCCGGTACCGATCGGTACCGGTACCGGTACAGTTCCGTTCCAAAGTTCAATCTGGTACCGAACTCGGTACGGTATTCATAACATTGTTGTTAACTGGACAAAATATTCAACGGTCACTTAAAATTTTTAAATCAGTATAGATTTCATTCAATAGCCACGACCCAACATACCTGAACACGTGATATCCAATTTTGCCCCACTAAAAGTGATCAAAATAAGGTTAAAACTACAAAAATGAAATTATGTAATGGCCGGTCAGTTTATCAACCTCCGTACCAAAAGATACCTTCAATGTGGCAAGTTCTCTACATGCACATTAAAAATTGTTGAAAACATTTAACTACAACAAAAGAGTTGGGAAATTTCTCCAAGTTCATTACATTTAGGGTTTCGCCAAAAGAAGCAGGACAAGCATACCACGAATGGTCTTTTTTAAGTTCTCAAAATTGCAATATAATTATTTTACCTCAAGGTTCGCCACAAAATTTAACCAGTCTATTGCAAAGGCCATCAGTTTTGACATGCATGAAATAAAAATGCCAGAATTCTATTGGCCTCAATTTCGTGGCCACTCAGCGTTCACGAGGCCTAGATGAGGACCAAGTGGACCTTGAGCCCCCACTGTAATCTCCAGTGGCTTGTCTGGGCCCAGGACGGCTCCAAGAATCTGAAAACTGCTTTGGGCCACTACGGCTCCAAGAATCTGAATCATGAGGGCCCTGCCTGGTCCCTACACCCCAACGATCACTTTCTGCAGGGGCCTGCCCTGAGCTCTCTGCTCTTCGGTATTTAGGCAGTACATATTTGCCAGGGGTAGGTGCACCAGTTGCAGCAGCACCCACAGGTTCCGGCCGGGATCCAGCAGGAATCTCAGAAGGCCTAGAAAGCCCATCAGTTGATCTCCCTAAGAGAGCTTCTCTCCTCAGCTTTTCTTTTTCCTCGAGTTCCCGCTCTCTTTGTCTCTGCTTCTCAGCAATCTCATCCAATTTTGCCTGGCGTTCAGCCTCCTCTCTCCTTCGAGACTCAGCCTCTGCATGTTTCCGAATATAAATGTGATAAAAGCATAGGTAGATGGAATTCACAAGAGAATTTGATAGTTCAACAAGGCATCTTATATATGTGATGTATAAAATTAGATAAAACCAATTGAAGAGAATAAAAATATTAGCAGCGTAACAAACTGATAAAGAATTATTTGGGGGTGAACAGACACAGCAACACAAATCAAATGGTTGAAGACCCAAGACAATAGGTGCAAACTGTAATCACCTTCTCGCTTCCTAGCTTCTTCCTCTTCACGAAGCTTCTCAAGTCTTTCTTCCTCATGCATCACATAGAATATCTTCTTTCTCTGAGCCTCTCTCTCTAGCTTCCTAGCATGAATCTTTTGGTTGATTCTCCGCTCCCTCTCTTCACTTCGCCGGTCAAATTCAGCTTCGCGACTTTTAATCACTTTAACCTGGAATTCTTCCTGTAAGACAAAGGGAAAATCAAATTCATTTAAAATGTCAAAAGAGAAAAGGAAAATCAAATTCATTTAAAATGTCAAAAGAGAAACTAACAAGATGAGAGATGTAAAGTAGCCCTCATAGATGAGTTTAATTTTCAGTCATGCACAAAGTGAACATTGAACACATACACATTGACTAATTTTGTGAGTGAAAGATCTAGTTGAGCACTACCTTATTCTTCAACATCCGAGATAATCTTCGCTTCTCCTTGAGGTCACCTTCATGACGTTGTCTGCTCTGTTCAACATCTTGCTGCATTTTTGGTAGAAGTATGTTAAAAGTGCAAAACATCTAAAAAGTCTCAACTCAACACTAACAAAACAGTCAGTTGGTAACTAATAACCCAAATTTTACGTGTATATTGCTAAATGCTACACATATAATAACTTGAAAAGTACCTGTTGCTCACGTTCATGTAGCAGTTTCTCTTCCACCAATCTTCGTTGATAAGCAGTTTCAATTAATGAAGCTTCCTCTTCTCTTTTTGCCCTTTCCAGATAATCCATCGTTCTTGCCAGTTTCTGCAATTTTTTCTCCATTTCCTGTCTCTCCCTCAGCTGCTCACTCAAAGCCCTTTCCATTAAAGTTTTCTTTGTTACTTTCTCCTGTAAATCAATGGAAATACCAGAGTAAGGACAATTGTATACTTGAGTGAAAAAAAACAAACTACCTTTAGCTTTAACTCACTCCTAAAATGGGTTTCTTTCCCTTCCTTTTACTATGTTTCTCAGCTTCCTCAAGTAGAGCCCGAGCTTCTTCAAGCTCCCTCTCCTCTATCTCCCGCAAAATCCTTTGATTCTTCCGTTGCTCATATTCAGCAGCAAGTCTCTTCTGCTCTGCCTCTTCTGTTATCTTTTGCAGCTTCAGCCTTCTTGTTTCTTCCTCTCGTTCCTTAAAAAACCCCAAAATTTCAATCAAGGAGATCACATACAGAACATAACAATGGGAATATTGAAAAGTTCAGATTGGTATACAAGCAGTATACCTTTTCCAAAAGTTGGCGCTCTTGTTCTTCTTTTCTCTTTTCAATGATTGATTTTCGAGCTAGAAGCCTCTTGTGTTCATTCTCAACAATCTCCCCAAGACTAGGTAAAATGTCGCCTAGTTTTGATGATTTTTTTGCTGAAGGATATACCATAAACCTTGCTTTGTTAAGGGACTCAGCAAGATTAGTCAACTGATCTCGTAGATCATCAGATTCAAGACCCTACAGTGCATTGAAAGCCATCAAAACAGGGTTCAAACCTTTGTCTTTATTCACTACAGTGCAGGTTCCTAAACCACTATAATGCATTTATCTAAGCAACACTAGAAAAGTTTGCATACATGTTTACAGAAACAGAATCAATAAGAAAAACATCTGAGGACATAATCAATCACAAAAAGAAATGGTCACGTATGTGAACTGTGAGGCAACTGTGTCATCATCATACCAGCAATAGGGAAGAGGAACAGTATGAGAGGGGGGAACCATGCATCAAAAAGTTGTTTATACTTAAT
This sequence comes from Erythroxylum fimbriatum, assembly GCA_026770325.2. Classification (NCBI taxonomy): domain Eukaryota; kingdom Viridiplantae; phylum Streptophyta; class Magnoliopsida; order Malpighiales; family Erythroxylaceae; genus Erythroxylum; species Erythroxylum fimbriatum. Next base: position 1,316,591 of record JANZLH020000107.1, read on the forward strand.
GTAACATACCAAATTACCAAACACTATGATGTTCTTCATGTGGTCAACTTTCATAGCCAAAAAACTATGTCTCACAGCATCAACAGAGATTTTCTCCACCATAGAAAAGTCAAAAAATGGGATCATCTGAGATAAGCGCCCAATAGTCATTGTTTGATAGACCTGAGAGACCTAGAAAAGCAATGAAAAAATATGATTAAAAAGAAGGAATGCGGTTGCATCAACAAGAAAGCCAGCAGAGAAGAAATACCAGGACCAATCATTTACCTGTTGAAGCAACCTCAGGGTTGCAAGCTTTTCAATAGCAGGAACATATTGTGAAAGTTGAACCTCAGGCACAGAAGAAGCTGAAGAAAGTTTTCCTCCAAGTTTTGAAATTTTTGACAACAAGGGCTCTACCTTTGCTGCCAGATCAAGTGGGAGAAACTCATGCTCCAAAAGATGATAGAGATCTTTAACCTCCTGAGTTGCACAGCTCATTACACCTTTGGAAACCTAAAAGTTAGATAATTCACAACAAATACATCAGATATCCACATTTGACACTATAAATTGTGAAAGCAGACCACACTGCAGGATATACTTGTTATAAGGAAGTCAATCAAAAGGAAGCAATGTCTCTCCAAATTATGTTGGACCTTGAGATACTTTAAATCTGAACCATCTTCACTATTAAATTAATCAAACAGTAACAAGTTCTCGATGGGTGACAAATTTTTGCACTCATATATGTGCCGTCTGTGCATCTGAACGTATGACTTATCTACAGATGGATGTGCAATAACAACAAATTTGGACTTACCAATTCAGACAAAAGGGATGACCTTGAAAGCTGCAGATAATATCACCAGAATGAGAACCAATCATTGATTATACAGTAAATGAATGAAAATGTGAAAAAATAAAAAGGCAAATATGATTTGTAAGAATCATATACCAGTTCTCTATTCTCAGGTTTAGGGTCTAAATTGAAATCAATGAGATTAGCGATTCTCAAATTGCGTTCTTTCTCATTTTCAAGTTCCAGGTGGGATGCACTACGTTTATGGTCATAGGGTGCCACAGCTAGTGAAGCCAAAACAACAGACGAGGCTATCAACTGCAAATCCTTTTGGCTCAAGTTCTTGTTGAAGCTTTTCTGAAGCGTAAAGAGCTTCATCCATGCATATGCATGATAAAGATGACTTGAGGAAATCCAGAAAACTTCTGTTAACTTTGCATAATAAACAACCATCAAGGATGGCTTAGGAGTTTTCTTAACCATACACATTAAACCATGAATATCTTCAATGGACCGAAAAGCTTCCTGCATACAAGAATCAGGGATGTCAAAGGTAATAACTTTAGCTTGAACCAATTATGGTAATCAATAGTCAATTTTGGTCAGACACCTAGACATATGACTAGTCTGCACATACAAAAAGTGTCATTCCACATACCTGCCAAAGCTCAAGCTCAGTAGCAATTTTCAGCTGCTCAAATCGTGTATCAAGATACAGCTGCAAGCTTTCTGGGGATGACAGATCAGGTCTGTCCCTTTGGTCTCTATATTTGTTGAGATTTGCTAGGTGATTCCTAATTATCTCACACAATCTCCGGAATTCTGTTGTTCGTTTGTACTGCTTGCAGAATTGAAAGGCTCGATGTGCTGTCATCTGTTGATAACATGTGTTCAGTCAATCTCCACGTCTACTATCATGCACTAAGAGTGCTCAATTTGCACAATGCAGAGTAGATGCTTATAATAATGCAACAGGATATCTGATGGCATGAAAGAATTATCTAAAACATGAAAGGAATGTCATTGAAGTGTTACCGCGTATAGTGCCTCCAACTTTGAGTTGTTCCGTAATATTTCAAGCACAGTTCTATAGGTCTCCCACAAAAACTTGAACCAAGGGGTTACAAGTTCACGGTCAGACCTATCTTTACCCTTTTCTCCACTGACGTAACTAAGCATCAGATCCTCGGGTCTTTTATCCGCTTCAAGATCATCAACATCGAGAGCTTCTTCCAAGGCTTGTGCCTGACTACGTGCCTGCTCAGCTTTCTCAGTGGAGAGATGCATGAAATGCTTGATGACCTCCTCCAAGGAACTAACATTAACTTGTTGACACACAATTCGGTATTGTATCAGCCCATCTTTGGCAAACCTACCTTTCCTCATGTCAACACATAGCTCAACATACTTGAACATAATCCTCTCAAGCGTCTTTTGCCATGCCCGGTACCTCTTTGAGGTAATGAGACCATGAAGAGCTTGCAGAGCATCAAGTTTCTGCCCGACATTAATAAGCTCTACAACCACATATCATAAAGAAATACACCAAATTGCTCGAGTCAAAAACAGTAAACAATAATCATCTACATAAGCAAAAATATTGTAAAATAACTCATTATTCAGCTGTTAACACGTAATCAACTAAGGTTTTCCAATTATCCCAACAATTGACCGCAAAAAGATCAGAAAAGAAGGGCATCTTGAGTTAAATAACCAAAAGGGTCAGATCCACAAAACAAAAAGCTAGAGCCCAAAGTAAGGAAATCCCAAAAAATGGAGCTTTAGTGTCAGTAGAAAAATATAAGCAGTGAACATGGAAAAACAAGAACCAAAAGCTCAGAAGCAAACTCACCTTCAGCCCTCTTCAAAGCGTTCTCCGGTTTAGCAAACGTCGCCATGCCCCCACCAAAAAGTTAAAAACTTTAAGCTGCTTAAAACAAACGAAGATCGAGTTTGAAGAATACGAGAATATGATAATTTACAACGAATAGATATTCCAACACTAAACACCAAACCCTAAACCTAACCAATAATAATTTCAATAACAGTAAAGTAAGTATATGTAAAGAATTTCTCACATTTTCTTATACAATCACGTCCAACGTCGTCACAATTGGATTTTCTGGACAAATCGTTCTTTCAACCCATTTATATACTTTCTTCAGTGAACCTATTCTCTGCCTTCATCTTCATACTGGACCAAAAATACATCAGTTAAATCCTGAACAAAAATTGCCTCCCTTTCTCTTTCAGAAACTGATAACATTGGCTAGAACTTCTATTAAACGAATATAATCCTACATAAAATAAAAAAATTTATATTTCGAAACTATCGCCTTAATTTTTAAAAAAGTGAAACTGAAAAAACATAACAACAGTGCATTCCGAAATACTTCCAAAATGCTTTTAAGCATCGGAAATGTGTAAACGTGTATCCCCAAACATAAGTAAAACAATATCAAAAATATCTCAACAAAGATATGGAGCTTATATAATCACCAAAATGTTCCGCCAAAATCAGCCTTCTTCGTACCCCAAAGTGATCCAAGAAGAACTTAGGCAAGGCCACGTCTCCTCCCCAAATCTTATGTAATCAGAGATATTGCAGAAGACAGACAACAGACGTTCGTAGTAACCTGAAAGAGCGTTCGATTTGCCTTGTGTTATAGGAGTGGCTGCGCAAGAGAGGAGAAGAGAATAGAACAAGTAGGGGTTTTGTTCACGGAAGCAGGAGGGGAGTCTTTATTTTGTTGACGATTTTTGTATAATATATTTTTTGACTTAAAAATAAAAAAGAAAAGTGTAATTTAACTATATGGAGCAACCAGTTAATTATTTAGAAAACCAAAAATAGGTTAACTTTTTAAAAATATTTTAATTAGTTTATATTTATATTTTAACATATTTAAAATAATATTGATACGATCCTAAATTTTAATTAAATAATTTAATATTATGATATAATATTAAAATAATTTCTTTAAATACTTATTAAAAATATAATTTTAATTTTAACAATTCTAACATTTTCAAATTTTATTAAATCAAGTTTTTAAGAAAGGCACTTAATTCTGTAAAAATTTAATCGATTAAGTATTAAAATATATATTTATTCTCTTTTTATAAGTTCTATCGATGTCGATATGAAAATTACTCAATATTAGTGAGATTCACATCTAAATGCAGTCAAAAACCTTCAACTCATCATCACCTTCTTCTCACTTCTATCCATCATCTTAATTAGCCTTGCATTTAAGTTTACACTTAAAAAATAACTATAACATTTTCAAAACTTATTCAATCAAACTTTTTTTTTTTTTGAAGAAAAAGTATATTTTTTAGACGAAGCAGCAGCATCACAATTTCAAGTGTCTAACAAAAAAAACAGGTGACATGTCCCAACTAAGCCTATTGGGATATCTAGTAGCTGATTTAGATAGCAAGTGGGCTACCATATTCATATACTTTAGAATCCATTTAAACGTAAAGGATTGAAAAACACATGCTATTAATTTGCATTCTTTCAGTATCACTCCCAACTCATTGATGTCAGTTCTTGATCCATTGAACCTCTGCACCAACTGAAGACAATCCATTTTCACCTTGATTGACGTGAAGCTAAATTGTATCAACCAAGATAAAGCTTATTTGAATGCGATAGCTTCAACAATAAGAGGAATATAATTTGATATTAAAAAAGCCTGAGAGACATTTAACAAACTGACCTCTCTCTCATTTTATTACTAAGCCATATGACATAGTTCCCTGATCACATTGAATTGCAGCATCAAAATTGCACTTCACAACTCCAACATTTGGACCTGACCAATAGATAGCAGGTCCATCAGCACTTGTTGTTGGACTAAAGTTTCTAATTTTGGATTGGACATGTTGGCACTCTTCAAGAAATATGGTCGAAGAGGCAACAATTGCTCTGGAATATAATCTTTTATTATGTAGTATTAAAGAATTTCGAGCATTCCACAATTGCCACACAAGTACACAAGCCTGACTCACTACATCTATCTATGCCTGACTCACTACATCTATTATGATTTACATTTGTGCGGCTATGGTGATTGAGACGGATCGATTTTGAAAACAATTTGAGGGATATGATAAGAACATGATCAAGCTTCGAAAGAAGGTATAAATTTAGATTAACGTTTTTATTATGATTTATGTATTAATTATTTTATAGAATTAAATTGATCTTGATTTTCTGGAAACCAATTTGTGAAAAATTTTCATAATTATTTCGCCAGGGATTGGATTCCGTTCCGATTTTCCAATACACCTTCGTACAAATATAGGCATTACTACGTTCCTGACAACTTCTTCCTCTACCCTCAGAATGTGTAGCTTATTTGTTACCTGTAGTACTGATTCTCCCTCGTTAGTTTTTGCTAGGATTTGAGAAAATTTGTCTTAAATTCCATAAGTTTTACACTGATTTATGTAACACCCCAAAATCTCGAATTCATGAATATTACTTTTCAGGTCGTGAATAGTGTATCCTGAGGTGAATAGTGATACTCGGGACCCAAACTATATTTTGTTTTATTTGGCATCGAATAATATTGTTGAAGGACAGCCCGAGGATCAAATTAGAGCTCCAAACGAGTTCGTTTTGAGGGTTTGACCAAGAGTTGACCATTGGTCAAAGTTTTACCCAATAAAAAGTGAAAGCCAAACTTAAGAATATTAATGAAAATAGATTATATTAATTAAGGTCTTTATGTAAAGTTTATATCTTTCTTATGAGTATTTTTATTGAAAAAAAAAAGAATGAATTAATAGATAAAGTTAAATTTGGATAAAAAAAATGAAAAACTTTTAATAAGTGACCACGTGACATTTTTGTCAACTACCATTATCTTCTTCTCTAAAACATTCTCGAGAATACTTCCCTTCTATCTTCTCCATTTTTCTTTCATTTCTTTCATTTCAAGTCTATTTTCTTTAGTTTTTAACCCCAAATCACCTATTAAATACTAGATCATCAACCTAAGGTCTCTAAACTCACCATATCCAAAAAAGGGAAAAGATTAAGAAAATGTATATGGGTGTTCTTAATGAATAGTACCTGAAAATTTATAAGGTGAGTTAATGGAGTTTTAATTATTTTTAGTACATGATTTTGTTGCAGTTGCATACATTGATAAATAAAATGCATAAAATTGATTTCGTTATGCAATATTATGAAGATAAAGAAAATGAATTGAAGGAGAAAGAGAAAGAGAAAGCGAAGAAATAAGGAATTGATGATGAAATTAAAGTTTACGGAAGTTTAATTTGAAGATTTGGACATCAATTTGGTACGAGTTTATGCAATTCTACTTTTTCCTAAACATTGTGTATTAGAAAATTTAGAGTTATTGAGTAAAATTGAGGGTTTATGATATTGTTGTTAAAAATATTTATTTGGCTGTTAAATGAAGTAACATATGTGATTAGTTGAGATCTTTGATTTATAATTTGTATTTTTCCCAATTGGCATAAATTATGTTTGAATTGAGAAACTTGATATGCATGTTATTTTTGACTAATTGGTGAGATGGATATATCTTGAATGTTGTATGAATTAAATTAAAACCGATAACGAAAGAAAAAAACATTTACTTTGGCTGAATATGAAATAACTTGAATTGGTTATTATGAGCTTTTATTGTGAAATTTCAATAGAATTTAATTAGATTTGTCCCTGGTAAAATATATAGGAATTTGAGGAATATGATAAGGTTGGCATGCCAATTAGAAGCTAGCAGTAATGCGTCGTGATATATGTTACCGGACTGTATGGCTTCGAGAGATCGGATCTGGTGTAAGACATTTGATTTGTGTTATGAATTGCATGACTCCGAAAGCTCAGTTCCAAAATGAATGTATATTAAAAATGGATAGTATGGTTCCAAGAACCCGATCTTGTATTTTTTACCAGCTCGGTGATGCAATTCTGATAGATTTTACTTTGGGGCAATTACAAAAAGTAGATAAATGAATGATTAATGATTAAAGAACTACAAATGAAATTAGTAATTGAATGTACAATCTATTCATCATTGTGTAATTAGACATGAATTATTAAAATAGATATATGCCTGTATTTCATAACTTGATTTTAAATGCCTATTTATGCTTAAAAATAAATGAAGCTATTTATTTGTGAAAAATATTATATATTATGCATGTTATGATTGAATGAATTGAATTGAATGGGAAATGGAATTGCTTGAACACCACTAAGCCTATAGCTTAGCGTGTGGATTTTCTTTCCGCGCATAGGTTTTGAAGAGAAATAGAAGAACGCTATGGTGGATCTACTACAAGACATGAGTCACATAGAGGATCTCAAAAGATTTAGAGGTAGAAGTACTTCAAATTTTTATTTTGTTTTTTGTTATAACATGTACACATAAAGAAGTGAAGGATCTTATAGGATTTTGTTGTGAATTATATGTGAATAAATGAATTTCATGTATGAAATCTGGTTTAGATGTGTTGAAATGTATTAGAGGATAGTAAATTATTTTTTTCACAAAGTTTGATATGGAGATGGATAATTGAGTAACATGCATGAGAAGTGTATTGAAGTTTCTTGCAACAAGTTTTAAGTAAATATAGGGGAAATTTTGTCTAAATTTTTATAAAGTGAACAGTAATTACTAGAATAATGAGGTTTTAAATAGAAAATGTTGTAGTTGAAGTATTAGGTATTTAAAAATATGGTAACACTTGGTATGCCGATTCTATTATCGGGTATGGGGTGTTACAATTTATGCCTTAAAATCTTCAAGTTATGTTCCAAAAAGTTTTACGAGCCATTGCATAAGACTACAAATCTATAATTCCTAGGTTATGTTTTTGGTTTCAAGTTAGAGACACCATACTTTTTTTGTTAGAGTTATTCATGGAACGAGAAGCAAGTAGTGAAAGCGAATTCCTTAAGGCTATGTTTGGTTAGACGTAAGGTTTTTAATGTAACGAAATTAAATAGTTTGGTTTATAATGGAATGGAATGTAAATGGATGTAATATTAGAAAATTGTTGTTTAGAAAGAATGGAAAGGTTCATAATGTAATATAGTGAAATGTTGTTTAGAAGAAGGTTCTTAATATAATATAGTGAAATGTTGTTTAAAAGAAGGTTTATAATGTAATATAGTGAAAAATTGTTTATCATTTTACATTCCATCTTAATCTCCTCAAACTAGGTTTCTTAGTTTTACTGTTTACGATGGAATGAGATGTAATATGAAACCTTCATCTTTTATCTTATTCCATTATAAACTCCCCTCTCAAAAGATGAAATAATATTTCATTCCATTAATAAACCTCTAATCAAACATAGCCTAAATGGCTATTTTTATACCAAATGATAAGAATCTTAGGTTTTACCAAAATGAATTAGACAGATTTGAAGAAGGGTTAGATATAGGAATTTGATCACCTAAAGGAGATCAATCTATAAATAAGCTAAAGGCATTAAGTTGTATTTTGATTGCTTGAGAAAAATAGCCGAAGGCATTACATATATACAAAGTCTTTAGTTCCTAGTAAACTGAAACTAGGATTTCTAAAAATAAAATGAAAAAGGAAGTACTATCATTCTCTTACTATAATTTGGAAAAGGAAACAATATCAATTTCTTACTATAATTATGACTAATCAATATGATGTCTTGTTCAATTTGATGACTCTTATTATCGGGCACAGATCTTCTGAAAAACTGAGTGAGCACAGGGTAGGGTAGGGTAGGGGTATAGAAGATCTGTTCCCTTATCATTTGAGAAAATTGAGTAGGCACAGGGTAGAGGTACAGAATATCTGTCCCGTATCATTTGAAGTCATAGGAAATGGTTACAAACCCTAGGCACTTTTTTAATTTTAGGAACAAGGGTAAAATCATTGCACCCTAATGATATTAACACAATGCTTATTACACCTTGAACATGGTATAAAATGGTACAAAAGACAACGTTAAAATACTTTTATTTTATATTAATTTTTAATAATTATTTTATTAATACTTTTATTCTTGCCATAATTATAATTATTTTAAAATGTATTAATTATTTATAAAATCAAAATATATATTTATAAAATAAATCATATAATAATTAAATAATTTTATTTAATCTCGGTAATTTCATTTATATTTCAATTATTACTTTTTATTTTTTTCAATTCTGCAAAAGAGACCTTAAAAATGTTCATGCTCAATCGAGTCCGACCCAATCCCGTTCAATACTATTCAACAATTAATTACTGATCAACGCGTAAATTTTGAAATTGAAAGTTGAAACCCTTCCCAATTTGTTCATTCATGCGGCTGGTTTGGTTCATCGGAAAATCAAATGCAATCGGATTGAACTGAGAACGATGGATAGAGTGGCTGTATTGGTACTTCTACTACTGCAGTTGTTCTCCAGTCTGGTGGTTACGGTGGATTGTGAACCGGAAGACGTGAGAGAAGGCATCGGCCGATGGCAGAGTCTCAACTCACGAAACTTCTCTTCTCAGATCAGACTCCACTCCCACATTCTCCTTTTGGTCACCGTTCCTTGTAAGCCTATCTCTCTCTGTATGTGGTCAATTTTGGACCTTAAATTGATTTAATTTCGAGTTAAGTTGAGAGAGTTTTGGTAAAGTTAATCAGTTGGATCACTTGGGGCAGTGCTAAGATTGACGGGTTTTGGTTTGGAATTTCCCTTGTAGGTATTGGAATGTCAATAGATAACGCTAAACATTGTATTATTCATGAATAGGGTGAGGAAGCAATGTTCATTGGAAGCGTTGATTGCTTTTCGTGATCTGTCTTTATTCCTTAAAGCTAATACTAAAGGCATTTCATTTTTTGTGTGTTTAGTTTCGTGCCGTTCGTTCATACACAGTTCTGCTTCATTGGTTATAACGTTATGCCTTATGTGGAGGATGGAAAAGTAAGATGAACATGAAAAAGTACAAAACTAAGATAATCTTTCATAAGATGAGGCTGTTTTTGCTCACTCAAATGTTGGTGAAACAGGTCAAATTCGAATATTTTAAGAATAATTAGTTCCAAAAGCTGTATTTGCTAATGACTGAGGGTTGTGATTTCAATCAGGATGGGATCTCTTGAAAAAGAGAATTGCTTTTAAGATGTAAAGGATAGTCCTACTACAATGACATAAGAGAGTTGCAATTCAAATTTTTGAATCTGGTATTGGGGACAAAGGACTCGAGCATGCGTTTGAAAGTTCTCTTTTTTAACTCCATTAATCAATAGTTTGTTTGAATTGAAAGTTGGTCTTGTGTATTTGAACGTTTTTATGTTCATATCTTCTGTCGTTTATATACATTAATGCTGAAAGCTTGTGTTCTCCATCATAGTTTTCTTGTCTCATTGCTGCTACTATTGCTTCTTGGACTTTGGTGCCGTTGTGATGTTTGGCAATAAAAAGGTTATCTATTTCAATTTGATGAACAGGGTCTGGAGAATCTCGAGCACTGATGAAGGAATTAACTTATTTGGTGACAGAAAGGGCAGAAGATTTTGGCATTCTGAAATTTATGTACTCGTACAAAAATGAAGAAAAAATGATAGCCGATACTGTCGGTGCTACAGAAGAAACAACAATTTTATACTATCACCATTCTTCACCTTACAAATACCAAGGCAGACTTCGTGCCAAAAGCATACTATTATCTATACTTCCTTACATGTCAGTTTTTCCGGAGGAAATTCCTCTTAAAACCCTGAATACCCAGGAGGATTTGAAATCATTCCTTCAATCAACTGACATGGCTTTGGTTCTCCTGGAATTTTGTGGATGGACTTCTCAATTGCTGAACAGCGAGCAGAAGAATGTAACTGAAAAAGGTTTTGGCATGCAAGGTGAGAAATTATTGGTTGGTTGAACTGTGATTTGAAATTCGGAAAGATTTTTTATTGCTTTTAGGTCATTATTCTAATTAGTAAGTACTTATTTGCAAAAGTTGCTTAGTGAAATCGTTGGACCAGTGTTGACTGGGTTTTTGACACAATTCTCTGGTGTTTTGCCTCCTCAAGTTACATGGGTAACATATAGGATAAGCTTTTTTAGCTTCTAAATCTCCCTCTGATTTGTTGTTCCTCTATCCGAAATAATAGTGAAGAGATGAGAAATGCCAATTTAGGTGGCATATAGCCAATATATCTTATGCGTCTGTATGCACTGAATACATTCACGTTGCCACCTATATTTAAGTCATTTCTCTTCAAATTTTATGCAGTTCCTCGTAAAGTAACACTCTAAAGAAGTATGTTGAGACTAGGTATCAGCAGAAATATAGCAAGAAGAGGGGGAATATGAGTGGGGGTAATTCAGGTAATATGTGAAGGGATATGAGGATAAATTGGGGAGAGAGAGGGGAGTTAGTTAGGAGGA
>JANZLH020000107.1:1372275-1384816 GCA_026770325.2 Erythroxylum fimbriatum
ACTAGAGAGTCCTGAAGTTGTGGTTGGATGTGAATATAGAAGTGTGTTTAAAATTGTTTGCAGGTTTTTGGGATTTTCAAAATGCAGCTGTTAAGTTGCCCAAATTTTTCAAAAAAAAAATTAAAAAAGAGATATTCCGTAAGCCTTGCATAGTCGGATTAAGGATACTGCGAGTATCCTTAACTCGACTATGCGACGGTTGTCATGGGCCCGAAGTGGTACCGGGTCGTGACATTGTGCATTTTCTCATTCATTTCGAACCCTTAGGTTTCATTCCTTCAGTTAAAACTATTTTACACCTTCTAGGGCAACCGATTTACAAATTACCTAGACCTGATGATATTGATATCCCTAACAGAAAACAACCTTTCCAATTACCCTCAATTAAAATTATAGAATTAGACGATTCACCTAGAAAACCATCTGTCTTTGAACACATTCATCCACTTAGTGAAATACTACAAGATGCCACTGTTAATTCGGAGCTCTTGTAGAATTTCATCAAATGGACTAAAGTTAGTCACAAGCAGACGGAAGTTCAGGAAGCCTTAGCTAAAAACATTGAGCAAATTAATACTGAGGTTGATGAACTAGGTGATGCAGTAGGTGATCTTCATGAGGAAATAACACTTCTACGTGTTTCTATAGAAGAAGACTTCAAGACAATCCGCACTGATATTCAACAAATGTATTCTGAAATTTTGAAGCGTCTAAAATTAACTATCTTTTTGATTAATAACAAATAGGGGGAGAACAGTAGAAAGGAGAATTAGAAATTTTTATTTATTTATCATTGTATATCTTGCTTTATTCGTCTGAATATTGTTTTTATCTTCTAATATTATGATTATTTGTTATCATAAAAAAAGAGGAGATTGTTAAGTTAAGAAGACTTCACTTCTTTTATTGATTTTGATGAAAGTCAAATAATAATAATAATAATAATAATAATAATAATAATAATAAAAGTGTGTGAAGTGTTTTGATGAATTTGTTAAGTGCACAGATAAATGTAAGTGGCACAAATCATCAAATCAAGACGATACTTAAGTAAAAGCTGAATAAGACAAAGCGTCTAAGATGGATTAGACGAAGTGATTAAGTCTAAGACACCAGACGAAGCATATGAATCTATGCAAGACGATGCAATTGAAGAATGTACTAGAACGTCAATTAGTTGGAGTTGGTTATAGGATTCAACTACTAACAGACTTTAGAAGACTCTACAAGTAGATTTCTCAAAGAAGACTGTTAGAGATTTAGGTTATAAATATTAGTTATAGCCGTAAACTCTAAAAAAAAAGGGAGAATTCTGAATGTACAAAACATACTTAGAGAAATTATGTGCTCAATTGCTCATGCTGTGAAAAATATTCTGAGAGAAAAGAAAGAAAGAAAGAGAGCAAATACATCTGTAACGTGATGCTCAAACAATATCTTTTTGAGTGAAAGAAAGGCTAGAGCCTGAAGAGGGTAAGGAAGCAGATAAAGAATACTTTGTGAAAGAGACCTGAAGGGACTCTGCAAGTGTAGAAATAATACTTATAACGTTGAAGGAGATAGTGAAATCTCAGACGAACTTTGAGGACTAGACGTAGCCCAAGGTTAAGGGTGAACCAGTATAAATCGCGGTGTTATATTCTCTAACTCTTACCTCTTTAATTTTCTTGTTGTTAGAAGAATAGATCCCGATTTCCGCCGTTGCATTATTCATCAAATTAAATGTTTTGTAATTGCCTGAATTTGTCAAGAAGATCAAGAAGATTTTAAAGATTAATATCTTAGACGATTTAACACAATTCAACCCCTTCTTTTGTATTTTACATATTATACGTGATTTCTATATTAACAAGTGATTTACTTCAATTTACACGCATACAGTTTTATACAGATATCTATGAATTTTAATATGACATATGGGGATATAAGTTATTAATCCCATAAAGGTTCTCTAATGTAGCATTAGGTTTGAGAACATAAAGGTTTTCTTTGATGTGGTTTAGCATTTGGTGAGAGGAAACAAGTTTTCTCTAATACTGTTAAGCATTTGGTAAGAGAAAACATGATTCTTCTAATACAGTTTATCATAAAGGTTAGAGAAATCGAGATCTACAAACGAAGATAATATATTTTAGATCATACATGTATCATCTTAGTTTGTCACACTCCATTTTGCCATTAATGTTAGTGAGGTATTAGATATGCGTGATTGTATTAGATATGTGTCACACATGACATATGTATTCTTTTCGGTATCGAAAGCCTTGCGGGATGGAATGGTGAACTTTAGTTATCTTTGAATCAAATGTTTTGTTTTTAAACTTAATCGACTAATACAGTAGCGTAGCTTAACCGAATTTATGAACTGTTTTAAACTTGATTCATACCAAGAAATTAACTATTGTCGAAGGGGGATAATGTTGGATATTTTTGACATTTTCTATAAAGTTGGACAACATTTAATTGCAATTTTGGGTTTTTAATAACTTAGCGGTTAAGTTATGTATATTTGATCCAAATAAAGATAAGAAAGTAACTCAATAAATGATCTAAGTCAATGAGACGAAGTTCAAGAGGAAAATAGATCCCAATCAGTGTAGACCATACTCATATTGAAACTGTGATGAGAAAGCCCGATATGAATGTTGTATAAAGAAATTAAGATCTCTTGCAGTTGCTTATGTCATTAGTGAATTTAAAGTTACTCTGACCCGTTCATAAGTTCATGTTTTGAGAAAACTGTATAAAGATATTGTTCACGTTTCGGTGAGTAGTTCCCGTGAAAGCGTTTATGAATTTGCGCTCGTTTCGGTTTCAAAAAACTTGTTTGAATTTATGGAACCAGAATTAGGTATTTTCTCATTTTTTCGTTTATTTCCTTTTCACGTTCGATCCTAGATATGTAATTAAGGTCTCGTTTTATATTACAGAATTTGTTTGTCTATATTATTCTTTATTACTAAGAATAATTAAACTCGTAGAAAGCAAGGCATACCTGAATGTTGCTTAATATTGTACGACAATGCATGCTCCATAATAAAATAAATAGAATTGTCATTTTTCTTTCTTCGTATGTTATTATATGGCAATTGAATGGTCTTCCCGGACTGGAACTAAACATATCGCCAGAACATCAGTGAGACAGAGGGGATAGAATGATATGGCATTAAATATTAAAACGACGCGAAATATTGAAAGATCCAAAAAGCGAAAGCGACCGTACCAACGAATGGAGGGGACCGACTGGACTTCTGTAGCGAATATTCACTGTATTTGAATTTTAAGTTTCGAATCCGCTCCACCGCTTTGGCGTTTCCTATCATCTCACGCAATGATAAGTTGATAGCCAGTAGTACATGCAGGCGTACGTATCAGATAATCAAACGTACTTTTCACTGATAGGATCAGTAGAAAAGGAAAGGCCTGTGTAGGGTCTGTACAACGCATCCAAGGCAGCGAGACCAAGTCTCTTCCTCTTCTTCTACCTCTCTTCTTTATCTTCTTCTCTCTCCTTAACGCAGCCTCTGAAACCCTAGAACTCAAGCTCAGTTTGGGTTGTGATTGGGTCAAATTGAGCTCGTATTGGGGGCTGAGCTCTGCTGATTTGAGCTTGATTGTGTGTGGCGGTTGTACGGTTTTTGTTATCAAAATTTCTGTATGCACTTAGTTTTCGGTGCAGTGGATCGTTGGTGTTTGGGATTGAAGCGCTCTATAGATGTTGTCTTTGAGCAGAGAATTGGTGATCCTCATACTTCAATTCCTTGAAGAAGAGAAATTCAAGGAGTCTGTTCATAAGTAATCCTCTGTACCTTCTTGCACTGTGTCTATACTACATTTATATGTCGACGTGTATGTTTGTTCGCATGTGATTGTTTAGTTGTCTTTTAATGTGTAGCTTTGCGTCCGTGATTAAGCTTCAAACTTATTCGCCTTAGAGGAACTCCGATTTTGTAGAAGTAGACTTCTCGTGTTGGTTTATTTGGATGGTGGTTTGGGCTATTTGTAAAAAGCTTGAAATTGTACACGATGAGAATTTCGTGAGTTGTATTTTTCCTTAGATTGTGAAGGGATATTTGGGGAAATGGGAAGTTCTGAGGGGGATAGGAAGTTACGGGGGTTCTCTGTCTTAGGTGGTTAATGTTTCTCACGCGTGGAAATCTTACTTGCTCACATAATAGCTTTATACGCAGTTTTTATTGAGTATTGCTATGGGCTTGAGTATTGAAGGTGCTCTTCGATATAATTTGGTTTAGATTGCAGGGTCTTGGAAAGATCTTGAATGGGAGCTTTTGCATGTTTGTGGAGTTAAGTTTTGATGAATGCGAGGCCTTTAATTAATGTAGCTAAAGGCGCATTAATGGTGGCATGTGAGGAGAGTTCAAGTATTCAACAAATTTGTCACACTATTAAAAGTTTCCACGTGGTTGAATTGTGTTGTGCTGAGCAGGGCCTTTTTGTTTGTCTCGTATGAATATTTTGCACTACAAGAATGAAATTTGCTATTGTTAGTTATGTGGAATAACATGATGAAAACATTGCTCAAATGAAAATGAATTTCTTCCACAGGCTTGAGAAGGAATCAGGATTTTTCTTCAATATGAAGTATTTTGAGGAGAAAGTTCATGCTGGAGAGTGGGAAGAAGTCGAAAAGTACCTGTCTGGTTTCACCAAAGTTGATGACAATAGATACTCTATGAAAATATTCTTTGAAATCAGAAAGCAGAAGTATCTTGAAGCACTTGACCGGTATGTAGTTGATATCGTTGGTATCAGTAAATAGATATAATTATTGTATCTAACTTAAAAAAGTTTTTATTTGTTGGTTATATTTGATTTCAGACAAGACAAAGGCAAGGCTGTTGAAATTTTAGTTGGCGATTTGAAAGTTTTTTCTACATTTAATGAAGAATTGTACAAAGAGATCACCCAACTTTTAACTCTTGGGAATTTCAGGTAGTTGTCATTTAGACGGTAATCTGTTTTTGATCAATTCAATTTCTGGTAAACTGTGAGGCATGTTAGTAAATCCATTAATTGATAATCTATTCCTAATTCTGAAGATCTTCATGAATTGGGGTTGGGAAAGCTTCCAAAAAATGTCAATATGAAAAGCTTCTTGTTTTATAAACTATTAGAATTTATTTTACATATTTGATAAAATTATTTCCTTTTGATGAAAAAGCAATGGAGAAAAGTGCACTAGATAGTGAGAATAATCATGATATTGCTTGCTTCTGACGTTACTTTTTTTCTTATGAATAGTACCGTATGACTTGTGTTTTGGTTCTGAGCACAGGGAAAATGAACAGCTTTCCAAGTATGGTGATACTAAAACTGCTCGTAGCATAATGCTGGTGGAGTTGAAAAAGCTTATTGAAGCTAATCCCCTTTTTCGTGATAAGCTTGTATTTCCTGTTCTGAAGTCATCAAGATTGAGGACTCTCATAAATCAAAGGTATATTTATGTTTACTTATTAACAATCAACCGTGATTTTGAGTTGATGTCTTCATCATTGGTTTGAATTCTTTTTGGTACTGTGTACTTGTTTTATAATATTTACCAAGATACAGAAGTTATTCTATCTTAATTGGATGAATTGGTCTTTTTAATGAATGAAGTATTTATTTTATTATTATCATTGCTCAGGGTCTTTGTTTAGAAGGGTCTTTGTTTTTAATATCATTCTTGTTTTGTTCATTTAATGACTTATTCACACATGGCAACTCTGCTGTTGGTGGTGTCCTCTTAAAGTGCAGTGGTAATTGTATAGAAGAAGTTACCTCTTCTATAGTATGTGTACTAATTGATCTTGGGATGCTCTCTCTTTTATAAATCCCTCTGTATTTCTCTGTATGTTTTCTCTGATTATGTTAAAAGTATTGGGTGTAGTTGTTGATTTTTAACATTCTTGTATGCATGAGTTGTATCCAATTATATTGTACTTCTTTAATGATGATTGCTGTTTTTTTTCCGACTATTTTTTCTTTACAGTTTGAACTGGCAGCACCAGCTTTGTAAGAACCCAAGGCCAA
Organism: Erythroxylum fimbriatum; assembly: GCA_026770325.2. NCBI lineage: Eukaryota > Viridiplantae > Streptophyta > Magnoliopsida > Malpighiales > Erythroxylaceae > Erythroxylum > Erythroxylum fimbriatum. Next base: position 1,378,309 of record JANZLH020000107.1, read on the forward strand.
ACCCAGACATCAAGACTTTATTCACAGATCATACATGTGCAACACCAAATGGTCCTCTTGCTCCTGCTCCAGTCAATCTTCCTGTTGCTGCTGTTGCAAAGCCAGCTGCTGCTTATACATCTCTTGCGGGTCATGGCGTATGATATCTATTTCACATTTTTCTCAAGTCCATATTAATTTGCTGAACTTCAGTTTGACTTTACATGTTTTGCTTTTCATTTATTCGGTACAGCCATTTCCACCAACTTCAGCAACTGCCAATACTGGTGCATTAGCTGGTTGGATGGCAAATGTTTCTGCTTCTTCCTCTGTGCAAGCTGCTGTTGTTACTGCATCATCCATTCCTGTTCCACAAAATCAAGGTTTGTGTTGTAATGCTTAATGTTGCTCAACATTTAAGCAAAGGGGTTGTGCAGCTAGTGAGCTTAGTAGTACGAAACTCCTAATTAGTTCTGTTGGCGAGCTATTGCTTGCTGCACATTTTTGGAACCCACATAATGAAAAAAGCTTATGTTTTACTTATCTGTTTGCTTGTCTAATTTTTCTCGATTGACAATGGAGGGTGTTGGTTAGCTTGTTATAGGAAATATGAATTATTTTTATGTGGTCAATTGTGTTGTGGAGGTTTTTTAATAGCATTTTATTTCTCTAGTGTCAGTTCTAAAACGACCAAGAACACCACCAACTGCTCCAAACATGTCTGATTTTCAAAGTCCAGATCACGAGCAACTGGTGAAACGACTACGGCCTGCTCAATCTGTTGAAGAGGTCATTTTCAATTACTGTCCCTTAATTTAATTCTGGGACTTGTCATTATGCCATTTATAATGTGTTTATAGCTTATATGTGGCGTTTTTGCTGAAAACAGTTAGATTTGATCCTTCCTGTTTCAGGTTACTTATCCAACATCCCGACAGCAAGCTTCTCGGTCTCTGGAAGATCTGCCTAGGACAGTTGCCTTGACCATGCATCAAGGTTCAACTGTCATGAGCATGGATTTTCATCCTTCTCATCACACATTGCTTCTTGGTATAGTCTTAATCTTCTTATTGATGTTTGTTTTTGGTGAATAACTTTTTGAAGTTCACAGTGCAATACTTTAAGTCAACCTTCTGAGCATCCTTGACCATCGATTATGTTCTGTATATCATTTGTTGAATAGTTGGTTCTGCCAATGGTGAAGTTACATTATGGGAACTTGGGATGCGAGAGAGGTTAGTTTCTAAGCCCTTCAAGGTTTGGGACATGACAACTTGCAGTCTACAATTTCAGGTAATTTTATGTGGGCAATCATTCTATGCATATGCCCTTTGAACCTATTTCTTCTATTCTTGTTTGGCCTTGTAATTTTAGTGTATGAACCTTGTCAGCGTGATTCATTAGGCTGTTAAACCTAAGGCTCTATTTGTTTCATTTATATACCGCTACTACAATTGATGATTTCAAGTGACCAAGTATCAAGATTTACCCTTGGAATTTCTTGCAGGCTTCTCCTGTCAAGGACGCACCAATTTCTGTCAACCGTGTTACTTGGAGTCCAGATGGAAATTTTGTGGGTATGTAATAAGTTTCAAAAATGGGCAGTTACAGGTGCTCTTTAATATCTTATCTCTTTTTTTGGTTTTACTGCAGGGGCTGCGTTTAGTAAACATCTGATTCACTTGTATGCTTATACCGGATCAAATGACTTGCAACAACATTTAGAGGTGTGTTGATATTGTGCTAGTTGTTTGAAGTAATATAACATTTGGCCTCATGTTGATTTAACTTGCTTTTTCATCACAGATTGATGCCCATGTTGGTGGTGTTAATGACTTGGCTTTTGCTCACCCAAACAAGCAACTATGCATTGTAACTTGTGGAGATGACAAACTAATAAAGGTAGGAGATATACACCAAAATACAAGATTGACATAGTTGTTTTTACATATTGTAATGAAAGAAGCTGAACAGGTGTGGGATTTAAATGGAAGGAAGCTGTTTAATTTTGAGGGTCATGAGGCACCAGTTTATTCTATCTGTCCACATCACAAAGAGATGATCCAGGTATTTCAACAATTAAGAAATTGGCTTTTTGTTACATCCCCTTTTAGTCTACAAACAAGAAATGCGAGTTAAAGCCAATATTTTCCTGTTGTTTATCTATGTCTGTTAACAGTGCAAGTTCTCTTGCAACTATGCTTTATCTTTTCAAATAATATATTGCTTTGGAGTATTAATGTATAGAGTGGTCATTTATTTTTGAAATTTTCTTTCTCATAAATCTCTAGTAGTACTAGAACAGCAAATAGAACTTTGGTTTTGCCATTTTAGATCTGGGTTGCTTGCTGCTTTTATTGTTGTTAACTACGTTAGCTGTGGAGTGGTTGCAGTTCATATTTTCAACTGCAGTGGATGGTAAAATTAAAGCTTGGCTATATGATAATATTGGATCCAGAGTGGACTATGATGCTCCAGGCAATTGGTGCACTACAATGCTTTACAGCGCTGATGGTAGTAGGTATGATAAGTGAATTTAAAAATGGACCTTAAATCATTTATACTTTTTCTAAATCCATTTTTTTTAAAACTCTGAGATACCATTTCATCCAATTCCTTCAATTGAATTTTCCGTTGTCTATGATTCACTTTCTAAAATTTATTTTCTTCAGGTTGTTTTCTTGTGGAACAAGCAAAGAAGGGGAGTCATACCTAGTTGAATGGAATGAAAGTGAAGGAGCAATAAAGAGGAATTATTCTGGGTTTAGAAAGAAATCACCAGGTGGTGTTGTGCAATTTGACACAACACAAAATCACTTTCTGGCTGCAGGTGAAGATAGCCAGATAAAGTTTTGGGATATGGACAATGTTAATGTGCTGACAAGTATAGAAGCAGACGGTGGATTACCAGTAAGTTCACAGATCTTTCACAGAATGCTTTACTTTCAGGTCTAGATTCAGCTTGAACTGCTTAAATTTCAGATTAGGTATAGCTGTGTTTTTATGGTTTGGTTGCTAGAAATATAGTCTAAGATTTTATTGTTAATGTGGCTGGAATTTAGGTTTGATATGGCTAGAATTTAGGGTTTTGGTTGCTGGAATTTAGTGAGGACACAAACAAGGGAGGGTAGGAAACTAGGAATCATTCCTAGGGCTTAAGAAACACTTTAAGAAGAAGCATCATACCTTCTAATTGAAAACTCAAATTTCTAGAAAAAGTTAAAGATATCTTGTTATTGAAAGATTGAGTATGCACATATTTGTAGAGAAGAGTAAGAAAGTGTTCATAACAAATTTAAATCCTATTCTAATAGAAATACTATAAGTTCTAAATAATTAGGATAATATATTTAAAGTTAGAATATCATATTTAATTTACTACTAGGTCTTATCTAATAAGGATTTTCTTTGCTATAAACTCCATTCCCATCCTTTATCCCACCAAATTAAGTCTTGTGGTTGACTAACTTTTCTCTTTTATTTATGCTATAGACTTTAAGCTATTTTGCATCAATTATCCCCAGCTTGTTTGAAGTCATCCTCAATTTAGAATGTGACAAATATTGATTATATAAGTTTGGACTCAACTTTTGAAATTAAGATTCTAAAATTCAAGTACTGTTAGAAATTGATTTTTCTTTCCATTTGACAAAAAACTATTGATATCCTTCAGCTCTTGTGGCTACAAATTATTCATCAAGAACATCCTCTATCTCCTTTCTAAGATGAGTGGTGAATGGAATTCCTATAGCTGGGGTAGGAGATTGTGTACCATCATTTCCATGATAAATAGTTAGGTCTGAAATATTAAAGATATGACTAATTCTCATGTCACTTGGTATTTCTTAAACATTAACACTTATGTTTTTGAGGATCTTATATAATGTCCAACTCTCCGAGTTTCTTATATCTTCCTTTTGAAAAATGCTTTAGACAAATCCTAAGCCTCACTATATCCCCTTCATTGAATTCCACCTATTGATAATGTTAATTAGATGTTCGTTTTAAGTCAAGTTGCTGGTTGTTATCTTTTTTTGTTCCTCTTTAAAGATATCACGTTTTAAGTCAAGTTGCTGGTTGTTATCTTTTTTTGTTCCTCTTTAAAGATATCCCTCATGTGTTGTGCAAAATCTTTAGCTGCAAAACTAACTTGTGTTGTTTGCGGTAAAGGAACCAGATTATTAGACTTTCTTGGTTGAACTTTTGAAACTATCTCAAAAGGACTTTTACTCGTTGATATTTTTATAGAACTGTTGTACGTAAATTCTAAGGAAGAATTAAGTCCCAATTATTTGCATTTTCTCCAACCAAATATCTTAACAAGTCTCCCAAACTTCTATTCTCCACCTTTGTTTATCCATCGATTTGGGGATGGAAAGAACTTGAAAATTGAAACTTAGTATTCATTGTTTTCTTTAGGGTTATCAAAAAATAACTCATGAACTTCACATCAAGATTGGAGATGATGGTTAAAAGTAATGCATAGAGACATACAACTTCCTAGAAGAACAGTTTTGTAGTGTGAACAGTATTATAAGTCTTGATTATTACATTTGCTGATGGTTTCATAACAAAACCACATGGCTTCTCTCCAACATAGACATCAAGAACATACATATTGTTGCTTCTTGTAGTCAAATCCTTTAAATTTCTGTCATTACTGAATTTTGACTTTGCAAGTGCACTTATTGCAAAGTCGCAACTTCATTCAAATCTACTTGTCCTTCATCTCCCATTGCAACATAATCTTCATAAAAAATACCAAGGATATTACTAAGTATAGAGCCAATAAGCTTTGGAACCCGAAGTAGTTGGTGGTTAATCTTTTCATCTCCCTGTTCTGTTATTTTAGCTTGCTGTCCTATTCTTTGAGCCTACCGCCCTGTTGTTTCAATCGATTGTTCTTGTGTTCTGATTTGTTGCTCAAGAGTTTCATCTTATTGTTTAGGTGTTTCAGCTTGTTGTTCAAGTATTCCAACTTGTTCAGATGTTTCAACTTTAGGGTTCCCCAGAGAATCCACTTCGTTCTATTTTCATTCATCTTTGACGCTTTGTTGATCTCCCACTGTCAAACTCTCCATGTCATCAAGCATTTGAGTAACATCTACATGTAGCCTTGAAGATTCCAATTGATCAATTGAAGGGAAGGTATAAATAATTCACCACCCATAATAAAAACCTACTCTAAGTTAGTGCCTTTTAAATTTGAGGAATCAACCAAATATGATTGTTTGACAAAGATTTTCCCTTGCACTTGTTTGACAAAGATTTTCCCTTGCACTCCGTGTTGTTGATAAGTATCAATTCCTTCGTCTTGCTTACTACCACCTTCTCCATGTTTAGCATCAAATATAGGTTGTTGGTTTCCATACTTGTTTCTTGTGGAAGTTTTGACTTTTAGGGAATGCATGTCAAGGCTTTCTAGTCTCCAAAAATTATCAAACGTACTTTCTTGTAGGAGTTGTTACATGTAAGTTATTTTTTAGAGCACCTTGTGATCGAGAATCTTTTATATCCAATTTTTTCATAATTCTCAAATCCATTTCATCTTGCTTTTAGTCATTGAGTATTCTTCTATGTGGCCTTACATTATATGTCGCCATTATAAACAAAAGCTTTGATACCAAATTGATACAAGACAAATAGAAGTATTCGCTGGTAGCTAAAACTCACAAAATTAGGAGATATGTCTAATTTTACCCTGTTGAATGAATTTTATCTTGGAATGCTAAAATTTTAGATTAGGTATAGTTGGGTTTTTAGTGTTTGATAGCTGAAAATTTAAACTAGGATTTTAGGGTTTAATATAGTTGGAATTTAGGTTTGATATGGCTAGAATTTACGATTTTGTTTTCTTAGATTTGCAATGGGCCTATAGGCACACATAAGGAGAAAATTTAGACAACACACAAGCCCAAATGAGGTTTCATCCTAAAACTAATTGGCAATAGGTGAAGTAGACCACTAGGCTTTTCTTTCCCCTCTTTCTTCGATGTAGGGACACTCACATATGGGTATTCTCAACACTCCCCCTCACATGTGAGTCACTTTTTAGCTTGGATAATTTGGAGAGGTATGTGAACAATCCTCATCAGGTTTGAACTTCTGATTGAGGTCAAATAGTACTGCTGGGCCACTTGCTCCATGCAGACTTCAAATCCTTCTCCAATTGCTTAAATGATGGGCCCCCTTTTGGGGCAAGCAGTGGGCTAAGATCTTCATTGGCTCTAATATCATGTTAGATTTGCAATGAGCTTATAAGCCCACAGAGGCGGAAAGTTAGACAACACAAGAGCAGAAGTGAGGTTCCATCATAAAACCAATTGGTAGTAGGTGGAGTAGCCCTCTAGGCTTATATGTTAGTCTTATTTCCTCTCTTTCTTCGATGTGAGAACCTCACATGTGGGTATTCTCAACATGGTTATTGGAATTTAGTGAGGACACAAACAAGAGAAGGTAGAAAACTAGGAATTATTCATAAGGTTTAAGAATCACTCTTAGAAGAAATCATCACACCTTCTAAGATATG
>JANZLH020000107.1:1433464-1455188 GCA_026770325.2 Erythroxylum fimbriatum
ATACTTGTGACGAAATCTGTTAGACAATATAGCCACTGATGCAAATTTCTTTTATAGCTAATGTAATTCCGTTAATGAATTGATAGTTTTATTTGTGATAATAATAAACACATTATTGATAATATTTTTTGTAAGAACCAATTTTCATTTTTGTGACGAAATGACGTTGACACTTTTTATTAAAAATATTAGTGACCAAGAAGTAATGGACACTAATAAAAAAATTATTAGTGACAAATATTTTGTAATTATTTGTGAAGTATTGTTACGAAATAATGTTGAAAAATGAAGTATTGTTACGACTTCATTCGTCACTACTTTATATTATTTGTGTCAACAAACTTGTTGTAAATATGTAAAGTTGCTGTGACCATATAGTGTTGTCGCACATTCCATAGATGTCAGTGTCAACACTTTTGTCACAATATAATGAAGTATTGTTACAACTTTATTCGTCACTACTTTATATTATTTGTGTCAATAAATTTGTCATAAATAAGTACAGTTGTTGTGACCATATAGTGTTGTCACACATTTGATAGGTTTTCGTGTCGGCAATTTTGTCAAAATAAAATGAACTACTGTTACGACTTAATTCATCACTATTTTATATTATTTGTGACAATAAACTTGTCATAAATATGTAAAGTTATTGTGACCATATAGTTTTGTCACATATTTTACAAGTTTTAGTGTCAGTATTTGTGTCACAAAAGTGTTGCATAATTGTGACCATTTTTTAAATTCGTCATTATTTCATTAGCGACGGAGGTATTTGTGACGAGAGGTGACGACTTCAAATATTGGACACTATTAATAACAGTGACAAATATTACTGCTTTTAGTGACAACTTTTACTTTCACTAGAAATACAATTTCTTGTAGTGATAGGATTGCCAAAGACTCCAACTCCATACACTAAAGTAAGAATAAATCCCCTTAGAATATTTATTACTTTGACTTTTAAGAAAAATAGTGTGACATATAAATTTATGCAGTAACAAATGTTCTAGACTCTGAATTACATTATTTGATGCATTATGTAGGTCAAACACATATAAAACAATTAATTTAGTCTAAAAAGCGATGGCACGAAAATCATTATGTGTTTCGATAATTTTGTTTCAGGGAATCCAAATATTTCCTCCAAAATAAAATAATCTAAGTTACACGAATTCCATTTTAATCTTAAAATTTTTTTTTAGCTTTTTAGGCTCATAACTTAATGTAGTGTAGAATTTGAGGGTTAATTATTCATATTCAATGTAATCACTATGAATGAATTTATCCCAATGAAGTCTAACACTCAAAGATTCAATTTGTTTCTTTCAATCATAAGTCCTCCAAAATTTGGAAATCAAAATATCTAGGTGCAACTATAGTTTTGGAATTAAGTTTTAAAACTTCTCATCTTCTTGTAAGAAGATTAGGAAGGGAGCTCCAAAATTTGTCGCCAAATTGTGTGCACTACTCTGGATACCTTTGGCTTGCCCTTAGGTTCCAACCTTCACGTAAGTTGTTTCACTCTTGATGCCATTTGATTGACCTATTTCGTGTTAGTTGGTCAATATTGTAATAACTACAAGTGTACGACATAGCTGTAGCTAGTACCGACAAGTATGGGTTGATCCCACGAAGACTATGACTACTAGTACTTACCCTTCCCCTATTATCTAGCCTAAGAATTGATTTTTTTAATAAAAATAAAATAAAATTTAAAACAATTAAAGAAATAGGAAACAATAATGAACACAGAGATAGTGGAATTCATTTAGAAAACTATCATTATCAGAAATTAGTATCTAGGTTCAAATCCCCCTAAAACCTTAACAGATTGATCTTTTATCATGCAATTTTGTTGATTAATTGGACCATGTAGACTCTTATGATATGCTAGTAGCTAACTTGAGTCTACTTACAACTAATCCTAAGATCTCTACCTGAATTACTCAGGTTAAATCTTATAGGATCGCATTACTGATTTATGAGTCCCTCTATTAGGTTAAACCCTAATCCAAAGGATTTATGTCGTCCTATTTATAGGGTTACAATCAACTCCTTCTAATTACGTTGATCTATTCACACTAGGATTTCTCAATCTCTATGTATGCAATTAGATTATTAATAAAACACATTATCCTATCACAATAATCAATCAAACCATTTGCATTAATAAAGGAAACAATTCATATCAAAGTATTGACATAAGATTCATCTAACCTAAATACTAATTGGATGTTTAGTTACACATTATCGAAGACGAAATCAAACATACAATGAAAGAAAAACAAAACAAAACAAAACAAAAACAATGGGTTCATAATTCTAAATCTCTTTGATTGTCTTCTATCAAATGTTCTTGTGATGTAGAGGCTTGATCTTGAATTTCGATGGATCTTTCGATAATTTCTTCGTGTTTCTGGCTTCCTTGGACCCAAATCATCCCTTCTGGGCATTCTCCACATCTAGAAATCGCCTCCCAATGTCTCCTCTTTTCTTTTGCTCACAAAATGTCACTTTTATCTAGGTTTTTGGGTTATGCACAATCGTGTGCACAGCCATGCACAGGAACGTGTATAATCAGAATCTGTCGAGTATCGCAAAAGTGCATAGGCGTGTAAAAGTGCACAACCTTGCATTTCTTCTAGAATGTTATTTTTCCTATTTTAGCTACGCTTTTGCCTGAAGTCCTTTCCTTTATGTTCATAATGGCAATTATCACCTATAAAAACACTGAAGCATATTAAGCACCAAATATACAAAAGAAATTATAAAATATCAAGCAAGAATACATTAAATACGAGGTAAAAACATAGTCAATTAACTATCTGTCAAATATCTCCACACTTAAGTTTTTTATTATCCTCAAGCAAACTATAATCAAAATTATAAATTTACAATATCAATTTGTCATCAATCTAAACCTATCTATATGCTTATAGTACAATCACATCTCCATCACTTATACACAAACTAGAAACAAAAATCAAAAGGTCTTTTATATGGGTTTTAATGGGGTTTAGGTGCGGTATTAATGGGTTAAAAAAGGGTTAAAGGTGAAGGAAATTCACTACATAATATATTTCAAGACTCGTCATAAATACACATAGGTCCTTTCAACGCAACTATTGGTACCATAAATTTATTATTTTTTGTTCTTTTTTATTCATTTTGTTCATTTTTAACAATAAACATTCAGTACCACAATTCAAGACATATTGGGCCTTTCAAAAATTTCAAGTCTCAACAAGTAAATAATGTAAACTTCAAACTTCAAACAATAAAAAGGTCTTCAAAGAAAAATAAGATAAAGGTTAATATATGGGTTAAACCAATGAAAAAGGCTAAGGCTGAACATGGTTATTCCTAAAGGAAAATTTTTTAGGGTATGGTAATTTTCAAAGAAAGGCCTAAACAAGTTAGTAAATCTAAGTGCCTTTATCATGTTAATGCTTCTAATTTAAAAAATGTTGTCTCAATATGCATAATAAAGAAAACTTTAGAATTATCCTACTATGCAATGATAACACCCATGTAGTAATAGCTAGCTTGTAATCTATATTGTCCTAGCTAAAGTTTGGACAACATAGGTCCTAAGTCAAAGGGCACAATGAGTTTCGTGTCCTGGCAGATCGCGACTTAGACTTCTAGATTTCATCTCTAATATTCATTAGGAAGCAGAAAATTATGGTAGATTGTAAATTAAAAGAGAACAAGTGATTGAAATTTCTAAAATTAATAATTAGATCAAATTCGATTGGGAAGGCTTAGGAATTCAAGGGCACTACATTCTAAGAAAAATTAATCAAATCATAATTTGATTAATAACTAGAGTTTGCGATAAAATCATTCTAAAATTTTATATTAATAACAATCAAACAATGATTAAGTTATAGAATTAAATATGACTCCAATACCATTGTTTGATCTTAAAGAGCCTATGTCGAGTTAGATCTTTTGGTAATTTAATAAAAACATAATCCTATTTGCAATTAAACTTTAAGCAAAATTATAAATAATTCTAGTTAAGTATCAATTAATTTTAAATAAAATTCAATATATAATATTGGTCGTTATTTATTAAATATCTTATATTTGTTCTTAAAATTTCTCAAACTTTACAATGACGTCTACCTTGATTAAATTACTTTTTTTTTCTCTTTTAACCATTCTATATATGTGACTATTAAGTTCTTAAATATAGTGACAATGAATATGAATTATAATTATAAACTATATTTAAGATTAAATTTATTAAACTCCTTTAATTTATCTTTAATTCTCTAATTAAATAATTTATATCTATAAATCAAGCATCTAATAACATATTATGACAACTTAAATATTAAGAATGTCAAAATGGTTTTAGCTAACCTTTCCATGCTTATTCTTTCTATGTAATTCAATTTTTTAGTATAGAATGTTTCAGTTAAATATAAAGTATAAAATTAATGTCCACTTTATTATTAATTATCTATATATTCTTTTAATTATAGTAATAAATTCTTTTAATGACGTTTGAAAGTATTTTTAAAGTGTTATTCCACCTTGACCAATGATTTCTAAGTCAATACTAATTGAAAATAATGAAATATTCTCCTTAATTACTTTAAGATGATAGATCTATATTAATTTCTCAACTACCTTCCTATACTTCATCTTATATCCAACGATTATCAAGTGAGCTATTCTTAAATATGATAGATCATCAATAGTATTAGAACCTAGCAATTCATATATAAGATACTTTGGAGATATCAAGTCAAATGATTACTTATACAATCAATAAAGATCTCTAAAAAAATATTAGTAATATTTTAAATATAATTCTTGTATTGGGTCAGTTTAGTGAACTTGTTATGTAACAAGTACTCAAAACTTTGTTTAAGTATTTTCATACTTTAGTTTTTAAAATCAACTACTTCATTCATAAAGAAGAAGCATAATGTGTGCTGATCTTTTCACATTATTAAACTCCAGTCTTAATAAAATAACGATTAGAAATAATATAAGAATAATACTTAAATATAATATAATTATCTTAATTATGATTTATCATAATTTCATTCGAAAAATATATTTATCTTATGAACTTTATCTTTTATATGTTAACTAAGTAAACACACATAAAATAAAGAATATATATAATTAATAATGTTACGAAAATTGCAACTAATCAATGGATTATAAGGTATAAATCAACATGTCTATCAAGAAACGTAGGTAGAATGGTTGAGTTCTGTCATTTGTTCTTGCTGGTTAAACCACAATTTTAGCAGATGGGAAGTGTTGAAATTTTATTATACTTTATCTGAATATAATGTTTTAGATTCAGATTTGCCTAACATGGTTGGTTCAATTGTATGGAAACGAAAGGGGATCATCAAGGTTTAGTTAGTTTTCACTCAACTTGGCCAATTCCATCCACAATCAAAGTTCTGCGATTTGATTCAGTTCCATCCACCATTGGGCGGCCTTGGTTTCGTACTGTGAATCGGCGGGTACATGCTTCTTCATTTATGTTCAAGATTGAAATACTTGTGACACGTTGACTTTGAGCCAAATCGATAATCACTGCCAATCCGCTTGTCTTTAACATTGCCGGCTAGTATTCGGTTAATAACAAATCTGAGGTCTACGAGGCCATGAAGAATAGTATTTTGAAAAGAGCGTGCAACTATCATGTAATTTCAGATTTCCCACTTCAGAAAGACAATTAGGTCCACTAAGAAACTACCCATTAATATACTCGTGTTAACCTACCATTTAGACTAACTATTACCTAAGTTTGCTTGAATCTATGCCTTTCTTAATCACCCACTTATTGTGGAGTGCAAATAACATGTTTCCCTATAATTGCTGGTTGGTTAAAGACATTGGTGTCCTCTTTTGTTTTCTGCTCCCACTAGACGTAAAAAGAGAGGATAGTTGTTGAGGCAACAGAATTCCAAGGGGAAAATTACAGTACAGATCATTGTTATTATTCATTTAAATTTATGACGCCACCAAATCTGAACTAATAAAAAACCTTCTTCACTAGTTTCATCAAATTCATTATTTTAATGATTGTATTCGAAAAAGCACTTTGTACAGAGCAGTAGGTGCAAGTTCTCGAAATTCCAAACGGCAACGCCCCTTGCTGCGAAAAGGGATCAAGTATATCTTATTACTTTGTTTCTAGAGATGTTAAATTAGTTTTTGGTCGAATTTAAATCAAGTATTCAGACTCAATTAAAAAATGTTAATCAGCAATTACAATAAATTAATCTGAATTTTGAGTTAATAAATCAAGTTATTTTTAGTAAACTTCAACTTAAGAAAAAGTTTTAAGGCTGGAGTCCAACTTTTCTCATTTATGTCCTTGTCTTGTTTAAGGAAATTATTGATCCATATTTATTAAATATCTTATATTTAGTGTTAAAAGTTTCTTAAACTTTACATTCAAGTCCAACTTGATTAAAATGCTTTTATCTTTAATCCATTCTTTGTATGTAACTTATTATATTCTTAAATATGTTAGCAATATATACAAATCATAACCTTAATCATATTTAGGATTAGATAAATTAAACTCCTTTCATTTGTCTTTAATTCTCTAATTAAACCATTTATATTAATATATCAAGATTGACATCTAGCAATACATCATAACCACCTAAATATTTAGGAATATCAAAGTAGTTTTGACTAACTTTTTCGTGTATGATTTTTTGTATAATTCAATCATTTCATCATTTAATATTCTTATTAGATATAGAGTATAAAATTAATATCCATTCTATTTTGAGTCCAATCATATTAGTTCTTCGTCATTAGTAATTGATTTAATTAATGACAATTAAAAAGTATATTCAAAGTGTCATTCCATCTGGGCCAATGTTTTTCGAATTAATTGTCAGGACCCGGAACCACATCAGGCATATGACAACCGCCGCATACTCGGGCTAAGGACACTCACGGTACCCTTAATCCGACTATGCAAGGCTAACTGAATATCCTTTTTTAAAACATTTGGGCAGCACAATGACTGTATTTTAAAAATCTCAAAACACAATCAAACACCTGCAATAAGTTTTAAAAGCACTTCTATATTCACATTTAAAACTCTACCGCAACTTCTAAACTTTTAATTCCACTCAAGAGAAATCTCAACAACAGCACAAAAGGTTTATACATAAGGTCATTTACAAACTATAAGACAGTCAAGAGTTAATTTACAAAATCATAAAGCATATCAACATAACCAACTTAATTAAAAAAATAGTTCATGAACTACTATGCAACAAAAGTACAAAACAGAGACTACCCACGTGCGGTAATGCTCCGAAAATGTCAAAAGACTGCATAATACACTTAGAGCCTCATCAAATTAACCTCCATGGTTGGAAAGCACAGGGGGTGAGTACACTATGCACTCAGTGAGTCGAAAAAACATATGCTGCAAATAGAACTCGATACACACTAAGACGGTGTAGATAACCTATGAAGTGAACATACATAACATAGAAACACATAGGCCTAGCCTATGACTCAACGTATACTGGTTAGAAACCACATAGGCCTAACCTATTAATCACTCATCCGATGAAAATAGGTTCCAATTCTAGTAAACAAAAGATGAAAAACATCACACGTATAAATCAAATCTTGTAAGAAAACAAATATCAGAATAAGCCAAAACAATCATGTGTGTCACAACCAGTCGGGCAAGAGCATCATGACTCTAGGTGATGACCTCGTCGATGTCCAAACCCTAGGTGTGGAATCACCCGCAAGTCCCATAGAAAAGCGTCAATACGGGAACTCGACTTTCATATACCAACGTCAAGGGTACGGGGTCGCTTAATCTGATGTGTCTAGCACACGATTGGTCAATCATTACCTCATCAATCACCTAAAAATTATATAAAAAATATTAAGTATAAAAATCAAGTAAGGCACCATGTCTTTATTTATCGGTCCAACCCATAAAATGAAACTGTGTCATGGCTCTAAGCCAAAAGAGAACAAGATCATGCAGTATATATGACTCGATTATGCATATGTAAATTCCAAAACTTTATTTCATACAATAAAAGTCATCTTTTGCACTCCAAGTGCAAAGTTGTTAAAAAATGTAGTTTTTGAAAATAAAATATTGTCCTTTACACTTCAAATGCAGGTTTATTGAAAACAACATCATTTCTCAAAATATGTAATAAAAACATCAGTTTCAAAACAATTTCGTTTCTTAAATACATAAGCATATTAGCACCCATTTATCTTGGTTCAAAATTCACATATAAGTCATCATGCATGTCTTAGGATGCTCTAATCTCATTTGAGAGATATGGTTTCTCCAATTTACCTCAAAAAAAGGTGTACACTCCTTTGACTTTAACAATCCTCGGTACAGGCTCATTGATCCACAGCTCCCAAGCCTTTATACATATATATTTACAATGTATTTGCTACTCAAACATGTATCTCATATTCATACACCATAACAACCAAATTCATCCCTAATAAATCATCATAAATGTTATTCTAACATATGTCAATAGGTTAATAATTCACTTACTAATTCAGCTCAATGTCTCCTCAACTATCAAGCTAACCTCACCTTATGTGCAATGTTTACATCCTTTATGAACAAGCTATATTCTTTTAATCATAACTCTCTCTACAAAAATCCAAATGCCATGATTATTTGCCCAATGAAACTAGACTTCCATTAGTTTTAATATATCGAAAATTACACAAACAATATCTCCTTTTAAAATATAATCTCCATCCAAATTCTATCTTATTTTTGGTAAGAAACAGACTAGCAACCAATACTCAAACCATAATAGAACATTATCAATACATCTCCTAACAAAACCGTTTCATAGAAGCATTAACAAGACATCAATAATCATTTTTCATGTTTCATACTTTCACTAATTCGGACTTTAAGGTCCTCAAAAATCAAGAAATAATGCAAGGGTCCTGCACAGGGGTCTATCACAAGCAGTATTAAGGAAACAAGCATAACTCGAACTCTAGTCACTATTTTGTCAAGCCACTTTCACAAAGGTCAAGTTAAGACCTATATCTACAACTTTCATTCTTTGAGTTTCTCCAAATTCGTGCTCTAAGAATATGAAAGGCAGATCGAAAGATAAAGATAAAATTGAAACCAGAATTTCAACTTACCTAAATAACTTCTTTCCTTCTCCTCTTCTCTTCCCCTTTTTCTCTCCTTCTCTTCTCATTTTCGTTTTTCTCCCTCTTCAAACCTTATGGTAGACCTTCAATCTTACTTCTGTTGCCTTTTCATCCATTTTCTCTAGAAAATTCAAGCAGGTCAAACTAATCCATGTGTCACCATTCCATTGGTCCATATGTCACCATTCTATTAGTACATGTGTTATCCTTCTATTGGTCCATATGTTACTATTCTATTGGTCCATGTGTCACTTACTTTAGGCTCCATGTTTCACTCATTTTAAGCCTCCATATGTCACTACTTGTAAGGCTACACATGTCACCAATTGTAAGGCTATATATGTCACCATTTGTAAAGCTACACATGTCACCATTCTATTGCTCCACATGTCACAAGTCTAAAGTTCCATTTGTCACAAACTTAAAGAGCCACTTGTCTCAATTATACTCAAGCCACTTCTCATCCATTTAACTGAGCCATTTTTCGTTTATTCCCATGGCCACATATCACCATTTCATAGGCTTAATCAACCTAAATTCCCATATATCAATTTGTCATGCTCTTTAATATTTTTCTTAGACTAGATGCACATCACCTCATCAATTACTTAATTGTAACCATAAATTCCCAATTCACTAATTATAATACATCAAAACAAAATTCAAGACAAAATCAACATACAATTACATCATGATCAGTAAAAACCTTTCCTACCCCGAAACATGTCAATTGAGTGTATATGTTATCCTACAATGTTTTCTAAATCATGATTCATATGTTTATACGAATATTATGCATGTGAATGAAATGTAGCTCATAAATTCTTAAATGAAATAACTCATATGACTCAATTTAACAGTTTAATCTCTTAACAATTTTAGGAGGCAGGATATTACATTAATACCAATCGAGAATAATAGAACATTCTCCCTAATCACTTTAGGATGATGAATCTTGTATCAATAACTCAACTACCTCCATATAGTTCATGCAACATCTAATGATTATCAACTGAGCTACCATTGACTAGAATATGTCATAAGTAGTATCAAAATATAACAATTCCTATATGAGATAACTACCTAATACATACTCAAATGTTTAGTACGACCTTATCTCCTTTTATATGCCCAATGAGTCTAATATTCTGCAGTACATTACTGTTTGAACAATGCAAGAAACTACTTCAAGTTCATTAAAGAACTTATTAATCCATTTAATCATTTCTACTAAATGAAAAATGTGTTTGGCTAGATTAATAATTAATGCTACATTGGAACCTTTCTGATCTTAAAATAATATTGTTCTAAACAAAATATATCTTGATCAGGACTTAGTTCTGAAGTTAATATCCATATAACCTTGAACTCAAATATCAACTTTTATAGAATAATGGATATCTTTAATACTTCATAAGTATCAAGTATCTCAAATACTAAACACCTTTAGTACATTATCTACGTACTTAAAGTAGAATAGATAAACAACTTTCGTATCTATCTCTGTAGATTGATTCTTATAATTAAGTTACTACTTTTTTCATATCCAACAAAGGTTGCTCTTAGACAATTATATTTTCCACAATTGAAATTTTGAATTGTTGTTCTCTATGAGCAATATGTCTCTACATCTCTTACTGAAGAGGACAACTACACTCTCATTAACCTTTATGTAGATATGATAAATTCACAATCATCTCTATGCTTCAATTTATATGGGCAATGTAAGAAGTTAAAAATCACAAGTTTAAACTTTGTTAATGACTTGTTTCTTTTTTCCAAGGCTGATGATAACTCATTCTCATCACTCATCACTACCCTGAAAATGTTCAATAGAATGTCTAGATTATCTATCAACAGAAGCAAAAGCACTTTGTTTGTTTCTAAAAGTGATGTTAGCCTAAGCCCATTGCTATCATCCACTACTGGGTTCAAGGTGCAACAATTACCACTCCAATATCTAAGCATCCCAATCTCCTTGGATAATCCAACTTAATTGGACTATAGAGTTGTCAATGATAAGATTCTCACTAGAATCAACAATTGGAATTCTCACTAATAAGATTTTCAAAATTTTATACCAATATTTTATTTAATAAATATAACTATATTATATATAGTTATTTCTAATGAAATATAAGAATCAAAATTTTATGAATTGTTATTACATCTAATACATCACATGTATAAGATTTAACAACTAAATATCATCATCATCCTTTCACCAAATGTTGATTTGGTTATTTTCAACCTAATAAGTTTCACAAGCTTCACACAATTCATGATTATATAACTTTGTGATTCTCATCATGGTGATTTAACTAATATGACATAAAAAGATATTCTTAGTTATCCAACTTTGTATTCTTTCCACTTTTGTTATGCATAATTCCCCTTTGATCCAACAAATACAAACTATTTGCGTAAACTTAAAAATTACCTTTATTCAATAATCTATTTCTTATCATGCCTTGAACATTTTAATAATTTTGAATCTAAATTCAATATCAAATGGTCATAAGTATGAACAATAAATATATATGATCTCTATCATACCATATACTGGTGAGAAAATTCATGTAATCAATTTTCTTCTAATGACAATTGTTATCATATTATAGTAAATCATTTAATTTTAGTCCATACTTTTACCCTTAGGAGGCTAAATCGAATGGAACAATTTCATCAAGGAACTAGACCTTTCAGCTCTACTCTATGCAACCTCATGCATCTTGCTATCATAGTGTTTACATACATCTAAAATATTGCCATCAAAGTTTGTGAGACATCAACCAACTCAAAATATCACTACATTTTTTCATCTATATGATTTTGACATATCTCTAAAACTTTAACAAGAAATCTTCAACATGGATTAGTAGCAAAATTGCATAATAGACATATGAATTTTTATACTTGACTTTGAAAACTTTTCTTAAATCTAACCTTTGTTGTAAGATTGCAGCTCCTTAATTTAGTGTTTAACAATTTGCATATTTATTGGTCCTCTCACATCATTCTTCCTAAAAAGCTATGCACTGATGTTAATAAATTTCTAAGGAATTTCTATACACTGAAGATGCTCATATGAAGCCATTTACAAAAGTTAGCTAGAAAAATCTCTACTTACCAAAGAAAGAAGGGGGTTTCAATAGGTGATGATAATAAAAAGATTATGGAGGACTATAAATGGTAAGGCCTTACTATGAGTTAAATGGATACATGAACACTCTCTAGATAATAGGAACTTTTGGGCTATTAAGCTTAAAAAGAATCCTCCTTAGTAATGGTGAACAACTAAAGATAAGAGATTGTTTGTGACCATTCATCAAAACTAGCGTAGGGAATGGTGACGCAACCTAAATGTGGTTTGACAATTGGGAAATTTTGAGCCTCTTACCTACTTCCTTATTATCGAAACATTAGGTTGCTCTATTATGTCAATGCTCATGTTAATTTACTTATCAATTATACTAATTAGTGCTGCAACAACAGAAAGAGTGAACTGTTCTTGAGAAACTTCCCTACTTATCAACCTAATATCAATATGGAGTATAATGTAACTTAGCTAAGGCACTCATTTGGCATATTCACTATCAAATCTTACATACATTTTTAGAACTTATACACATAGAACAATATAGTTTCCATTAGTGTGGTGTAAGTTTCTATCTCCTAGGATCTCAATTACAATATGGTTGGTAGCTAAGAATTACCTCAACGCTCTTAATAAAGTTAAAAGTTCAGCTTCCCTCAATCCCATTTGGGACTCTACCTTGAGGCTTGATTGACCTTTTTCATGAGTATTTAATATGTAACACCCCACTCCCGCAGGACCCGAACCGGACATCGTGGGTGATATTCGAATCCGTGTCCCGCGAGGGTGGCATGCTACTGCGCTCAATTTGTCAAAACTCAGTACAAATTTTTTTTTTTTTTGAAACCACAGTCACAAACATAATATAAGAAGATTCATAACCAAATTGGGCCCAACTTCATTCATAACCATTGTCAATCAACACATGATCAATTTGGGTCAACTTTCATTCGTATATATTTTCAGTCAACACATTACAAACAATAGAATTTCCAATAGCCCATTTGGGGCCCATTATAAATACAAAACGCTATTTTACAGAAATTGAGAAATACAAATTTGTACAAAATAATAAATTATAAAATGCAGACGCCAACTGATCCTGACCTCTATCTTTTCCCTTACATGCAGTAGACATACTCTTGTTTGTCTAACGGGATACTCTTCAAAGACTGAAAAATAATTGCAAATCTTGGGTGAGTTTTGCGAACTCAATGAGTGACCATCATCGATGGCTCACCCAATTACACAACACATAATTCACATATCTCACTATTTCACATGTCACATTATTTCACATTCAATACACTGAATCATTCATATTCTGCATATGCATTACACATGAGATTCACTTTTCATTTGTTACTTTGTTGTGACCGAGTGCCTGGACTGTCCCATATAAGGCTCATTGATAACTGTCCCATATAGGGTTCATTACGCGTTAAACGCGTCTTAGGGGTAGGAGAGCCCTCTGGGTATGCACTACTTTCCTTCGAGCTCGAGGCTCTTTTTCACTCGTTGAGCTTTAAGCTCTGATCAGTGGCTACTCTGGTCACAACTCCCATCATGTTTCATGCATTCATGGAATGAAATGCATCACTAATATTTGCATGCTCTTATTCACTCATATTCACTTATCATCGGACTGTAGTCCGGCATTCAACATTAAAGTTGAGTATCACTTTTCATTTACAAGCCAATGCATATTCAGAACACATTTAACAATCACATTTAGTACACTTAGTTCGTCCAATTCACATTCAATGAGCACTTCAATATCCCAACCAAACATCGCATCATCGAACCTTCTGTCCGGAAACCAATACAATCAATCGCATTCATATAATCAGTCAATAGTCATTCAATACAAAAATTCAACAAAACAACAATAAAATGAGACCATCTCGGTCTACTTACAGTACGCTCCATATTAGCAATTGCTTCCAAGATCTGGAAACTCCTTAATGTGGGCGCTTATCCTGCATATCGACATTATGTCGTACATACATTGCACATACATTAATACTTGCACAATTATGAGCATGCATGTAATGCACACGTATGTATATGGAATATGTACAATGCATGTTCATGACAATCCCGGGTATCTTCCTTTAAGACATCACACAAATATGAAAACTCATCTTCTAAGAATAATTCATACGTAGGTTTATGCCTCACTAAACCCATTAAAATCTCCGTTCCGTTCTCATTGACTCGCTTCAGACAATTTTCCAAATCACACTTTTGGAGTCTACGTTGCATAGTAAATATCATAAGGTAATTGGCAAAATTGAGCAACACTTCCTTCTAGAAAGTTGTACTCCAATGTCTTAAGTTTCTATTGCCACCAAAATCACTCAATTTGGTTCAATAATTTGGAAGGTATGCCTCAAACATTTTTGGACTGTTCTTGTCCATAAACAGTGTACTATACCCAACTTCCATCTAGAAATTAGATATCTTAGAGACGGAATCATAATTTGACTTCTTGAGACAATTTGTAGATCTATATCTCTAGGTTACTACAATTTAAAAATCACCTCATTTGGAATCCTATAGATCCAGATACAATCAAAACATTGAAGTATGCTCAGTAAAACTAATCCCATTGACACTATTCCAACAGACTCTCACAATTCCATTTGGTCAATCTATTTCAATTCAATTCAGAAAGCTACAAAATTTTATGGAGAGGTATCACAGTGTCTTAGAAATCTTTTGGTTCTAGAATCACCTCATTTGGAGGTCAAATGATGTAGTTATGGCAAAAAGAATCCACTATGTCAACGTTCTCAATCATTTCCAACCTACTTTGGCGCGATTACCATAACTCTCACTATATAAGTCGGATTGCTTTCGTGTTTAGACCATTTGAAAGAGAACTTCGAGATCTACAACGTTCATGAAGACCACAAAGTGAGATTTGGCCTCTAAAATGGTCAAAAATGTGATTTCCAAAGTTGTCCCGTGAATGTCCGTTAAACGGACATGCATGTTTGTTTAACGGACATTGATCAGCCAAGGAGCATCATTTCACCCGAGAAAATCCGTTAAACGGACTTCCATGTCCGTTTAACGGACATACACTGGGCTGGGGGTGTTTTTACACCCGAGAAGGTCCGTTAAACAGACCTAATGTCCGTTTAACGGACATATGTCACCCAAAACCCCCTTTTTAGCCTCTTCCAAGGTTCATACACCCATTCTATCATCATATATCCCCATAATCCTCTCAAATTCACCTTTTCTCACACCAAACTACTTCATAACAACTCAAACATCAATTACGTTTCATAAATTCCTCAACTCTCAACTCATTTCATTAATCTAACTCAACTACCTCTCATTCTTTCCAACTTTCTATCCTTTTTCCCCTAACATACATTATTCCTAAGTAACAAACACTTCATACTCAAAATTCATTATTTCAAGTTAATAACTACTTCATAAACACCTCAAATTTAACTCAAAAGCATTCATACCCAATTCATAGCCCCTATTTGTTCATACACCCCCAAAATGAAACATAAGCATACATATCCATTCATAACTGTTGCTGCACTCAATGTCCTAACTTCAAGTCAAGATTTGGGGCTCTTAAAGACAAAATTTAAAGATAAAGTCTTCATAAGAAAAGTAATCAAATGCCTCTAGTTTCATTCAAACCAAAAATCATCTCAATTGAACAACTATAGAAGCAGTTATGATCAAAACATTGGAGCATACTCAAAGATCATATTGCTGCACAATTTTCCAGATTTTCCAATGTTTACATCTCTAACTCACCTTATACCTTCTTATACCTAGATCATCTCCTCCATTACATTTCTTCATCATTCTCTACCTAATTCAACTCAATAAATCACTCACAAGCAACTCATGAATTATCATTTACCATTAACTAAAAACAGAGCATATACATAAACATCCATTCATAAGCAATTTCTACACTCATCCAATCATCCTTATATGCAAAATTCTAACTTCCATAGCATCTCTATAACACATTATATATCATTAATCATCATACACAACCAAAAGCAAGAACTTTACCTAAGCTTTCCATCAATCATGACCCATACATACAATTCACATAATCAAATCATCAAAACTCAATTTACCCTCCATTCTAGCATAAACCAAACTCTTTATCAAGGTCATTCCACCTTTATAATATTTCTATAAATCATTACTCATCAATAACACAAATTTTACACAACCCCTTCACTATACACGACACCCTTATACCCATAACCCCATCTCAAACAATGAACCTCTAAAATAACATCACAATTGCTTCATTCAACATAAACCCATGATATTAATCAAGATACTTACTTGCCTTAGCTTCCAAGTTCTTCAAAATCTCACTCAACCCTAGCTCCCAAGCATCCCATGCTCTTCATCTCGAAAGAGGTAAAGCTAGGTTGTTCTTATGGCAAATTGAAGAAACCACAAGATGGAAGTACAAATTGAAAGATGGAGCAAGGTTCAAAGTAGGTGAATCAACAACTCATGAAGGAGATGAAGAGAAGAAGAAGAAGCCACGAAATTAAGAGGAAGCAAGGTATAAAATGAAGACAAAACAATATTGGTGGTCTTTTAAGTGACAATAACATGAATGAGAGTGTGTGGTGAGTGGTAGTGACACTTGTCACTGCTACTTGTCACCTTCTTATGGTCCCATGTGGACTCATTTTAAAAACTAGTCTATATGTCTCCAATTTTTACTCCAGCTGCCTTCCAAATTTTCAATGACACTGGTCAATAATTCCTAAAGTCATATGTCAAAAATTCCATTGCCAATCGACAGTAAATTCTACTACCATTTATCAATTGGTCTGCCACTTGGCATTTTTCCTAGACCAAAAATTACCCCAAATTTTTCAGAAAAATTCCCAATATTCTTCAAACTTTCTAAAACAACAATTTCACTTTCCAAATTAATTTTCAATACAAACAAATCACAATTCTCAATAGCAATCAGATTTATTAATAATTATACCCGGAATATCGATGAATGCATGTACAATTACTGTTATGTGCAAAGACTCACCATTCAGGTGCATGTGCACCTTATGTAATGCATAAGCATGAGATGTGTTTTCCTACTTGCCTCTGATTAATCTCACATGTACCAATTTTCTAAGGTTCTAACCTTTTGTATGCAAACAGGATGTTACATTATGTCTCTTTGAATGATTGTTGATTTGTTAATCGCATGACTTATTAAACTACCAACTCTCGTTGCGCAATTTAATCAGATTACTTTTAACTAACTCTCTCGATTTTTTATCAAATTATATGCATGCACAATTAACACAACACTAGAATGTTATATTGAATCAACAAAAATCAAAGTCACAAAATAACTACAAAATAAACAGTAATATGGATATTAGAACATCATGAATGTAATAGACATCTGGAATTTTAGTTTATGCATCAAGTATGATGAAAATAACAAAAGGGAAACAAACAAAAACTCTATTCATAGTTTGATCTAGAAAGCTGGAAATTTGCATCAATCTTCCTTGTTTGATCCACTTTTGCAAGATGCCAGCCACATTTTTGAGACTTCATAAGGTTTGTAAATAGTCCCAGAGAGTCTTCGGGGTGTAACTATTTTTTACCTTTAATCAATTCCAAAAATGCCTCGAACCCTAAAACAGGTGGAAAAAAGTTGCACTTGGAAGCCTCTGTCACAATCGTGACTCAGTGAATTTGCTCTTTGTCACTATTGTGCATATGAAGTCATGATCATGACTCTAGCTAAATCACTTCTGTCATAACCGCAACATGGGAGTCAAATCTCTTGTTCTTCACTTATATGATTTCCAACACTAACAAACACATCAAACATCTCAAGAAACATATAAATAAGAATGAAAACATGCTCTAAACCATACAAGCATTTACAATATAAATAAACACTCACGTTATTCATGCAACAATAATCTAATAAATACCTATAAACACACTAAAATACCTATCAAAACATAGTATAAATTGCACCTATCAATCTCTTTGATAGTAGATAGTCTTTAATAATTTGTTATAACATTCCATGCTTTGATCATAAAAGTGAATTAAGAGCTCGAGACCCTTTATTCCTTTTTTGGGCCTCTTTTTTTAACCATTATAATTATAATTGGATCACTTTCCATTTTATCTTACCCCATTGAGATAAATTGACTTGCTTCATTTGTCGTTTCTTTTAAGGGCTCCATACGTTGTTACATGAAGGATCTATTCGCCTCTACAGGGTCTTAGCTATAATTGGTTCCTGATCTAATAGCTGAACCAAGACGTTCCCAGGGTCATCTAAAGGCCTATCTTCGCCTTGCATTGGGGTATTAACAACTTTAAAAATCTCATTCATCATCACTTGAGCAACAAAATTTCTAATAGATGTTCCTTTTGTGGAAGTTCCTTCTCTAATATGAGAATCATACATCTCTTTTCTATCAGTAATGGTGGGCTTCCCAGTTCTCTTGGGGAATGCGGAGACTTTGGTATGAAAGTGTTATTTCTAACTCCATCAATCCCCTCTCCTCATTTAACCTCTTTAGTTTGAGAGTTTCAGGTAAGTTTTGAACCATTCCCACCTCCATGCAGATTGTCACGAAACCTATTCTTCTTAACCTTATAATGTTTTCATTTAAGCAGATTGGCTTCTCCATGGAGCTTGCTAGGTAACTCAAGCTTATTGTAGGTCAATATTCAAGGAATATGTTGTGAAAATTAATTCATATTGGCACGCTTTCCATTTTGTTCTTATCTAATATCATTCGAAGCCTCCATTTTTGACGTGGTAATGGATTTCCTTGGGCATGACCCGTCTCTAGGATCTTACATACGAGCCTATGCTTTAATGAAGAAATCCTCCTCAGTCGATGAGTATTTTGTCAAGACCAAGCTTAATCCAATTAGCTTTCGCCCATCTATGCATATGAGGAAAAGGGTCTTTCGCTACTGGTTTAAGGCTTGCTGAAAGGGGCCAAATAGTTCTCATAATCCAAACTGTTCTCAGGAACTGAAGGAAGCGAAGCAGAACTTCGATTTTTTACTTTGGAATGAGAGGGGATAGCAGGAGGAGGTTTTAGATTGCAATGCCATGAATCTAGTGTGAGCTTGAGACAAGCTTCCAGTTACTGGAGGGGGAAGGAGTTGGAATGAGTACACGAATTTAGGGAAAACGAAAAGAAAACATGAATTGTCTACGGCAAAAGAAAAAGAAAACATGAAGCAAACGAGGGAAAGGGATCCTTACAACAAGATCCTTTTTCCCCAACTCCTTACAACAAGATCCTTTTTCGCCCCACCATTATCAACATACACGAAACGTAAGATTTAACTCCCAGAATTCACTAGTGAGCAACTCATATCGAAGTTAAAATACCCATTCTACTCAGAAATAGAACCAGAAAATATTGACGACGAAAGTACTCTTTTCCTGAAAAATAATCCAATCCTATAACTCTATTACTGAGTCAATCTTCTAGAGCCACCTAATGGCAATCCAAATGCTTTCGTCCTTAAACTACATGTAATCGAATGCAAAATTCTCTCTAATTTTTGTCAATAGATAAAAGCACCAAGCAGACAAAGAGAAGTCCAACTCATAATTGCTAGCACACAGCAGCTAATTGATGGCATTCACCTACAGGAGGCTGGAGAAGTTAGTGGCAGAGAGACTGCATGAAGATAAACCTGTTGAGAACATTACTTGGAATCATGGTCTAAATGAGCATACAGCTTCTGGTTTTTACAAAAACTAACCCATAACTCATGCTTGAAAACCTACTAGACAAGCTACTATCTTTCAAGAACCCTCTATCAATTCAACCAATCCCTGATAGCAACAGCTTTAGGAATTTAATTAATGATTGCCTTCAATATATTCAACTAATGGGTCAAAACGGAATGGTATGCTCCGTAAAATAGTAAACATTGTCAAGTAAAACAACTCAAGAACACAAAAACTATTTTTGCGGCGTTATTTATTTGGTGGATATAGGTGCCACGGGGTTATACTGCGGACTGCAGACGCCTCAGACTTCACCTGTGCAGTTGGGATATTGGGTCGAAGAAACGTTGAGCATACCGTGGTGGGGCGCTCTGTTACCGTGTGAATGTTAACATGACACAACAGCTGTCCGTTATTTCAATCCTTATATCACTTGACCCAGCAGATATAGTCAAGAGATTCGTATGAAATCTAAACAAATCATTCTAAATGTCACCCAAATTATAATTCTAAATGTCAAGAAACATACAAGTTCTCAATTTTCCAAATCCATTGTTCAATCATTAATTGACAAAATTAGTCTGTTTTTCCTTGGGCAATCAGAAGATCATACGCTCGTCAAAATTTAAGAAAAGATCGAATTCAGGGTAGAGCTCTCAAACCGAATCAGTTAGTTTTAGGATCGGGCATGGGGAACAAGCCAGCACCGGCAGCTCCACGCGGCGGCGAGAAACCTAAAAACTTCTGGAGATTCGTACGGATGCTAATCGAGCAAAGGAAATACAAGAACGCCATGGAACAATCTGTGGAGTCGTCGCCTTGCAATCCTCTGTGACTCATCTTCATCACGATCCCGATCGGCTTGAAAGGCAACTTAGCCACAACCTTGCCTTCAAAGAGTGAGTTTAGCAGTCCAAACACGATAAAGAGGACCAGAGCCACGACGGCACCGGATTTGAACTTGAAGAGAGAAAGGTCGCGGCTTGTCTCCTTGAGAGACGTCTCCACCCGATCAATTTTCTTGGTCTTGGACTTCTTGCTGGTGATCTTTGTGGTCTCAGTCTTCATGGTCTCGAGCTTCTTCGAGGCCTTGTCGATTGAGGACTTTAGAGATTTGTAAGAACTTGTACGGTAGATTAGGATCCATGAAATGGCCTCGCAGACCACGGCGGTGCAGACCGAGATACCGAGCACCGTTAGGCTATCGGAATACTTGAAGGAGGAAAGGAACTGGTGAGTTGCCATCGAAGACGGTGTTTGGGTAGGAGAGCCACTGAGGGGAAGTTTGGAGGCCAAAAAGAAAAATGTGCTGTGAGGCTGTGTTGGCTGTGCCTGGAATGACTTAAGTTGGATAATTAATTATTTATTCCAAATAACCCAAGTGACAAGTGAAAATTTGACGGCTGGATGATCGGTTAACCTCTACGAATATAATTTATACTGTATTGGTATCGGTTAATACTTAATATCGTTTCGGGTAATTTTTTAAATTTATGAAATAGTCCCTAAATTTTTTAAAATTATAAAATAGTCTATTTTTATATTGTACAATTATACTGTATATTTTTAACTCAGTCTTCAAAAATTATAATAATAAATAATAACCAAAATTTTAATTTAATTTATAAAATTAATTTAATAATTATTAATAAATATAATTAAATTTAAAATATATTTTTAAAATA